>MKYO02032191.1:0-74442 GCA_002013955.2 Citrus medica | reverse complement strand
CCCCCAACCCTTCTAACTGGTCTGTCTTGATCCGTGCAGCCTTCTCCTCTTCAATCTCGATGTCTCTCTTAGCCTGTTCGTATGCGGCTGCATACGTTTGAATAGCTGGGCTTCTCAAATTGTACCACAGCCTTCCTATCTTCACCCCTTCTTTCAATCCCCTTAATACCTAAGGGTGGTTTAAGGCTCCCAAGTCGAGGACAGCCCGATGAAACCTCTTGATGAATTCCCGAAGGGTTTCTTGCTCCCCCTGTTTCATGCTTTTCAGCTCCATCATGTCATCTTCCGGTGCCATTGCCCCACTAAACTGCTCCGCGAATTCCTGGCACATCTGCTCGAAGGTTTTGATGCTGCCCCGAGGAAGTTTCCTGTACCATTCTCGCGCACGTCCCTCAAGGGATAGTGGGAACACCCTGCACCTTTGGGATTGGGATAATCCTTGTACCCCAGTTATGTCGTTGAAGCGCTCTATGTGCATCAGCGGGTCAGTTCTTCCCGAGTATCTGAGGTCTGGGAGGCGGAAATCTCTCGGAATAACTGCCCTCATGATCTCTGCTGCGAGCGGTGATTCTTCGTCCAGCATTATCCTCCAACTAGGGGCTCTGTTCCTTTCTTGCATGTCGTCAATTATCTGCGCTAGTCGGCGCACTTCCTCCTCCAGCTGCACTGCACGACCAGTGTCGCGTTCTGCAACTTGATCCCACTCTTGCTCTGCATCATGCAAGTGTTGTCTCAACCCCGTTTCCTCTACATTCACCACCCCGTCGTCCTCATCGCCAGTCTGTCTTGCCGGGGACTGTTCTCTTTCTCTATGAAATTCTCCCCGCAGAGGTACGTTACCTCTCTCACCACCAAATCTCCCGGTGGTTTGGCTTCTCCCCGCACTATCGGGACCTGGTGCCACTCCATCGCCTCTCACCCTTCCCTCTTGGGTTACTCTTCGCTCGCTCCGCAGCTCATGCAGGATGGTTGTCAAGGTCTCCATCTGCTTTTCCATCCGTTCCATCCGGTCGAACATGACTTTTTCCCGTGCTTCGCTGACTATCTCCCTCAGCGTCACGGAATCGTTAAGCCTCCTATCACCCCCTTGTGCGCTACTTCCTCCTGCCTCCATCGCTCTTCACTTGCTTCACCCCTCTTCTGGCTATCAACAGCTATCAACAGAAGCTTTTTGCTCTATTCCCCACAGACGGCGCCAAAATGTTGATGCGAGATTCTGGTTCTCCTCGTTCTACGACCAGGATCTCTGCTCGATCGACTTTGTCGCGACCAGGAGGTTTCCTCGTAAGGCTTCTTCTCCAGAGGTTCCTGCGCACACAGATAAGTCAGAGTGCACCGGTTGTTTTCCCGGTGCAAACCCTCCGACGCTCAAGTCAGATATGAAGGTTCGGGAAAACTTGCCACAGATCTTATGGCTTTTTCGTGGTTTTCTCTTCTTTTGAATCTCTTTTTTAACCTCAAACATGCCAACCTTTTTACCTTCGTTGGCTACCTTTTTATAGGCTCCCCCAGAATCCCAGTTTTCCCCTTTTTGCCAGACGGTATGGGACTCTGACTGCTGCGTTATGGGCAAAGGTAGGATCTTGCGTGTTACACCACGGTTCTGGGAAAAGCGTGGCTGTCATGATTCTGTGAGATCTTGTTTCCGCTTTTTGCCAGACGGTATGAGACTCTGACTGTTGCGTTATGGGCAAAAGTGGGATCTTGCGTGTTACGCCACGGTTCTGGGAAAAGCGTGGCTATCGTGCCTAGATTCCCGAGCTGGAGAGCATGTCCCGCCAACTGCCGTCGACCTGGTCTTCTCGTCACTCGACCTCTAGCCGGAATGGCCTTATGTCCCTTACAGGAAATTGACCTCGCGGATGACATGCTCGTGGACGAGCAGGATATTTCTGCTCCTGTCCCTGCCATCAGGTATCTGCTCACCATGCCTGGTCTCGTCAACGTATTTCTCCCAAACAATACTTATTGGAGAGTTTACTAAACATCAATCAGAATCAGAATGGAGAAATCGAAATGAAAAAGTTGTTTACTTACTTAATTGAAGAAAGAAATGGGAATGAGATTTATGAGCCCCACACAAAATAAGGATTTATTACTGGTTTTGGGATTCCGCCCGGGGGGGGGGGTTGTTGGAAATCACAATCCCATTCCCTGCCATGACGAAAATGTCCCCGCTATTTTCTTGTTTTCCAAAAATACCCTCTTCATCATTGATTGTTATTATTATTTTATTTATTTATTTTTAATTATTATTATCATTATTTATTCATATTATTAATTACTATTATTATTGTTGTTCATATTATTATTATTATTATTAACTGTTACTATTATTTATTTATTTATTATATTATTATTAAATAATATGAAGAACAATAATCAACAAAGGGTGTTTTAGTAAAATAAAATAGTTTATTCCAATTCTAAGATGAAATAAACACAACAGTGGGAATGAATTCCATTTTGATTCCGATTCCTAAAGTTTAATAATATATTTTGATTCTCATTCTTGATTCCGATTGTAATTAATTTTGATTACTAATTAATAAATGCGCCATTAAAAAACCAACATAATAAACTTAGGCCTGTTTACTTTTTCTATTAACATTGAAACATGCTAAAGGGAGAAAAAAAAATGATTAAAAGTATATTGAAAAGAAAGAGAGAGAGTGAGTTGGGTTGATAAATTATCAGTATGTTCTCTCTCTAACAATCAAGACTCAAGAGACAGACTTAGTCACTACACGACAATCAAAATTCAACCATGAATGCAGACGTAGTCTTGTAGACTTGTTTAAGTGTCATTCAATTTTAATTACAGTAGGCGACAAAGCTTGGATTAGTAAACACATTTTTATAAAAATGTTGCTATATAGAAAAAATGTCATTTAATTTTATTTGATGTCTTGTGTGGTGGCCACTGGCCATATTAGACCGCTTGTGACAGAGAGTGGTCGTAACTCCCATCAACATTTTATCCCAAAAAATGAAAAAAATAAAAGACTCACAGCAGCATGACCAAGACATTATAGATTTTCACTACAACTAATATTTATGAAAATCTACAAGATTTCTTCAATGTCCAAGACCGTTTTGTTAAAGTGTCATACAATTTTAATTAAAGTAAGCGGCAAAGTTTGGATTGGTAAACATTTTCTTACAAATATTTTGATATATATGGAAAAAATTTCATTAATTTTACTCTAAGTCTTGCATGGTGATCACTAGCCATATTATTTTTCATAACAATCTACAAGATTTCTTCGACGATCGATATTGTTTTGTTATTCTCGCGTAAAGTACCATCTTGTATACTTTCTTAAAAAAAATTTGTTACAGCACGTGTCCATTCAAAAATTTTAACGAGCATTTAAATTTTTGCAATGTACGTGATAAACAAACTTGCATGTGGCCACTAGCTATTAGCCCACCCCTTAAATAAAAATCTACGTGTTTTTTTTATTCTATTATATACAGATTGTTATTAGTATTACATCAAACATTACAATTAATATTTATAATTATACTATACAATCGGAACCACCGCCATACATTAACAGACTGAAGTATTTGTTCAAAAATTTTAAATTCTCTCTAATATTCGAGGGGTGCCTACTCCACTTATATTTTATAAGAGAGAAATTATCTCCACACCACTCAATTAGTTAATAGTTAAGAAAATACTGAAATTAACTTTCAAAACGTATTTATGAAAACTCAAACTCTTATATTCAATATTATAAGTGTAAAATTTTTCTCAATAAATTAAAAGCCTATTGATAATAAAAATCTAGAGGTTACTTTAAGGATCAAGGCTGTTTTAGTAGTTGTTCGCGTGTAAAATACCCAATATTACCATCCTCGCCTTCTTTTCGAAAGTTTTGCTGTAGAGAAAATGTGTCTAATCAACTTAATTGATCCCACGAGCATTAAATTTTCCTACTATACGTAATAAATAGATTTGCATGTGGCCTCTGGCTGTTAGCCCATCCGTACGTGATTATATGCAAACGATAGGCAAATTATTCAAATTGAACAATACTTTTTGCTACAACTAATGCGTCACACTCCAATATGCAGGAAGTCTTCAGCGACCAAGACTTTCGCTAAATATAGTCAAGGAAAATTATTATTTTATGACTTAATTTTTTAGATATTATTTTATTGTGAAAAAATTTTACAATTATTTTACTAACAAATCTTAAATCTATTAAAAGTTTAATGATGTCATTTGATTATTTTAGAGGGTTTAACTATGTTGTAACTGTGGTATTATACTACAATTTTATCATTTTTCAGCAGGGTCCGTTAGATGCTTCCTTCTTCAATCTAACGGCTGAAATTAATTATTGGGTATTTGATGCACTGATTGACAACCATTGCAGCCGGTCCCGTCATCTTCAATCTCGAGCTTCACTTCCTCTTTCTTGAGCCTTGGAAGAGCAGCCTGGAATTCCTTTTTGTTCCAGAAAATCTCCAGTGCTTGTTATAAATACCCAACACTTGCATATGGTCAAGAACAAGAGCAATACACAATACACAACAATCAATCTAGCATCAAATATCACATTCTGTAAACATTAATTTATCATGAAAAAATGGCGATGATTCCAAGTTTCTTCGATAACTAATGAAACAACATTTTGGATCCCTTCTCTTTCGATGTTTGGGACCCCTCCATGGGCGGACCCAATGAAAGCCCCTTCTGAAAAAGTTAAATAAATGAATTTGGACACATTTTTCATATATACAAATGCTTGTAGTTCAATGGTAAGAGTGCTATTTAATAGTTTTAAAACTTTGGTTCAAATCCCATGAGCCACATTATTATATTTTTAAAAATATGTTGTGAAAACTACTTCGAAAAATGATATTTTCACGCATTTAAAAAAGCAATTTATTACTATTATTATTTAGAATTAAAAAAAAGTAATAAATTTTGAGTTTATAAGATTTAAAATGTATTCAAGTGAACATTAAAAAAATCTAAGTTAAATAATTTTTTTTTAAACTAAGCCCCCCTCATTTTCATTTCTGAGTCCGCCACCCCTCCAAGGACTTTTGTTTCCCTTTACTTTCCTCTCAATTCCCTCAAGGAAACTAAGCTATTTCTATCGCTCGCATGGACTGGAAGGAAACCTCAGAAGCTCACGTATTCAAGGCTGATCTTCTAGGGTGACGGGACTGGCTGCAACGGTTGTCAATCAGTGTGTCAATTACCCAATAATATATCAATCAAGGCGTCAATTATCCAATAATACATCTCAGCCGTTAGCTGAAAAATGACAAAAAATGTAGTATGGTATCACAGTTACAACATAGCTAGACCCTATTTCAGGAACTTCAGTATATAAAGCTAAAATTATTTTAAGTTTTATAATTTTACCAAAATAATTAATTGATAAAAGTATTATCTCCTTGTATCTAATTAACTTTTGTACTATTTAGTTTTAAGAAATAAATTGTAGTTACATAATCTAGGGATAAATAGAATTTTCTAAAAATTTTGTTATTCTTAACTATTTAAATATTTAATAGTAAAATAATAAAATTAAAATATTAAGTGAAAAATAATCTATATATATATACACTAAGAATCATCGTCTTCGGGAACAAATGAGCTAAAACAAAAAATTCATGATCTTTCCACTTGTTTCTTAGGATTCCATAAAGAAACTAAAATGGGATGGTCGAAATTCTTCTTTCTTCAGTTACTGATTTTGCTTCCTCTCAGTTTGGAACTAGAACTGCACCCGATTGAGGAAGATTCTTCTTGCCATTGCCATAGATACCAGCCTGCTTATCCAAACCTCGCCGTTGATCAATGTTACCACTTAATTCAGGCCTCTTTCGTGCAAGGTCTCTCTCTCTCTCTCTCTCAAAAGAGTGGTCATGACTTCATACAATAGTCTATCCCCCACCAAAAGAAAAGGGAAAAAAACTCCAACAATATGACCAAGACGTTCTACAACTAATTTTTCATAAAAATCTATAATATTTCTGTGAAGAATCAGTTTCTGTTTTAGGGGGTTAAATGCAAAGAGTTAAGACTTCTGTGGCTTTCGTGCAGATTGACTTAAGTTTGAGGACCAATGTGCAAACTCGATGCTGACGTGGTTAAAGTTCATTTTGTTTGTTAGCAGTCTCTGGGAATTCTCAGAAAATGCTTTATAAAACAGAGCTGACTTGTGGCATCTGATATGGTTCACATTTCTCTTTCATTTTTCATCCAATTTGAGTGATTCTGGTGTCTTTGTAAAGCTTGTAATTTCTTCTACGAAGCTTGACAGATTTATAATCATTTGAGTAATAAAAGAGTGCTAGTTTTTCCCTTTGAATTGTTGTGTCTGGTGTTGGTGTTCAAGATCAGGTTTTCTGATCTTGTGAGTGAGTTCTTGGATCTTTGCTTCATTCGTGGAGTTTTTTTTTGACTTCTGTTGTGTTCAAACTCAACAGGTGGTATCAGAGCCCTAGGGGGATCGCAACAATGTCACTTCCAAAACCCGAGATTGAGAAATTCACCATTGGTGGTGATTTCTCACTTTGGAAGATGAAAATGAGAGCACTTCTTGTTCATCAAGGACTGGAGTCAGCTTTGGAAGAAGAAGATCCAGAAACAGCTGGAAGTTCAAGATCTGATGAAAATATTAAGCAGATCCACAATAGATCCCACAGTACCCTGATCTTGAGTTTAAGTGACTCAATCTTGAGAGAAATCTCAGAGGAGAAAACAGCTCTGGGTATCTGGAACAAAGTGGAGGCTCTATGCATGAAGAAATCACTTGCTCACAGGCTCTTCTTAAAGAAAAGGCTGTATACATTCTTTATGAAGGAAGGTGTGTCAATACAGGAGCATATTGATGTGTTTAACAAGATCATTCTTGATCTTGAAGGAGTGGAAAGCATCAAGATAGGTGATGAAGATAAAGCCTTCTTCTTGCTGAGTTCACTGCCAAAATCCTATGAGGGTTTTGTAGATACCATGCTATATGGGAGGAAAACTCTCACACTAGAAGATGTGAAGGCCTCCTTGTGTTTAAAAGAAATACAAAGGCACTCTGGAGATCTGGATCAAAACCCTGGTGAAGGGTTGATGGCAAAAGCTGAAAAGAAGAAAGATAAGAAGAAAAAGAAGAACAAGAATCAGTTTAAGAAAGAAGATGAGTCTGAAAAAGAAAAGATGAAAAGAAGAAAATGTTTCTACTGTAAGAAGACAGGCCATTACATCAGAGACTGTGCTGAGAAGAAGAGAGACAACAAAGAAAAACAGAAGATGCTGCTGTAGCATCTGATGAATCATCTGATGGAGGTTATCAAAGTGCAGACTTACTGGTGGCATCAAATGGAAAGATTGAAGGTCAGTGGGTTCTAGACTCTGGTTGTTCTTTCCATATGAGTCCTGATAAAACCCTCTTTCATGAGTATGAAACTATAGATGGAGGTAGAGTCTTAATAGGAAACCACAATGCTTGTAAAATTGTGGGTATAGGTTCTGTCAAAATCATAATGTATGATGGAATGACAAGAACCTTAGAACATGTTAGGCATGTACCAGGATTAAAGAAGAATCTGATATCCTTAGGCATGTTAGATAGCTCAGGCTATGTCTTTAAGTCTGACCATGGGGGCTTAAAGGTAATGAAAAACTCCAGTATAGTAATGAAGGGAGTCAAGAATAATGGACTGTATGTGTTGGAAGGGTCATCAGTACCTGTGCTGTCTACATTGCATGCTAGTTCTGATATAGATAAAGCCAAGATGTGGCATCTAAGGCTTGGACATATGAGTGCCAAAAGCTTACAAGAACTAAGCAAAAGGGGGCTGTTGTGTGGAGATAAAGTTGAAGAGCTGAAGTTCTGTGAGAATTGTATTTTTGGGAAGGCCCACAGAATGAAGTTTGAAAGGGGATTGCATAAATCCAAAGCTGTATTGGATTATGCACACTCTGATCTTTGGGGGCCTGCTCAAGTGCCATCTCTGAGTGGTGGTAGATACTTTGTAACATTCATAGATGACTTCTCAAGAAAGGTCTGGTTATACATTCTCAAGACTAAAGATCAAGCTTTTGAGAAATTCAAGATATGGAGAGCTCTGGTTGAAAATCAGTCAGGGGTGAAGCTGAAAGCACTAAGGACTGACAATGGACTGGAATTTTGTAATAAAGAGTTTGATGAGTATTGTCAGAAGCATGGAATCACCAGACACAAGACTGTTAGGTTCACCCCTCAGCAAAATGGATTAGCTGAGAGGATGAACAGAACCCTTATTGATAAGACTAGATGCCTCCTCATAAACTCCAAGTTACCAAGAAGCTTCTGGGCTGAAGCTGTAATTACAGCTTGTTACTTGGTTAATAGGAGTCCCTTTGCAGCTCTCAAGTTCAAAACTCCTGAAGAAATTTAGACTGGTGTATCTGCAGACTACAAACATCTGAGAATTTTTGGATGTACAGCCTATGTGCATGTAAAGCAAGGAAAGCTGGATTCAAGGGCTCTGAAGGGGGTGTTTGTGAGATATCTTGAGGGGGTGAAAGGGTATAAGGTATGGTGTGGTGCCACTCATAAATGCATCATCAGCAGAGATATTACATTTAATGAGGAATCTATGCTGGAGGACAATGACTCTACTGTCTTTGACTTCAGCCCTTATACTGATGAATCAATGAAAGAAGCTGCAATAAGGAAGGATTCCAGAATTGAGGTGGAGTCATCCAGTAGCAGTGACAGAGAGGGTCAAGACATAGGTGCTACAGAAGATCTTCAAGAAAGGTCTGAAGTGGATGATTTAAAAACTCCAGTGACTGAGCTACAAGACTATCAGCTAGCAAGGGACAGAGCTAGAAGGGAGACAAAACCACCTTCCACATATGCATATGCTAGGATGATAGCTTATGCACTTAACAGTGCAGAGGAAATAGCTATTGAAGAACCAGCAAGCTACAGAGAAGCTGTGAAAGGTAGTGACAGTAGCAACTGGATCAAAACTATGGAAGAAGAAATGGATTCCTTAAACAAAAACAAGACTTGGACTCTTGTTCAAAATCCAGGCAACAGAAGGTTGGTAAGCTGTAAATGGATTTTCAAAAGAAAAGAAGGAATTACAGGAGCTGAAGCTTCAAGATTCAAGGCTAGATTAGTTGCTAGAGGTTTCACACAAAAGGAAGGTGTGGATTTCACTGAGGTTTTTTCTCCTGTGGTTAAACATAGCTCCATAAGGATGCTACTGTCAATGGTAGCTCTAACTGATATGGAGCTTGATCAGATGGATGTGAAGACAGCTTTTCTACATGGGAAGCTTGAGGAAGAAATTCTGATGACACAACCAGAGGGCTTTGAAATCAAAGGAAAAGAAGATCATGTTTGTCATTTAAACAAGTCTCTCTATGGACTAAAGCAGTCTCCAAGACAATGGTACAAGAGATTTGATGAGTTCATGATCTCCAAGGGCTATCTCAGAAGCAAATATGATAGCTGTGTGTACTCTGGAAGCTCAAATTCAGGTGGAGTTGTTTATCTTCTGCTGTATGTGGATGATATGCTACTTGCTAGTAAAGATAGAAGTGAGATCAAGAAGCTCAAAGACCTGTTGAATGCAGAATTTGAAATGAATGATCTTGGATGTGCTAAGAGGATCCTTGGGATGGATATTATAAGGAATAGAGCTGATGGAACTATATTTGTCAGTCAAGAGAGGTACATCCTAAAGGTTCTCGACATATTTGATATGTTGGATGCAAAGTCTGTTCAGACACCACTTGGATCTCAGTTCAAACTTTCAAAAATGCAAGCTCCTGTTACAGATCAAGATAAGTCTATGATGAGTGAAGTTCCATATGCTCAGGCAGTTGGGAGCCTCATGTATGCAATGGTGTGTACTAGGGCTGATATTGCTTATGTTGTTAGTCTTGTTAGCAGATTCATGAGTGATCCTGGAAAGGAGCACTGGGATGCTGTTAAGTGGATTATGAGATACCTTAGAGGTACTCCAGATCATGGTCTGCTATATGGAAGGTCAAAGCAGGATGAGAAAAGTATAATGGGATATGTAGACTCAGATTTTGCAGGGGATTTGGATGGGAGGAAATCAATCTCAGGTTACTTGTTCATGGTGAATGGCTGTCTGATCAGCTGGAAAGCAACTCTTCAATCTGTGGTCACTTTGTCTTCTACAGAGGCTGAGTTTGTTGCTGCAACAGAGGCAGTAAAAGAGGGAAAGTGGCTTGGTGGGATTTTGAATGAGCTTTGGTTAAAGCAGAAAGCTTTCACCATTTTCTGTGACAATCAAAGTGCCATCCACCTTATTAAAAATCAAATCTATCACGAGAGGACTAAGCACATTGATGTGAGACTCCATTTCATTAGAGATGAAGTATCTAAAGGTGCTATGTCAGTGAACAAAATACACACTGATATAAATCCTGTTGATGCTCTTACAAAAGTGGTTCCCACTGCTAAGTTCAAGTTTTGTGTAAACTTGATGGGAATCATGGCTAATTTACAGTAATTACTTTGTGTAATCAAGAGATAAGCTGTGTGCTTAAAGGCTGTGTGCTTAAAGGGGTTTTTTGAAGCAACTTTTATGGTTAAGAATCAAACTGAATCAAGTCTGCAAGGTGGAGATTGTGAAGAATCGGTTTCTGTTTTAGGGGGTTAAATGCAAAGAGTTAAGACTTCTGTGGCTTTCGTGCAGATTGACTTAAGTTTGAGGACCAATGTGCAAACTCGATGCTGACGTGTTTAAAGTTCGTTATGTTTGTTAGCAGTCTCTGGGAATTCTCAGAAAATGCTTTATAAAACAGAGCTGACTTGTGGCATCTGATATGGTTCACATTTCTCTTTCATTTTTCATCCAATTTGAGTGATTCTGGTGTCTTTGTAAAGCTTGTAATTTCTTCTACGAAGCTTGACAGATTTATAATCATTTGAGTAATAAAAGAGTGCTAGTTTTTCCCTTTGAATTGTTGTGTCTGGTATTGGTGTTCAAGATCAGGTTTTCTGATCTTGTGAGTGAGTTCTTGGATCTTTGTTTCATTCGTGGAGTTTCTTTTGACTTCTGTTGTGTTCAAACTCAACAGGTGGTACTTGTTGGGGGGACTTACCATAAGATTTCTAGGTATCCAACCCAAAAGACTAGCCTTTTAGGTGGAGTGACCTACCACCTTATAAACTCAAGCATCTCCCCTTCACTAGCCAATGTAGGACACAACTCAACAATCCCCCCCTCAGACGAAACCACCGCCGGACTCCGGTCCTTTCGTCCAACACACCTGAGTTGTTCCACCACCACATTCCGACTACTAGGGTCTAGCTCTGATACCACTTGTTGGGGGGACTTACCATAAGATTTTTAGGTATCCAACCCAAAAGACTAGCCTTTTAGGTGGAGTGACCTACCACCTTATAAACTCAAGCATCTCCCCTTCACTAGCCAATGTGAGACACAACTCAACAATTTCTTTGATGATCAATTGTTAAAGTGCCATTCAATTTTAAGTATAGTAAGCGACAAAGTTTGGGTTGGCAAACACTTTCTTACAAAAATGTAGCTATATGAAATTAATATCACTTTATTTGATGTTTTGCATGGTGGCGATGGGTCATACTAACCCATCCGTGATAGAGAGTGGTCATAACTCTCAACAACAATTTTTTTTTTCAAAAAAAAAAATTCCCAACAACCTAACCAAGGCATTATAAATTTTTACTACAACTAATTTTTTAATAAAACTCTACAGGATTTCCCCGACGATTAAGACTATTTTGTTAAAGTGTCATAATTTTAATTATAGTTAGCGACAATAGATGGGCTGGTAAACACCCTTTTATAGAAATTTTGCAATATAGAAATAACATCACTTAATTTTATTCGCTGTCTTGCACGTTGGCCATCAGCCATACTAGCCCACCTGTGATAGTTCCTCCAAGCATGACCAAGACCTTGTGCAGTTGTGCCATGACAAATTTTGGCTACCTTAAAATTTGAGAGAATATCTTTGACGATGAAGAGTTTGGCTAATTGTAGGTTTTTACTACGAATAAATTTTCATAAAAATCTATAAATAATTATAGAGTAAAGTTACCATCTCGTGCGCTTTCTTACAAAAATTTTGTTACAGCATGTGTCCATTCAAAAATTTTAATGAGCATTTAAATTTTTGCAATGTACGTGATAAACAAACTTGCTTGTGGCCACTAGCTTTTAGCCCACCCCTAAATAAATATCTACAGGTTACTTTAAGGATCAAGACTGTTTTGGTGGTCGTTCATGTGTCAGTTTATTAAATTAGAACTATAATACTTATGAATAAATAATAAATATTATAGAGTATAGGGGGCTAATTAATATTTGGTGGGTCAGCCATAAATTACGTAAAACTATCATAAAATTTATAATTTTATCAAAATAATTAATTGATAAAAGTGTTATCTCCTTGGATCTAGTTAACTTTTGTAGCTTTTTACTATGAATAAATTTTCATAAAATTCTGTAAATAATTATCGCGTAAAGTTACCATCTCGTGCGCTTTCTTACAAAAATTTTGTTACAGCATGTGTCCATTCAAAAATTTTAATGAGCGTTTAAATTTTTGCAATGTACGTGATAAACAAACTTTCTTGTGGCCACTAGCTATTAGCCCACCCATGAATAAAAATCTACAGGTTACCTTAAGGATCAAGGCTGTTTTGGTAGTTGTTCGCGTGTAAAATACCCAATATTACCATCTCCCCTTTCTTTTCGAAAGTTTTGCTGTAGAGAAAATGTGTCTAATCAACTTAATTGATCCTACAAGCATTAAATTTTCGTAGTGTGCGTAATAAATAATTTGCATGTGGCCTCTGGCTATTAGCCCACTCGTACGTGATTTTACGTCAAATTATTGTCAGAATGATCTGAACTATAGACCAAGATTTTTGAGAAATTTATATTAATAGTTATAAAAATTTTAATTTTTTTTATCTTAACTTCTCAAATAAATTTCTATCAACATTAATTATAAAAAAATTTTTGAGACTAAAATATCCTTCTCTCTCATCTCTTCTCCAACATCGCACGAAATTTGGTGCGACAGGCTGTCTGTCGCACCAAACTTTAGACAACATGTACCTGTCGCACACACCAAATTTTAGATGACAAACACCTGTCGCACCAAATTTTGATACGACAGACAGATTTTTAAATCAACAAGAGCCCGATTCAAGTCAGACGTGGGCTTAACAGAGACAATCTTGAAAACATTTACACTTATCACTTAGCCGGAGATCTCAATGGCCTTAACTTCAGGTTTCTTCTCCTCCTCTTTAGGAACAGTCACTGTGAGCACACCATTCTCCATGCTGGCCTTAACCTGTTCCATCTTAGCATTGTCAGGCAACCTGAACCTCCTCAGGAACTTACCGCTGCTCCTCTCGACGCGATGCCACTTGTCATTCTTCTCTTCCTGCTTCTTGCTCCTCTCTCCGCTTATCTGCAGAATCCTGCCCTCTTCAACCTCAACTTTCACTTCTTCTTTCCTCAGCCCTGGAAGATCAGCTTTGAATACATGAGCTTGAGGAGTCTCTTTCCAGTCAATTCTTGCATTGGCAAATTGTTGGGATGTTTCCCTAGCCGAAGACGGCACGTTGGCAAGGGCAGAGGAGAAGAACCCGTCAAAAGGATCCCACACATCTAGTGAGAATGGATCGAACACGTTGATAGATGCCGCTAAGAATGGATTCTTAAGGATCCCACACATATTGACCTTGTCTCATTCATCTCATGTCTTATTGCTGAGGCCAAGAAAGCAAAGGTGAATGACTATTGTTTCTTTTTCTTTTCATTGTCGCATTGGCTGTTCTGTTATGTAGTGTTACCAATTTGTTTTTCCCCCTTTGATTGTGTTTCTGTGCAGAGGAAAGATCTAAAGCTTGATGGGAAGCTGTGTTATTTACCAGAAAGCCATGCACACGAACTTGGAATTGCAGCGTTGATATGTCTAGGTGTTGCTCAGGTTATTGGAAACTTGTTAATCTGCAGAATCTTTTGTACAAGGGACAAAAGAAACAATTGCAAAACTCAAAAACTCAGAATTGCAAGATGTGTATAAGAGACAGGGCTTGGTGCGTGCGACAGGCACCTGTCGCCCAAGACTTGGTGCGACAGGCTGTCACCCATTGGGGGGGGGACAGACACAAGGGCTTTGCAAAACTTGCCTGTCGCCCAAGGCTTGGTGCGTGCGACAGGTACCTGTCGCCCAAGACTTGGTGCGACAGGCTGTCACCCATTGGGGGGGGGGGACAAACACAAGGGCTTTGCAAAACTTGCCTGTGCAAGTTTTGGTGCGACAGGTTTTGGTGCGACAGGCAGCCTGTCGCCCAAGGCTTGGTGCGTGCGACAGGCACCTGTCGCCCAAGGCTTGGTGCGACAGGCTGCCTGTCGCACCAAGCTTCGTGCGATGTTGGGGGAGAGATGAGAGAGAAGGGTATTTTAGTCTCAAAGATTCTTTTATGGCTAATGTTGATAGAAATTTGTTTGGGAGGTTAAGATGAAAAAAACTAAAATTTTTATGGCTATTAGTGTAAATTTCCCAAGACTTTTTGCTACAACTAATGCGTTATACTTCAATATACAGGAAGTCTTCGGTGACCAAGACTTCCGCTAAATGTAGCCAAGGGAAATTATTATTTTATAGAAATTTTTTTACAATTATTTTTTTATTATTTTAGTGCCAAATCTTAAATCTATTAAAAATTTTGTGATGTCACATGAATATTTTAGGAACTTCATTATATAAAGCTAAAACTATTATAAAATTTATAATTTTATTAAAATAATTAATTGATAAAAGTATTGTCTCCTTGAATTTAGTTAACTTTTGTTTTTTTTTAATTTTAAGGAATAAATTGTAATTACATAATTTAGGGATAAATAGAATTTTCTAAAAAAAAAATTTATTCTTAACGATTTAAATATTTAAAAGTAAAATAATAAAATTAAAATGTTAAGTTAAAAAAATCTATATATATACTAAGAATCATCCTCTTCGGGAACAAATGAGCTAAAACAAAAAATTCGTGATCTTTTTGCTTGTTCTTAGGATTCCATCAAGAAACTATAATGGGATGGTCAAAATGGTCTTGTCAATTCTTCTTTCTCCAGTTACTGATTTTGCTTCCTCTCAGTTTGGAACTGGAACTGCAACTGATTGGGAAAGATTCTTCTTGCCAATGCCCGAGATACCAGCCTGATTACCCAAATCTCCCCGTTGATCAATGTTACTACTTGATTCAATCCTCTTTCGTGCAAGGTCTCTCTCTCTCTCTCTCTCTCTCTCTCCCTCTCTCTCTCTGACTTTGAAACACAAATTCATCTTGTGAAATCTAGTGTTTGAAAAGAAAAAAATTATAGTCAGTTTAAGAAATGTATTTGAAATTTTAGAATATATCACCCCATTTTCTTTGTTTTTTATTTTAATTTTCTCTCTTACATACTAAGTCGTAATACGACAGGTTTCACATTATTAAACTTAATTCATCTTCTGAAATCCAGTTCTCGATAAAATAGGACTACTGAAGCTAAATATATATATATATATATATATATATATATATATATATATATATATATATATATATATATATTATATGAGAGCCTCTATGTTACGTTAATTGTAACGTACGCCTCACACAATAACAGTAATTATGATGGGATCCATTACTGTTGTTGTGTGTGGATATACGTTACGATTAACGTAACGTAACATTGGCCTCTATATATATATATATATCACTTAATTCTTCTTTATTCTTTGTGTAGTAATTATTATTTTTTTTTTCGTTTTTTTCGGATCGTGAGAAAGTTTTGGCTGAGCTACAAGCTCTAATAAAAAAAGGAATTAATTGCTGACCTTAGGGCTGCAATTCAGCCTGCTTTGCAGCATTTGAAGAAAATGATTGACTATTCTCCGCCAGAAAATATCAATAATGATGATGCAAGCCACAATAACAAAGCAGGACCTGCTCCACCAGCTAGACCCGGATTAGATAATGACAATAATGATGATGGTCGCCACAGAAGGCCCAATCGTGGAACAGTATCTACTTCAGTACATACCGGTTCCCATCTAGACCCGGATTAGATAACAGTTTTTAAGGTCTATTTGGTTTCGTGACGCAGCCGGAAAAAGAGATAACAACAGTTTTAGTGCAGTTAATAAAGTCCGTGAGTTGAGAGTTCTTAATAGTTAATTGCTTGAGCTAAGAATCCTTCACTACAGTGGCGCATCTCCGCTTTGGAAATGTAATAAATTTTAACAGGTTTTTATTATCAATAACTTTCTTTTGTTACATATTATCGGAAAAATGATAGTTACATCTCCAAAAATTGAGAAAAGAGTAACAAGACCTCAAAACTTTTATTAAGGGACATCAATACCCTTCTAAATTATAATATTCTTTGGCTTTATTAATTTAATAAATTGACTTCAATGTTTTGTTATAAATAGAATTAAAATATTAAAATATATTTAATAATGAAATATATACCTTTAAAAGAAAAATATTTTGGTACTTTATAATGTATTGATTGTATTTTATCATATTAAAGTAAATTTTATAATAAATAGAGATGTAATATTAAAGTAAAAATATAAAAATATAGATTATTTTAAATATCATATTAAATAATTTTAGTATTATTAATATGTGAAATATATTTTATTAATTGTAAAATATATCACCCAAGTATATATTCAAAATCTTTATAATAAATGCAAATATGCTATCAAACAATATTTTAATATGATTAGTCCACTATCACATTTGTATTTATTAAAAATTTTTAAAGTTAATTTTTTTTAAGTTACTAAATTTAGAGGTATTATATTCAAAAAAGAGTATTAGAGTCCCTTATTAAAAACGATTTGCTTGACCAACCAAGTGCCTACAATATGAATTTATCATTTTGTAAAATCTGAACTCCCAGAGAAGAACATTTGAAACGCAATAATTTTCGTGTTTTTGTTAAACTTATTTGACATTTGTTTTTAACAAAAACATGAAAATTATGAAACTGCAAAACTACACCATGACCAAGCAAATAAACAAATCAGATAAGAACTACATAAATCAGAAAAACAGGATATGGTCGTGGCACGCGTTGGAATATGCCACCCGACGTTTGAAAGCACGAAGTGCAGGCCTACATAATCAATCATATAAATCAAAACCCACAATCAAAGGCATCTCATTTTCATCTTCAAAATAATATAAGAAAGAGGTAATTTTCATCTTCATCTTTATCTTCCTCCATGCGTCTGAGCAATGGAGGCTTTCCCTCATCATTAGCATTAAGAAAAAGGTGCGACCTGTTCTCCTAAATATCAAGTAAATGGCAAAATTTACAGCTTTCTCAAAGGCATTTACACCAAACAGAAATGGCACTTGCAAACAGATACCACATTTTTCATGGACTACAAATAAGGCAATTAAATAAAATAGAATGAAAATGAGCAACGCGTGGGATGGGCTGAACCATTCACTCAAACATTGAATCAAAAATCAACGTTTGACTTAAATTTCCACATTTACAGAACCTGCGGCGAGCATTTATTGAAACTAAGCTGTGGGTCATATTTGCAATAATTTCACGGCTATTACAAATCTAGAGTAAGTGCTGATCAGCATAAGAGGCAGAATTTATTATTCTAATTTTTGGTGCCATAGTAATTCATGTCCCTGAAACATGATAGAGCGTACTTCAATATCTTCATCCACTTGCAAACACTAACTCAAATCTGTCAAGATAATTTAACCCGAGGTTCAATACCTTGTATCAGATTTCTTTACAATGCCCCAAAACGGGGGGGGGGGGGGGGGGACAAATTTTTGCCAAGAAATTATGTTATCTAAGTAGCGATTTTAACGGCTCAGTTCGTCGTGCCCAAGTGCATATTCTCCAGGGTTACTATATTGACAATATAAATTAGTATCCACCAATGAAATACTCCCAAAACTAGATCAAGTAAAACCAACTAAATTGGAGAGACTAGGTAAATTCAGAAGATGAGATTCTCGTGTTCCCCCTTTAAATTTAAAGATCCTTTTCTTTATCTAGTTAAATCTCAAGCATCCATTTTATCTGGTAAAAAATTATGAAGATCGGGGACAACTGGGAAACAAAATATCCTCGTCAAGCAAGGACAGCAACCAAGTGCCCATCTGTATGCCCAAAAGGTTTCTACATATATAAATTCATTAACATGTCCAGGGAGCCCCTCCTTAGTTTGTCATTTTCAGCCAGGCTAACTTAACTTTGTTTGAATTTTCTAGGGTTTTTATAGAGGCTACAATCCTCTATCCTTTGGAATCTGGAGTGACTGCTGGAAGATAAAGCTTGTTCTTGAATTTTTGGCCGAAATCAGTTAGATGGTTTTGACTGAGTCGTGCTCAAGCACTGATTCAGTTTAAATGAGTCTTTTAGCAGGATATCTGGTTTTTTTTTTTTTTCTTGATAGTTTATCGGCTAAGACTTATTAGAAAACCTTCTCCAAAAATATCAACCCGCAGTTTCTTTTTATTTTGGTCTTATAGCGAGTAGAGCACAATTAAGTCGAGGAAACATCTGATCATGGTTCCAAGCTTTATCCCCAAAACACTACCATCAAAGAACAGCAGAAAAAGTTTCATGCATTTTAATTTTATTCATTCTTTCATACATTTATCGAGTGTGTCTTGGTACGAGCCCGGCAGCCCGCATGCACACGTGCAGTGCGTGAATTTACAAGCACGTATGTGCATGTGCATCTCCCAATGCACGTGAGACAGGGAGAGAATTACCTGTACAACACTATGAGCAGCAATCCTTTGTCCGTGGCTGTCAAAGCTAACATCAATCTTTTCCCATGAAACACAAGATAGGCCTTTCACCAGTTCCTCTGCCCAATATAGGCCTTAAAAAAAAAATACTTGACCAATTAAAAAACTAATAAATCACCGAACATTGCAATTTTTTGGGCAACGATTTTAGACAACTCATAAGAACAGATTGTCAATTTAATATCATCAGTGATTGGGCAAGAAAAAACATCAATGAACAAAGTAATGGTCCGCAAGATGGAAGAACTTCCAATGCCACAACGGATGAAGGGATATATGTTTTCATTAAGCAAGCAGGCCAACTTGACATCAGTCACATAACAAAGGCAAACAGCAAAAACAAATTAAATCAGAGAGAAACTGTGGGTAATGCCTTTTCAATAGATGATTATACCTTTGGCAATTCACTATTACGTCTTACTGATGATGTTCTCCACCCAACGATATCTATATTGTAAATATAACAGATGAGATGAGCAATTGACTAGGGGTAATTAATGGTTAGATGCAATTATTATCAAAATTAACAGATGAGATGAGCAATTCACTATTACGTCTTTGGCAATTTTATCAATTTTAAGATAGGAATATGTGGAAAACAACGAAAATAAATTTAACAAAAGAAAATAAATTCATAAGAGTACTTTATGTTTTTTAAAGCATGTTTGCAATCTTAAAAGAAAATGTGATAAACAAGTTTTGCATTTGTTTTGCTCACCATCTCTATTTCCTTCTTTCGAGCAAACTGAAAATTTGATTTGCAGTATACTCGATCATTTCCAAATAGCAACAATTTATAAAACATTTTTTTCCTCCGTAATTTTTGTTATGTTTGTGATCGCATTATATATGTTTATCTATACACCCATTTTCATCTAAAAATTTATATTGCTGATTATTATCATTTTCTTTATTGAACCAATAGTTTTCTCTGTTAAATTTATCGACAGAATCAGATGACTGTATTATCCTTGTTTGATGGCAAAATTTGTAGAATAAGAACAGGGAAATATCTAGATAGCTGCCAAAGAATATAAAAATAAAAAATAAAAACATGGGAGATCAAGCTGCTACTTAAGAGTCAAAAACATTTTTTCAATAGCATATTGGACCATGACTCAACTAAGTAGACGTCCCTAACGAGAAACCAAGGTAACAAGGCTATGAATTACAGGGAAATATAAATGAAAAGTTGCAACAATCAAGATCTGATATTTAAACCTTTACCAAGTCACTTCTTTTCACTTCTTTTAATTACATGCAGTACAGATAATCAAATTCCTAATTAAACCATAGGGATTACATCATTTTGTTCACTCATCCACCTGTAACATCTGCATATTTATCATTTGCACTATTCTTCTAATGCCTCGTGCAGTTTAAAGGACATCCTTTGTCATTACTGAAATTAAAGAGGCAAATTTGAGCAATCTTCATATAACAAATCAAAGAATTAAAAAAAAAAATCTTGACTAGAAGTGTCTCAAAAATAATCTTTTTTGTTTTTCAAGAATCTCATTTAAGAAAGTACTTTATGTTTAGAGAATCAAACTCGTTCTTTGATAAAATTATCAAAACCTTGGATGGAGAATCAAATATGGGATGATGATCACACATCATAGAAGTAAAAAGTAAAAGAAAATTTCAAAATAATAATTAAATAATTGAAAAAAAAAATTAAAAGTAGCCAGGTTACTCCTATAAAACAAGTAAATCTTACATGAACAAACTATTAACAATAAAAACTAGACCACCTTCACAGAAATTGTTATAAAGTAATAAAGATATAAAAGTGAAAATGATTAAAAAAAAAAATTCCACCCTGCAAGATAGTTGCCTTGTTTATGAAACAACAACATACGTGTATTTGTGCGTGCATGTGTCCATCAGTCCATATATATTAATAGCTATTAAAGTTCAGAAAGTGAGAGATACAAATACATTATCTGAATTTATTGACGATAGAGTACACATGTACAAACAATCAAAAAACAAATAAACAAAATTTTCGTATTGCGGATTTACACACAATTTTCTTTTCCTTAACCAATCTCTGAGATTTGATCGCATCCACCCTGCAATCCATGAAATCTCAGAAACAACATTATAGTCGTTAGGAAGGAATTATATAATAGTAGCAATACTCTTTGTATAGCTTACTTAAAGGGAGCTTGCACCCCTGGATTTCATGTGTTACTTCTGACAGCCAATGACTCTTAAGTAAGAAAATGATCAATCATATGATGTTTGACATCTGCACCTTTCATATGAACAACTTCGTCTTTGACCTGCAAAGTGGTGGAATTTGCCTCACAGAAATACAAGTAATTTCATATTTTAAATTTTCCATCTTTCGCCTAACTGACCAACTGCCAAGTGCATGTCCCTTAAACATGATATTGCGTACTTTAATTTTTTCACCCTCTGTCAAAGGCATCAGTGAGGTAATTTCCTACCGCAACAAAACTAAGTTATAAAAGTCATTTGAGCACTTTCTGAACTGAAACAAGTTAACTTTTTTTTTTTTTCTGATTTGATGAATTAGGTAAGAAAAAACATTAAATCAAATTTGTCAAGATAATTTAACTCGAAGTTCAATATCTTCTATCACATTTCTTTGCAATGCCCCAAAACAGGAGGAAAAAATGTCCCGGACAAATTTTTGTCAAGAAATTCTGTTATCTAAGTAGCCAATCTAACAGCTCAGTTCGTCGTGCCCATTCAAATGCATATTCTCCAAGGTTATTATATTGACAAAATAAATTAGTATTCACCAATGAAATACTTCCAAAACTAGATCAAGTAAAACCAACAAAATTTGAGATACTAAGTAAACTCGCAAGATGAGCTTCTTGTGTTCCCCCCTTAAATTTAAAGATACTTTTATTCATCTAGTTAAATCTCAAGCATCCACGTTCTCTGGTCGACAAATTATAATGATTGGGAACGACAAATTATGAAGATTGGGAACAACTGCAACAAGATATCCTCATCAAGCAAGGTCAGGAACCAAGTTCCCATCCCCCTGCCCAAAAGATTTTTAAATAAATTCATTAACATGTCCAAGGATCCCCTTCCTTAAGTTGTCACATTCAGCCAGACTAATTCAGAAGATTCCTAGACCCTTGCTAATACTACCACATGCTTGCCTCCAATAAAAAAATAAAACAAGCTCTCTGCTCTCACAGCCATCCCAAATGATTCTATGACTATAATTTTCCTTCACGAAGCTTTCTGAAAGTATATTTTTCATTTTGTGTTCGTGAAATTTGACTTTAATGAAGAAATGAATCTAAGTTAAAACTGTAAAGATAAAAACATACCTGCTTATTACCCCTTGAACCAAGATGAGGTGTAGCAACAGTGATGAAGTTAATAGCCTCTATGCCAGCTATTGTACCCCTTGAGTTCTCTGATGATGTATCAGCTCATGAATCTTCTCCATTCTCTATCTTAGGAGGTCTATACAGTCTCCCAATTGCACATCTTGCCACTAAACCTCCAACGGAATGCGCGACAAAGGAGATTTTCTGCAGATTTGGCTTTCTTTCAATCACTTCAAGGACCTAGAATTCAAGCATTCTGTTAATAACAAAACAGAGTGTGAAGTGGATACTCTCCCATAAAAGGTAAATAGGCTTTTTGAATTCCAGGTGAATCCACTTATCTATCACAATCCATAATAATAACAAGTAACCAACCTCCTGTGCCAAGCGCTCGCCCATCACATCCACACCATCTAGAGTCAGCTAAGACATGTTTCGTTCACTACCTACAAAATGTATCCAACCAATATAATGAAAGCTTAAATATCAATATTGCACTAGTTTTTACATGCAATAGTTTGCATGCTCTGGAAGAAAAGATCATTTTGCACAAATGACAAATAATTAGCACAAAAAAATGCATTACATTTGCAAAACTTCCCAATCAATTTATGTTACATAATGCATGTTAGGAAATTAATGGGTGAAGCAGACACGCAGTTAAAATAAAATTAGAAGAAAATAAAGAACAAGCATAAAGAGGACACCAGAAAATTATGTAGTTCGGCTTTTAGCCTACGTCCACGGCCGAAGACAGAAGGAAATATTTTACTAGTAAAAATGAGTTATAAGTATTGTAGTATTTTAGGTCACTTTCCAAAATCCCAATACACCCAAACTCTCAAATCACTATAACAAGAGCTTATAATTTCAAGCTCTCTAAACTCTCTCTCAAAATGCTAAATTGCTCTTTCTCTTAATGGAATGAATTAGCTCTTCATCTGCACTTCTATTTATAGCAAAATTGTGGTTAAGAAAATCAAGGATTTTAGCCCACCAATTATGGCTTCAATTTCGTCAATCTGCGTGGCTTTAATTTGTCAATCTAGCTTTCAAAGTTTGTGGGCTATGTCCTCCATTTTCTTTGATTTGCTGGCACCAAAGTCAAGTACCAAATTTGGTGTTGACTTTTAGTGCTGGCTTTGACATTCTCCCACTTGGAGATTAGATTAAAAAACAATCAATCTCCACACTATTCTTTCTGCTTCGCCATAATCATGTTACCTACATTTCTGTTAGGCCACAAGAGGATCTACTCTAGACAAACTTGTCAGTATTGATTGGCTTGGTCAAAACATCTGCTAGGTTCTCCTTTGTATGGATTTTCTGTAAATCCACACTTTCGTCTTCCACTACTTCTCGAACGAAGTGATACCGAACTCCTATGTGCTTTGTTCTAAAATGAAAGGTTGGATTCCTTACAATGTGCAAGACACTCTGACTGTCACAAAATACATGAATTTTCTGTTGTTTGTGCCCGAGCTCCTCCAATAACCTTTGTATCCAAATAGCTTCCTTGCGAGCTTGTGTAGCTGCCATGTACTCTGCTTCTATTGTAGATAAAGCCACAACGGTCTGCAGTTTTGAAACCCAGCTTACAGCTGCTCTCGTAAGTGTAAACACATAACCAGTAGTAGATTTTCTTTTATCAAGATCTCCTGCAAAATCTAAATCCACATAGCCCCCGACAGTAAACTCTGATCCTCCATAACATAATGCAACATCTGAGGTTCCTTTGATGTATCTCATAATCTTCTTCACAATTATCCAATGCTCTCCACCGGGATTTGCCATGTATCGACTGACTGCTTCCATTGCTTGTGCAATGTCTGGTCTAGTACATATCATAGCGAACATTAAACTTTCCACTGCTGATGGATACAGTACTCGAGACATCTCCTTCCTCTTTGCTTCATTGCTAGGACACATACTTGAGAATAATTTAAAATTAATAGGAAGTGGGGTAGAAATTGGCTTAGAATCGTGCATGTTGAAGCGTCTTAGATTTTCTTTTATCAAGATCTCCTGCAAAATCTAAATCCACATAGCCCCCGACAGTAAACTCTGATCCTCCATAACATAATGCAACATCTGAGGTTCCTTTGATGTATCTCATAATCTTCTTCACAATTATCCAATGCTCTCCACCGGGATTTGCCATGTATTGACTGACTGCTTCCATTGCTTGTGCAATGTCTGTTCTAGTACATATCATAGCGAACATTAAACTTTCCACTGCTGATGGATACAGTACTCGAGACATCTCCTTCCTCTCTGCTTCATTGCTAGGACACATACTTGAGAATAATTTAAAATTAATAGGAAGTGGGGTAGAAATTGGCTTAGAATCGTGCATGTTGAAGCGTAGCAAGATTTTCTTCAAGTAGTTCTTTTGAGAAAGCCAAATCTTCCTGTTATTTCTGTCTCGGTGAATTTGCATCCCTAGAATCTTGTTTGTTGGTCCCAAGTCATTCATTTCAAACTCCCTAGCCAACTGTGCCTTTAATTCTTGGATTCGATCTTTGTTGGGTCTGCTACCAATATGCCATCCACATACAATAACAAAATAATGAAATCATTATCTTCAAACCTTTGTAATATGCACAATGGTCTGAATTGAGTCTGTTGTATCCAATGCTCATGATGAAGGAATCAAATCTCTTATACCAATACCTCGACGCCTGTTTGAGACCGTATAGAGATTTGTTCAACCTGTAAACCAAGTTCTCCTTTCCTGTTTCTGCAAAACCTTCTGGTTAGAGCATATATATTTCTTCTTCAAGTTCTCCACAAAGAAATGCAGTTTTCACATCTAACTGCTCAAGATGTAAGTCAAATATAACACACATCGCCAAGACTACTCTAACTGTTGTGAGTCGAACCACCGGAAAAAATATATCGTTAAAGTCAATACCTTCTTTTTTAGCATTTCCGTTCACCACCAATCTCGCACGATACCACTCCACTTGGTCATTGCCATCACGTTTGATCTTGTAAACCCATTTATTTCCAATGGCTTTTCTTCCACGTGGTAGTGGTACAAGTTCTCATGTCTTGTTCTTGTGTAGAGCTTCAATTTCTTCCTACATTGCTGTCATCCACAAAGCAACATTTGAGCTTTCTAAAGTTTCATGGAAAGTTGATAGCTTACAATCCTCCGTTAGAAAACAGTATGCAACGTTGATATCTGTAACATACTCCGAGTGCCACGTTGGTGGTCGTCTCTCACGAGTTGACTGACGAACTTTTGCAGCCTTGGACTCGACTGATTCTTANAAGTTGATAGCTTACAATCCTCCGTTAGAAAACAGTATGCAACGTTGATATCTGTAACATACTCCGAGTGCCACGTTGGTGGTCGTCTCTCACGAGTTGACCGACGAACTTTTGCAGCCTTGGACTCGACTGATTCTTGTTCCTCGTGCTCTGGTGCTGCTTCAGAAGAATCTGAATTTTTTGGATTATTTTTCACATATATCGATATAGTCTCTGACTTTTCTTTTACACTGTTATTATCATCATCTCTCATTTGTAGTTGATCTTCTATAAAAATAACATCTCTACTGATGACGATCTTGTGGGCAGTGGAGTCCTACAGACGATACCCCTTTACTCTATCAGCATACCCCAAGAAGATACATCTTTTAGATTTTGGATCCAACTTTGTTCTTTCTTGGGCATTGTATATCACGTACACAGAACATGTAAATGCATGTAGGTAGGAAGAATCAGCTGGCTTTTCAGTCCACATCTCAATCGCTGTCTTCAGCCCAATAGCTGTAAAGGGCGATCGATTTACTATATAACAGACAGTTTTGACTGCTTCTGCCCAGAATGAATTGGGTAGACCAACAGTCCTCAATATAGCTCTTATCCGTTCTGTAAGAGTTCTATTCATCCGGTCTGCCACTCCATTTTATTGATGAGTGTATGCCACCGTGAACTGCCTCTAAATACCTTCTTGCTTACAGAAAACAAGAAACCCACCATCTGTATACTCTCCACCATTATCTGTTCTCAAGCACTTGATCTTTATACCAAATTCAAGTTCCACCCGCGCTTTGTATTCTTTAAAAACTGGAAATACATCCGATTTTTTCTTAATTGGATACACACAATATCTTCTAGAATAATCATCAATGAAAGTCGTTGTGTACTTTGCACCTCCTATGGATATATCTGGTGATTCCCAAATATCAGAATGAATAGATTAGCACCGATTATCACCGATCTTTTCTGCCTTTATCAATACAAGCGCTTCTTTAACAATCTTCATAATTTCATTCTCCATATGAGTTTTGCACCCATGACTGTCTATTTGTCCCAAAGACAATAGATTTTTCTTCAGGTCATTGACATGTCATACCTCCCCAATTGTACGAATTGTATCATCAAACATTTTTATTTTGATAGTACCGATACCAACAATCTCCAAGGCATGATCATTACCCATATATACAGATCCTCCTGAGATAGGTTCATATGTGTGGAACCATTCTCTCCGAGAGGTCATATGCCAGGTAGCTCGTGAGTCTATAAGCCAAACATCAAATAGTTATTTTCTGGCTTTTGAAATAGTTATTGCCTCGTTGTAGAGAATTTCACTATCATCTGAGGTATTTGCTACACACCCTTGAGCATTTGATGACTCAAGTTCTTTACCCTCTCTTCTCTTCTGGTTACTCCAACACTCTTTCTTGACGTGCCCTTTCTTGCCACAGTTGTAGCATTTAACATTCTTCTTACTTTTGGATTTTGATATACCATTATTGTGACTCCCACTGAGGCCACGTTTCGTTGATCTCCCTCTCGTCACCANAACACTCTTTCTTGACGTGCCCTTTCTTGCCACAGTTGTAGCATTTAACATTCTTCTTACTTTTGGATTTTGATATACCATTATTGTGACTCCCACTGAGGCCACGTTTCTTCGATCTCCCTCTCGTCACCAATAGCGCCTCCGCTTGCTGCGAACTTGCTTGTCTGTTTTCCTTATTTTTCCGCATGCTCTCCTCATATAATACGGAGGCTGCAATATCGTCGAAAACTAGACTATCTGCTGGATTGTTGTTCGTCAGGTTGATGATGAGTTGATCATACGAATCTGGTAGACTTTAAAGTAGAAGCTCTGCACGTTCATTTTCCTCTATATTATGACCCAATGTTGTGAGTTGTGAAAATAGAGTCTTCAAGGTATTGATGTGGTCGGTCACTATTGTAGATTCCGCCATTTGAAGAGTATAAAGTTTCCTCTTTAAGAAGATTTTGTTGTGTAGTGACTTGGCCTCATACAATTTTGTGAAAGTATCCCAAATGTCATTCGCTGTATTTTTCTCTGCCACACTGGATAATACTCCGTCTGTAAGTGTCAAGTGTAGATCAGAAATGACGTTGCCATCTATCTCGTTCCACTTGTTATCAGTTATATCTATGGGCCTTTCTCCATTTGCTGCCAAGCAATTATTTTTTCTCAATACAGCTTTCATCTTCATTTTCCACAACGAAAAATTATTTCCGTTAAATTTCTCAATTTCATATTTTGCCTCCATTTTATTGATAAATACCGCACACAAGCTAGTATACCACCCTGAATAGTTGTGAATATGTGTGAGAATGCACATCAGGAAAGACTGGAGGGGTCAAAATTGTCCCACTTAAAACCCAGACTCCTTAAGCTCTTATCGCCTTTGTGACAGAACTTTCCTAGACATGTACAAAACCACACAGTTGCTTTACTCACATCAATATTCTCTGCTTTGCACCGCAAAATTCTTGGATCGCTCCCACTGTTTTTCATGAATAGTACCATATACGTGAACAGTACCGTATATGTGAATAGTACCGTATACGTGAACATTATCCCGACTCAAAAAAATACAACCAATAGCTCTGATACCACTGTTAGGAAATTGATGGGTGAAGCAGACACGCAGCTAAAATAAAATTAGAAGAAAATAAAGAACAAGCCTAAAGAGGACATCAGAAAATTACGTGGTTCGACTAAAGCCTACGTCCACGGCCAAAGACAGAAGGAAACTGCTCTGATACCACTGTTAGGAAATTGATGGGTGAAGCAGACACGCAGCTAAAATAAAATTAGAAGAAAATAAAGAACAAGCCTAAAGAGGACATCAGAAAATTACGTGGTTCGGCTAAAGCCTACGTCCACGGCCGAAGACAGAAGGAAATATTTTACTAATAAAAAGGAGTTACAAGTATTGTAGTATTTTAGCTCACTTCCCAAAATCCCAATACACCCAAACTCTCAAATCACTATAACAAGAGCTTATAATTTCAAGCTCTCTAAACTCTCTCTCAAATGCTAAATTGATCTTTCTTTTAATGGAATGAATTAGCTCTTCATCTGCACTTCTATTTATAGCAAAATAGTGGCCAAGAAAATCAACGATTTTAGCCCACCAATTATGGCTTAATTTCGTCAATCCGCGTGGTTTCAATTTGTCAATCTAGCTTTAAAAGTTTGTGGGCTATATCCTCCATTTTCTTTGATTTGCTGGCACCAAAGTCAAGTACCAAATTTGGTGCTGACTTTAGGTGTTTGCTTTGACAATGCAGATATAAACAATCCTTATAGTGCACAAAAACTTTATCAGGCAGTCTCTTAACAAACTGCTTAGCTCCAAACTTCCAATCTGTAGCACTGCATAATCGAAAAATACAATCACAGATCAATAAATAAACTCAAAAAAATTCTAACTAATTCAATTACTATGATTAAGCATAATTGACTTTTCACTTCTCATTTATAGACACACTCTGTCACTTGCAGTCAAAGATAAATCCTAAAAACAAAAATATTCATAAAAACCGTTCAAAAATGGAAAATTCAAATAACTAAAATAAAATAAATAAAATTGTAAAATATGCAATTTATATTTTCTAATTACGTGTATTATTTAATTTTTCCTCTTCGGTATTAATTTTAAATTTATCGGACTTGTTATGAATTATCGGTATAAATTCACCATTCCACTTTGGTGATTCATTCACCCAAAATGAAAAAAGTAATGTAAAAGTTACTATGGAAACCATACGCTTATTAATTTATTGGTAATGAATATTTATAAATTGAAGAATAATATTATATTTTGATCACTTATGTAGTCTTAATGCATGTATTACTCCTTTGATCAAGATTCATGCATAAATTTCAAAAGCGATCCAGTATACAAAAACTAAAAAGATATTAATAAATGTTACGAACATTGCCATAGAAGCTGAAAAATTAATGGAAGTATATTGTACACAAACATTAAATTGATTTACATATATTTCAAATTAAATAGCTAAGAAGATAAATTGTTCATATGTTTAAAGTACTTAGAACATAAACTCTATAAATACATCGGGCATTTGTTAATTTTATTTTTAATCTCCAATCATTAGATGGGTATTTCGAAAAAGAAATGAATTGAGAAAACGAAAATTGTCAAGAAAAAAAACTTCTTAATGTTATAATTTTTATATATTATTTATTATTAATATTTTTGTACTTGACTAATTATTAATTTATATTTTCATTGGGTTTAAAGGACTTGAGAAAAAAAATTGTTATGTAATGCATTTAACAAGATTATTAATTTAATAACTTAGTCAAAGTCGGAGTTAGGATAGTTTATTATTTCATAAGATTATTAATTTATTGAACATTCATATATCGAGATTTTACTGCATTTCACTTAAAATAAAATTGAATTTTTCACTTAAAATAAAATTGAATTTGGACAAGTATTAATTAAAAAAAACAGTTTGCTAACTTAAACAAAGATTCAATTAATCACCGATTTAGAATGACAATCTCCAATTCACCTTTTAAAAATGTAAAAGATAAAAAAAAATATTATCCATGTGCCCCCATTAATCACCACTCTCTAAATCAAAATGAGAATAAATTTAAATTTGCATACTTTCAATGGACAAATAGAAAATCATCGCACTGAGTGCTGAGGGGTGAATTGAAGATCACTCTTGAAACAAAGACGATGTTATAGGAGGAATTAAAGAAAATATTATAGGTAATTTAATTAATTAATTTATATATATATATATGACATGTGTAGTTTAATTTTATATAACCACTAATTACATGACATATGTCATAACATCAATTACTTATCACATAGCTAATTAACATGATATCTCAGAAATATTCTAGAATTTCTCGGAATATAATTAGGCTTAACGCAGCTAATTACACGAAGCAACATGAACAAAGACTGAACAACGGAAAATGCATGGAAAATAGAAAGTATGAAAACAACTTACAACTACAAAGACCTTAGCATAACTAGGAGTCTAGGAAGACCTCGAGCATGATTAATCGCAAAACGCGGGAGAGATTACTGACAGAGGATCAGACCACCAGACGTACTCAGACTCTGATCGAGCCCCAATTCATGTTAAACCAACTTACCCACATCACCGTTACATCCTCTGAAAATGTGAGCGACAATCGAATTTAAACATTTGTGCTACATGATGATGCGCATGGAATTGTTAAATTTGATCCATTGAACAGCTTGGTCTTCCACTGGTGTTTAGTTGTTGTTGTTTCCCTTGCTTTGTAGAAAAGACTAGTTTTACCTTTTCGGATGAGATAATCTGGTGCATATTTTGATCGTAGAACATCATCAAAGAGTCGGAAATGTTGGTTAATAAACAGGATAACTGGCATGGAAGAAACTACAATAGCCAGATTAGCGATCCATATACTTCCGTCCCGGAAGACGATGAAATTTGTTGCAGAAAATACCAACATCATTGCTGCTATTGCTATGAAAAGCGTTGCAAGCCCAAAAAGTAACTTTCTTGACAGCAATTTAAGGAAACCTTCTTCTGCATAACGCGGAGCGAGAATGGATAAAAAAATTACCATTGAGACGGAGGAGGCTACCAGCGATATCACATTTGATACTGCAAAAACCTTGAAGGAGGTTTTGTGACGAAAAAAAGGGAGCCCTATGTCCTCTTTGTTGCCGCCTGGTACTGTTATAGCTGCCCCAAAAACAAGAGTGACGATAAGTGTAGCCACAATCATGCATGATGATGCATTATCCTTCACCCATGTCTCCCCTTTTTTCTTCAATCCTTCGTGTTCTTTGATAAATAAATGATAAATAAATCCCAAGGGGTGAGCCCATCATTGTTTTTCTCTTCAGCAAACTTTCGTGGAACAATCTCCTCCACTGCCTGTAGTTAAGGAGTTGAAACCTCTCGTCATCAACGAAAGAGTTGACTTACATTATTACAAATTACTCATAGAAAGTACTTAAATAGACCATGAGCCATGATGGATTTTCATCCCGTGTTAATAATTATGGATGGAGTATATATCGTATCCTTCCGATCGAGGAAAAATTAAAAATATTGTAAATTGTTTGACAACGTTATTAAACAATAAAAAAGACAGTTTACAATGTTGTAAATCCGTCTCAAATTTTTTTTTTAAATTATATTTCTAGAGGACAACTCATATATTAATAACATAAATATGTAATTTTCAGAATTATATTTACTTGTCAGACTAAATTGTACTATAATTTTATGGATTTAGACTCTCACTAAAGTACGATTATTTTAAAAAAAAAATAGTTCAAATCTGCATACCCATCCTATAAACTATACAATATTTTAGTTTCAAGTATCACTTCATTTGTATACCAAGTACTACTACAGACAAATTATGTCATCCAACCCAAGCCTCCGGCCATAAAACGAAAATACTGGAAGAAAGAAAAATGGAATAGCAAAATTAAGAAGTATAGGACGCAAATTAAGTTAGATGATGAGAAAGAGTAATACTAGACATTTAAATCTATTAAATATATAAATTTCTGCATATGTTCATCCAATTGTAGTCATTTAAATAAAAGAATTTAATTTTTGAAATTTATCTCAGACTCTCTTTCTTCAGTGATATCACAATTTGTATGTATAGAAGTATTCGATGTTTCATCCGTTTAAAAGAAAGAAAAAAAAAAGTACTATCGTTAAGAAAGAGTAATGTCTGTGTATAGGGCGGATCAAATATTTCACCTGAAACCACAATAACTCTCGCTGCATTTGAAGAGCTGATTCTGATACAACATTCAGCCGATTGTGCGGTGCCAATTTTCCAGCTAAATGTAAAATGTTGTTACCTTCATGGTCATAGGACTCAACCATTAAATCCGCAATTGACCTTATGTCATATATGAACTTGAAGAGCTCCTCCAGGCGATTTGAAACAGCAATATGAAATATGGTATAATTATCATTTCTAAAATGTTGTTACCTTCATGGTCATAGGACTCAACCATTAAATCCGCAATTGACCTTATATCATATATGAACTTGAAGAGCTCCTCCAGGCGATTTGAAACAGCAATATGAAATATGGTATAATTATCATTTCTATCGGCTTTCCACATCAGATCAGGATATTCACGAATAAGTATTGATAGAAACTGAACGTTTCCGTGATTTGCCGCATCAAATATTAGTTCTCTAGGTTGTCCAATTAGTTCCCAAATCAACAATATGACTTTTTCCCAAAAAGGCTTTCCACTAATTTCAGTGCTTGCTTATTTTTCCTATTTTTGGCACCTGAAAATTTTCGATTGTAAAACCCAAACTAGCAGAATAAATAACAAAGATTGTAAAAGAGTAGTTTTAGATTTCAGGAAGGGGACTAACCAAAATTGAAGTATCTTTGAAAATTTTCGCACGGATTTTCATTAGAAGACGTCAGATTCTTTCGAGCCAAAACGTGCAGTGCTGTCTTTTTATTTCTGGCGCGTTTTGTTGCTAACTGAGGGCGATCTTCAAGCAACGGCAATGCAACGTCTAAGAGTAACATGTTCACATTGAATTAGTGCTGCATCAAACAATCTTTGGCACAATTTAAAAACAGGGGTTCATGAATTTGACTGGGAATTGGACAATCACAATACTTGTCAATATTTTCCATGTATTGTCAATGATTTCATTTAATTATAGCTGGATATGTTTAAGTCTAATGATATCAAATTAATAAGAAGAGCAATTTGCACAAAGATAATAAAGAAGAGTGCTTACCATACAGCATTTGTGTTTGGCGCAATGCTGCAGCCCTCACAATTGGCAGCATCCCATCCATATCTGGGACCATTGCTATGCCTTCATTACCCTTCATCGCCTCTTCAACAATTTCCACGATTCCAGATGCAGCCGCGTAGAAAAAAACTATACATCCAATTTTATTTGTCTTAGCCAAATCCTTAGCATTCATCATTTTCAAAAGCTTCTTCAGAAAATCAATACGATTTGCTTGAGCTGCAACGTGAAGAGCAGTGTTTCCATGTGCTGTGAGCTCAACTCCAATTTCATCCTCATATTTGTCGTAAATTTCTTTAGCCACAGCCCAGTCGCCATTCAGTGCAGCTTGGTACAATTTCAATCGTCTAGTTATTGTTTCAACTGTGAAATTGAGATAAAACGAACGAACGAGTTTTGTGTTCAATAAAGTTAACGATTCGGATGATAGAGAAATTCTGTTGGAATACCAAATATATAGACAAAATCTATAAAATTAATAGCGGATGAAACTTCACTTTGCTAGCTACATGTTCGCAATTAATGTTAGCACCCATTCAAAGTATGTATTTTTCTATAGGTAACCTGGAAATAGACAATTTATTTGATTAAGTATTTATTCGTTCTTAGTGATTTATTTTATGGATTTTTTGTTACTAAAATACTGATACATTCGTAAACAGTTGGCATTATCCTCATTGATGCGGCACAATACAAATATTATAAATTTACTCTTTGTACAAGAATTGATAAGGCATGTTAGAGATACTCCTTTGATTACAGTGAAATATTCTTATTAATTTACAGATGTCTTTACATAGTCATAGGCTATAATGCTATAATCTTTACCGGTTTGGTAATGTCATATATCTTTTAAAACAATTATTATTAGTTGTGCCGTAACATTAATTAATTTTGAAAAGAATCCGTTAAAAACATTTGATAAAATTTATTTTAAAAATTATTTGAGTTTTAAAAGCAATTGTTTGTGTTTAGAAAATCTTATTGTTAAGTTACTACAAAAATATAAATGAATAAATTAGACATAATGATAAATATAATTTATTTAAATATTTTATAAAATGTATGTAAAATATTTTTTATTGTGTATGTATAGTAATTGATAACTTAAATAAATATTTTATATTATTAATTNATGTGTGTGTGTGTGTATGTATGTATGTATGCATGCATATATGTATGTATGTATGGAATTTTATTAAGTACAAAGTAATTCTCAAAATTAAATTTTGAAAAGTTATTTTTTCCTTCTTTTTTAAATATATTATACGTGAGATGGTCTTGTCAATGCAATTTTTAAAAATATTTATTAAATATTAAAATTAACTTTAATTTTTTAAAATTATTTTTAAGTATCCCAAAAAGAATATTAAACAGGTCCAAAGTCATAAGACATAAGCTCTGATTATGCATTTTTTTATAATTATCACTCACCCTAATTTTGTGTATATAGAAAGAACTCTAATAAAAATAGTATGCTATTTTTCTAAACAGTAATATGGGTACGGAGGAGATTGGGTTTGCCATTAGCTGGACTTAACAATTGAAGGGGAAAAAAATAATAATAAAGGCCACTAGTAAAAGAGTATGAATAAAAAATGAAAGTAAAATAGAATAGCTTAGCTAGCATACCAGGCAACTGCTCATCGCTTTCTTCTTTTATAAGCTTTTGATGCGCCTTAAAAGAGACTTTATCAACCTCTGAAGCAGAAGTACTTTCTGACATCTTCGTCTACATTCAAAGTTTAGGAGGATAAAATTAGGGACCTTATTATGATGTAACCTATATGAACTATTAAGTTGTAATTAATGATCTAAAAGTAAAATTAAATAAATTATTTTTTAGATCACTAAATATATCTTTTGATTTAATTTAAGTTATATTATTATGTAACTTAACAACACCTTAAAATTAGTATTAATAGCAAAGTAACATAATCTCACAAAAGTAAGCTTGAATAACTATAACATCATTGTCAGAACTACATTTGTTCATCAGTTCGTACTCTGATAATATCTTTAGATGTGTCGTTAAGTTACTAAGTTAACATCTAATTTAAACAACATTAATACTTTTTAAAAAAAAAAATTGCTAGGTAAAATCTAAATTAATTTTTAATCTTTTACTTTTCTCATGATTTAATTTCAGATTACTAGTTAAATAAAACTACTTATAAATCACTCAATTAATCACCTCGGGCTCAACCTTTACTATTATGACTGCTGCTTCTCTACAAATGAATTTTTGATTGATTGGAGCTAATATTATGTGCGTAGTATCATTTGTACTTTCAAACTTTCAATGTGTTCAAGTATTCAAAATAAATCTTTCTTCCTAATATCACCCAGCATGACTTTTTATAATTAAATTACACGTTAATAAATTTTGAATAGCTATACACTTTTTAACTAGTATATCCCAGCCACTATTATCCTAAATGAAGATGGAGTAACAAATAATTTTACTCATTAACCATCTAATAAATAAGTAACATTTTAATCAGCCCTTGAAATGAAAATATTGGAATATTACTTAAAATTACTGTACTATTTTAATAAATTTCATCAATTATTCACGATTGAAAGTGTTCATTTATTGTCTTCGCACGTGTCTCCTACAAATGTTTAACACTTCATTCGTCCGTAATGTTATAATTGAGGTAATTTGATTGGTTGCTGAGAATATTGAGGAAAATAATTTTTTAATGGGTTTTTGGTTGTATTTAAATAATAAAAAATTTAGGTTATTTGTGTCTATTTGGAGTCTTTTGAGTGTAGCATACATTAAGCTACTTATTTCAAAGAAAATTAAGGAAAACGAAATAAATAAATTTCATGATATTTGATAATTTGGATTTTGTTAATAAAAAATTTCCCTTATTTTGGGTGGTTTAAACTACTTTTTTTTTTATTAAAAAAAAATCTTTGCAACATGCAAGAATGAAAATGTTGTCAAATCTTGTATCTAGCAAGGGGGTATTTTGGTAGTTTCAAAGTCAGCTAATGGTCAAACAAACAGTGATACACGTCCAATGGGTGCTGGACCTATTGGACTTTAATACCAAATTAAAATGGTGATGGGCCAAGCCTCAAGTGAGGTGTCCAAAAATTACCCCATTTTTTGAATACAGTAACTACAAAATGGACTTTAATACCAAATTAAAATCGTGCTGGGCCTAGGCCTGCTTCCCTAAGCATAGGAGCTCAATAAACTAATGCCTCACTTTTATTTTATATTCCAACAGAATTTCTGTTAATTTCATAGTTATTAGATTTTACATGTATGCGCATTATTGGAAAAGAAATAACCGTTTTCAGATATAATTTTTCTTAAAGAAATTATAGGCTTAAGTTTTGAGAAGTGTACTAGATGTCAGAATTTATAAAATTAGATATTTTTAAAATTTACATATGGGGGTATACTTAAAAACTGGTTTTTTTTCAATTATTTCATATAAAAGAAAATGAAAATTAATGTAAAAATAATTATTGAGGACAAATAAGATGAGGAGATCAAATATCATCACTTAATTATTAACAAATTGCATGCATTAGAGTTACAATCCATGGGTACTAGTTCAAGTCCCATGGAAGCATTTTATAGCCTCATTTTAGAAAATGAAGATAGAATTAGATATACATTCCTATACCTGGGATAGATATCTCACTAACTAATTAGGGGCAATATCAACATGAACATGAGTGCGGGCAGTTGGCTTCGCTCAACCAAAAAAAAAAGTTTCTTTATTTTCATATAATTAATAGTTTAGAAAATTTTGTCTGAGTGCGGGGAAATTTATAAAGAAATTTGATATTTGGGTCAATTTTATGAATAATTATTTTTTATTATAATTTTACCCCTAATAAATTAAGTTTTTAGATATACCCCAACTTCTATTGATAGAGATTTTAAACTATGATTGGTAGTCCTCTAGATTGTGCTATAAATGTATAAATTCAGAATTCGAAAGTTGACAATTTTCCAGAAAAACACGCCTGGTGGGTAAAAGAAAAATAAAGAGGGAAAGAAAAGAACCCACCCAAACAACTAAGATTTTGTTCCACTTTTCAATTTCCCTAATTTAAATAAAAAACGTTCAGAGAACATTGTTTTTTTTATAAAAAAAAAAATTAAGAACACGTTGCATGTCCATTTAATATCTTCGATGATTTTAAATTTTTAATTAGTGTAAATTAAAAAATTTTAAAATATCTAAGATCGGTTGGGTAGATGACTACAGAATTAAAAACAAGGATGCTGGTAATGGTACGTAGAGCAAAAAAGAAAAGAGGAGCCTAAAAAAAAAAGAAGGAAATCTAATACGTTTAAAGACGGTACTTCCCTTAAGAGTTGCAATCTCACGCGTGCGATATTGTACACAGCTCCGAAAATGAAAAATTGAAAAGGACCTGAAGTAGAACTATGAAGGAGTTAAAATGACTTTAGTTTTCAAAAGAAACTCCGGATTGCAGTTGTACAACTCTGGCTGGTATACCTCATGTCCAAGGCCTATTTATAGAACAAAAGTTGTTGACACCAAGGTACAAATGTTAGAAAAAAAAAATCTTAGTTGAAAATTGCCTTTTTTAAAAAAAATAAAAATAAAAATTTCTACTTATTCGTTATTTTTTTATATATGATAAAAAGTTGAAAAAAATAATAATAACTGTTGTTGTTGGAGCAATCAAATATTTTTTTTGAAAGATCACCGATTCTTAAATAAAATGAAGACATAATTAACTATAATGCCGCATTATATGAGAGAAAAAAAAAATAAAATAATTAATTAATACCATAACACACGGCGTCTTAACTCATTTTGTCTTTACCATCATTTTCTTATTTTTCTTTTTTCAAAAGTTGGATTAGTAGCATCAGAGAGGATGGGGGGCCATAGAAAACAGTGAATGTCTTTCAGTTTTATTTAAAAATTAATATGTTTGCAATGTAATTTTAAAATTAATATTTTTTAATGGATTTTATCAAGCTACGTTATAATGTTAGATGTTACATCAATCCAAAAGATATATCTATAAACCCAAATATAATTTGATTAATATAATTATTGACAAAAATTTTATCGTAATTTTATCATTGTCTTGTTCACTTATCGTTGCTTATTGTTAAGAGAACTTTGCCACAAAACAAAAGGAAGCAACCTAATCGATGCTTCAGTAACCTTTCGCTCTCGTAGTACTAAAACAAAATAATTGAGCAATCTTTCACTCATCAAGGGTGCTTATAACTCTTTCCTTTACTTACATACTTTGATTAGCCTCGAACACTTAAAAAAAAAAAATCTACAGATAAAAATAACGTTACGTCATATCCCATTTACACACTGCTTGCCAAATGACACAATAAACTGAGGCCTGTTTAAATATATACTTTTTTTATTAGCATTTTATCAGTTAGTTTTCTCCATTATCATTTTTGAATAACTTCAACTACTCTCTCCAACAATCAAGAGTTACTAACTTAAGTCACTTCGCAGCGATCAAGATTCAACTATGATTGCAGAGAAGTAAATACAGCTCTGTAACACTCTCTTTTCTCTGATGAAGATGCAGAGGTGATTAATATATCGAGGAAATTGTAAAAACTGTAAAAGTTGCATGAGACAAGAAAGTAGAAAATTGTTTGGTCGGTAAAATTTTAACCAATAAATTGGTAAAAGAATTCTAGAAATAAGTGGAGCCTCTTATATATGAAAACCTTTACGTGGAAACCTTTTCGTATTCAAAATTTTATAGCTTTTACACCATAAATATAGACAAAATACTACTGATTACAGTTTCTGAATAGTAAGTGAGTATCATGACATATGCCAACTCACTAGCCAAGTTAATTGACGACTTGCCAAATATTAGGAAGTTGTGAGAAAATTCCCACAAAAAATGTAACTGACCAAGGCAACAAGCCAATTTCTCTTGCGAAACAAACCCCCGAGCCTGGTCTTTGGGCGTTACCGTTAATATTACTCGGTCGTCGACATTTACCTTTTAGATGGAAATTAAAGACCTATTTTTATCAATTATTTATCGAGAGTGTTATAAATTAATATAGGAAATTCAAATGGGTTGCCATCTAAAAACATGCAAAAACTCCGTAACAGGGAAATAAAAAGGCAATCAGGCAGGCATATTTAGTTGACACAAGGGTGGTTTTAAGTATAGACGAACAAGACGATTGCCTAAGGTCCTATATTTTTTAAGGCCTCATTTTTTTTTAGTATTTCTTAATAGTTATTTAATTAATAAAGATTTTTTTTAAATTATGTATTGTAGAAAAGCCTATTAAACACTTTATAATTAACGGTTATACCACAACTAAGAATTATTTTTTTCTGTAGAAAATCAATATTTGGTAACTTTAATGTTCAAGAGATATAATTAATAAAATTGTTTAGCCATTAATTCATTCATTATTAGTTTTTCCAAAAAAAAAATTAAATTTTTTACCTTTTAAGTTTCCTAAAAAAATTAAATTCTTTGATTTTTAATATTCCTTTTAATTTCCATTAAAACCTTGTAATATAAAAAATAATAAATAAATAGATTTCTTGGTCTTTTTTTTATGAAGAGAATTATTACATTCATTGATTCATTTAAAAAAGAAAAAAATTAGTTTCTTAAAATACAAAGTGCATATCTATTATTTGATAATCAATTCATCATCTCAACTTTCTACTATTCTAAATATTCTCTTTGAAAATAATATTGTTTGTATTTATTTTTTTTTATCTTTGTAATAATTTTAATGGAAGTAAAAAAGATATCTTCTTGGTTATTTTTTTAGGTTTGGTTTTTGAAAATTTTTAAGATATTTTTTATTACTATTAAAATTCAAGAGTTAAAAGTCGTATGAATTTTTTAGTCTAATATTTCATTAAATATTAAAATTGCAAAATAAAAAAGGCCTCACAAAAAATTTTGCCTAAGGCCCCATATACTCTAAAGCTGGTCCTGAGTTGACAAATTTAATTTTATTCGAAAACATGTAAAACAAGTAAAAGCTTTCTTGCAAAAATTTTATTAAATAGAAAAATATCATTTAATTTTATCTTATGTCCTATGTGGTGGCCACAGGCCATACAAGCCCAACTATAATAGAAGTCCTACAAGCATGACCAAGATTTTGTGTCATAAGTAATTTTTCATACATTAAAATTCTAGACGATATCCTCCACGATCAAGAGTTTAACTAATTATTTATTGATAGAGAGTGATCATAACTCCTAACTACATTAATGAAAAAAAAATGACAAAGACACTGTAGATTTTTACTACCACTAACTTTTTATAAAAAATTTACAAGATTTCTTAAAAAAAAAAACTATTTTGTTGAAGTGTCATTCAATTTTCATTATAGTAAGCGACAAAGGTTGGGTTGGTAAGCTGTTGAGTATTGGAAAATACATATTTATAAAAGGTAAAACTATTATTTTGTGCTCCAAGTCTGATTAATATTTTCATTTTTACGTTTTAAATCCTCTAAACTTTTATTATGTGTTTTTATTATTATTTAAGTATTTTATGTATTTTAGGGACATTTTAACCATTTCACAACTAATGAGAAGTCAGATAGCAAAATATATGGAATTTTGAACTCGGAACGATTGAAAACCGTAGGAGAAGCATAAAGGGATATTCGGTATTGTTCATGTATATGGTATTATTCACATATACGATACTAATCACAAGTACGACATTGTTCACATATACGATATGATGACGTGGCATTGACCAGTGACATGATTGCACCTATTGAACTAATGATGTGGCATTGACTAATTATGTGGCAGTGATTGATGAGGACCGAAATGCTGATGTGGTGTTGACTGATGATGTGTTCCATCCAATCAAAACTTGTCGCGTGACGCAATCATGAGTGTCCGAATTATTTTCATATGATAGTCATGATTTACTCATTGTATCTGTAAATAAAAGGATCCTCTAATTTGAGACTGTTTAATCAATTTTTGAGTTTTATTTTCTGTAATTCTCTTTTCAACTTATATTTTGTATATATCTTAACAAAATTACTATTTTATCCTAATTCAATGAGTGGCTAATTTAGTTTTAAGGTTACGTTGAAGGTGAAGCTTTAGTATACATGATCCATGGACTTAATTTGATAAGTTTATTCAATGTCCTACATAGTGACCACAAGCCATACTAGCCCAACTATAGTAGAGGCCCTACAAGTATGACCAAGACTTTGCGCCATAAGTAATTTTCCATACATTAAAATTCTAATCAATATCTTCCACGATCAAGAGTTTGGCTAATTATTTATTGATATAGAGTGATCATAACTCCTAACAACATTAATAAAAATAAAAATGATAAAGACATTGTAGATTTTTACTACCACTAATTTTTTATAAAAATATATAAGATTTCTTCGATGACACAGACTATTTTGTTAAAGTGTCATTCAATTTTTATTATAGTAAGCGACAAGGGTTGGGTTGGTAAGCTGTTGAGTATTAGAGAATGCATATTTATAAAAGGGCAAAATTATTATTTTGTGCTCTAAGTCTCACTAATATTTTCACTTTTACGTGTTTAAATCATCTAAACTTTTATTATGTGTGTTTTCTTATAATTTAAGTATTTTATGTATTTCAAGAATATTTTTATCATTTCACAATTAACGAGAAGTCGGATAGCAAAATAGAGGTTTTTTAAACTCGGAAAGATTGAAAACCTTCGAAAGAGCATAAAGGGGTATTAATCAATATTTTATTAAAATATGAGTGTTCAAAGTAAAATTATAAATGAAAAAATCTCACCCGTATAAAATTATTAATCAATATTTTGTACTCTAATGTTACTAAATATATCTTTTTAAATCGAGTTTAGAGCTAATACATGATATTCTTTAAGCATTGTTTATCTTGACAAGAATTTAATTGACTTGGAAAAACTTCTTTCAAACAAATACTATCGTCCGTTTTATTCTACAAGCAACATATGCATTTGGAAATATATAGAAATTATATATATACGTATTAATTATATACTTACGTATATGCCATTACATTTACACAAGATAATTGCGAATTATGGTCTAGTTTATCAAAATTTGTGGCTGTCAAAATTCAATAAATTTGACAAACAATGCCCAGCAATTGTCAAAATTGCAAGCCACAACAAGTTGAATTTTTTGGATGCACCGAAAATTGAGAGGAAAATCTCAAGGGCGGCACTGAATGTTGAAATAAATAAATAATAATAATAAAATATTGCACGAACATAGCTAATTTTGGCTATAAAACGAGATGCTTCACCTAATGTACATTTATCCCATTTTCTTCAGCTCATTTATTCTCTTAAGAGTGAAGAGTAAAGAGTTGAAAATATTAGAGCTTTAGGCTCTTAGTTTAGTGATTTGATAGTTTTGAATGTATTAAAATTTTAAGTAGTGAGATAAAATATCATAGTATTTATAATTCCTTTTCACTAAAGAAATATTTTTCTTCTTTCTTCGCCTGTAAACGTAGGCTAAAAGTCGAACTATGTAAATTTTTATTTCCTCTGTGTGTACTTGTTCTTTATTTTATATTTTTATAATTTCATTTTATCTGTGATTCTACTTCACCCATTAATTTTTTAACATAATTTAATAATAATTTCCATGGATCATAATTCGCTCCAGTTTTAAACAAGTACTCAAATCTTTTTGCGGCATCATTACTCACCAGCAAAAAATTAATTAATATTCATAAGCATTAATCTCAATCAATCTCATTGCTATATGAAATTACATTAAAACTTTAAAAATAGAAACAGCGACCGATCGGCGCTGTGCTTCAAAATTTCGTTCAATCTGTCATTCTAAAGGTTTACTTTTATTTTTATTGAGCAATCTCAATGGTGCAAATCAAAGAATTAAAAAATCTTGACCAAAAGTGTCAAAAGAACAATCTTTTTGGTTTTTTAAACAAATCATTTAAGAAAGTACATTATGCTTCAGAGTTTGGAAAACATTAAACTCGTTCTTTGATAAAATTATCAACCATGGACATTTACAAACAGATAATTAATTAAATTTAAAAAAAAAGTTAAAAGTAGCCACGTTACCCCTATAAAAATAAATCTTATATGAACAAACTATTAACAATTAAAAAAAAAACTAGACTACTTTCACCGAAATTGTTATAAAGTAATCAAGATGTAAAAATGAAAATGATATATAAAAAAAAACAAAAAAAATTCCACCCCGCAAGACAGTTGCCTTGTTTTTGAAACAATAACATACGTGTATTTGTGCGTGCATGTGTCCCTTAGTCCATATATATTAATAGCTATCAAGTGCAGAAAGTGAGAACTGATACAAATCCATTGTCTGAATTTATCGACGGTAAGAGTACACATGTACAAACAATCAAATAAGGAATAAACAAAATTTTCGTATTGCGGATTTAGACACAATTTTCTTTTTCTTAACCAATCTCTGAGATTTGATCGCATCCACCCTGCACTCCATGAAATCTCAGACCCAACATGATAGTCGTTAGGAAGGAATTATATATTAGTAGCAATATTCTTCGAATAGCTTACTTAAACGGAGCTTGCACCCCTGGATTTCATGTGTTACTTCTGACAGCTAATGACTCCTAAGTAAGAAAATGATCAATCATATGATGTATGACATCTGCACCTTCCATATGCACAACTTCGTCTTTGACCTGCAATGTGTAGGAATTTGCCTCTCAGAAGGACAAGTAATTTCAGATTTTATATTTTATATTTTCCATCTTTAGCCTAACTGACCAACTGCCTAGTGCCTACAATATAAATCTATCATTTTGCAAAATCATGAACTCTCAGATACGAACATTTGAAATACAATTGAGTAAATGTCAGGAAATATGGTTTCTATTATAAAATCATCATTCTAGGGCAGAAAATTGAAATGTCCTTCCCATCCCCCCATTCTCCCCTTATTTCCATCCATTGCAAGAGATACCTAATCGTAAATGTAAAAGATTGACCCGAACACTTCAATATTAGCATTTAAGATAACATTATTGTCCACCGAACCATAACATCAAACTGGAAACACATAAAGTCAAAAACCATCACACAACAGCAGAAGAATTTTCATGCATTGTCAAATGTGTCTTGGTAATAGCCAAGAGGCACTCATGTACAGTGAGCAAGTTTACAAGCGCGCATATGCATGAGCATGTCCCATTGCATGTGCAAGAGGGAAAGAGTTACCTGTATAACACTATGAGCAGCAAATCTTTGTCTGCAGTTATGAAAGCTAACATCTATCTTTTCCCATGAAACACGAGATAGGCCTTTCACCAGTTCCTCTGCACAATATAGGCCAACAAGAAATAGTCAACAAAACATCACTGGACATTGCGCTTTTTTGGGCAATAATTGTAGCCAAGTCATAAACACAGATTAACATTTTTAATGTTATCAGCGACTGGCAAAAAAAAAAAAAAGAACAAAGTAATGGTCAACTAACTGAAAAAAACTTCAGAGCCACAACCATGAAGGGATATATATTTTCATTAAGCAAGCAGGCTAACCTGACTTAAGTCACATAACAAAGGCAGACAGCATAAACAAATTAAATTAGACGAAACTGTTATTCCTTCTCAATTAAAATTTTAAAATGGCAGACCTTCTATCTTGTCACTGCCATCATCTTCCATTGAACTAGGGTCAAGCTGCTCTGCATCACAGGCCTTGCAATGTTCATGGTACACGATATGTGGATATTTTTCATCAAGTGAATCTTCCCACTGTTTAACAAAAAAGACATCTTTCTTGTTATAATCCAACCAAAAGGTTGGAAACTGGAACTAAACATACAAATTCAAATAGATAACAATACCTTCGGTAATTCACTATTACGTCTTATTGACGATGTTCTCCACCCAACAATATCTATATTGTAGTAGATTATGGAAAACAATAGAAAATGAATTTAACAAAAACATGAAAAGTATGAAACTGCAAAGCTACACCATGACCAAGCAAATAAACAAATTAGATAAAAACTGCATAAATCAGAAAAACAGGATACGGTCGTAGCACGCATTTGAATATGCCACCCGACGTTTGAACACACGCAGTGCAGACCTACATAATCAATCATATGAATGAAAAGCCACAAACGAAGGCATCCCAAAACTTTGTAGTTCGTAACTACAAAACAATTTAACAAAGAGGTAAAACGAGCATGTATACATGAAGTAATTTTCATCTTCATCTTCCACCATGCGTCTGAGCAATGGAGGCCTTCCCTCATCATTATCATTAAGAAAAAGGTGTCGACCTGTTCTTCTAAATATCAAGTGAATGACAAAATTCGCAGCTTTTTCGAAGGCAGTTACACCAAACAGAAATGGCACCTGCAAAACAGATACCAAATTTTTCAAGGACTGCAAATGAGGCAAGTAAACACAATTGAAATATTTCCAGCAAGACAATTTTTAATTTAGCAGAATATAGAATCAAAACATCAATAAGTAGGGGGGGGCTGCTATCCACTCGAACATTGAACCAAAAATCTACATTTGACTTAAATTCCACATGTACAGAACCTGAGGCAAGGATTTATTGAAACTAAGCTGTGGGTCATATTTGGAATAATTTCACGGCTATTACAAATCTAGAGTAAGTGCTGATCAGCACAAGGGGCAGAATTTATTATTTTAGTTTTATTTGCCATAGTAATGCATGTCCCTGAAACAAGATATAGCGTACTTTAATTTTTTCACCCTATGGCAAAGACATCAGTGAGGTAATTTCCTACCCCAACAAAACTAAGTTATAAAAGTCATTTGAGCACTTTCTGAACTGAAACAAGATAACTTGTTTTTTTCTGATTTGATGACTTAGGTAAGAAAAAACATTAAATCAAATTTGTCAAGATAATTTGACTCAAATTTCAATATCTTCTATCACATTTCTTTGCAATGCCCCAAAACAGGAGGAAAAAATTTCCTGGACAAATTTTTGTCATTTAACAGTTCAGTTTGTAGTGCCCAAATGCATATTCTCCAAGGTTATTATATTGACAACATAAATTAGTATTCATCAATGATATACTTCCAAAACTAGATCAAGTAAAACAACAAAATTTGAGATACTAAGTAAACTCGCAGGATGAGATTCTTGTGTTCCCCCTTTAAATTTAAAGATCCTTTTATTCATCTAGTTAAATCTCAAGCATCCATGTTCTCTGGTCGACAAATTATGAAGATTGAGAACAACTGAAACAAGATATCCTCATCGAGCAAGGTTAGGAACCAAGTTCCCATCCTCCTGCCCAAACGATTTCTAAATAAATCCATTAACATGTCCAAGGAACCCCTCCCTTAAGTTGTCACTTTCAGCCAGACTAATTCAGAAGGACCCTACACCCTTGCCGCATTAAATAGCCCATACTAAACAAATCAGCGCTTCAATGGAACAATTCAAATACTACCACATTCTTGCCTCCAATAGAAAATAAAACAAGCTCCCTGTCTCTCACAGCCATCCCAAATGATTCTATGAGCTATAATTTTCCTTCACAAAGCTTTCTTAAAGTATGTTTTTCGTTTTGTGTTCATGAAATTTGACTTTAATGAAGAAATGAATCTAAGTTAAAACGGTAGAGATAAAAACCATACCTGCTTATTACCCCTTGAACCAAGATGAGGTGTAGCAACAGTGATGAAGTTAATAGCCTCTAAGCCAGCTATTGTACCCCTTGAGTTCTCTGATGATGTATCAGCCGATGAATCTTCTCCATTCTCTATCTTAGGAGGTCTATACAGTTTCCCAATTGCATATCTTGCCACTAAACCTCCAACAGAATGTGCAACAAAGGAGATTTTCCGCAGATTTGGCTTTCTTTCAATCACTTCAAGGACCTAGAATTCAAGCATTCTGTTAATAACAAAACAGAGTGTGAAGTGGATACTCTCACATAAAAGGTAAATAGACTTTTTGAATTCCAGGTGAATCCACTTATCTATCACAATCCATAATAATAACAAGAAACCAACCTCCTGTGCCAAGCGCTCGCCCATCACATCCACACCATCTAGAGTCAGCTTAGACATGTTTCGTTCACTACCTACAAAATGTATCCAACAAATGTTATGAAAGCTTAAACACCAATATTGCACTAGTTTTACATGTAATAGCTTGCATGCTCTAGAAGAAAAGATCATTTTGCCATGCGATTGCACAAATGACAATTAATTAGCACTACAACTTGCAGTACCTACCCAGGGACTGTCAATAAGCACACAAAAAAGTATCACATTCGCAAAACTTCCCAATCAATTTATGATACATAATGCAGATATAAACAATCCTTACAGTGCACAAAAACTTTATCAGGCAGTCTCTTAACGAACTGCTTAGCTCCAAACTTCCAATCTGAAGCACTGCATAATCGAAAAATACAATCACAGACCAATAAATAAACTCAAAAAAAATCTAACTGATTCAATTAATATGATTAAGCGTAATTGACTTTTCACTTCTCATTTATAGACACACTGTGTCATTTGCAGTCAAAGATAAATCCTAAAAGCAAAAATATTCATAAAAACCGTTCAAAAATGGAAAATTCAAATAAATAAAATAAAATAAAAATTAAAAAATCTGACCTTCCGAGGATACCATGGACCATAACAACGAGATGATCAGCTGAAGAAGAATCTGAGTCCTTACAACTCCAGACATCGCAGCTTCCATCAACCGACTCTTTAGAGCAAACTCCGTTCTCTACGGTGCCGTTCTCCATCGTGAGTACAATTCACTAATTACAGCATTTGATTATTAAATAATCAGAGTGATAAAGAAAAATGGAGATCTGCAAAATGAAGTGTTTGGGAATTCCGGAGATTCTCGGGAAATTTTTGGGACAGAAAGTGAGGGAAGATAAAAAGAGAAAGGTGGGAGAGTTGGTTATGACTTTCAGAGATAGAGAGCGGGGCCTCAAAGCGAAGGTAAGGAGAATTAGAAACTACGTTGCCGAGATTTTTTCAGAATTTCAAAATATTAATTATGATGTCAGTTCGACCAAAGGCTGAAAACTCAGTTGTGTTCATGCGGTTTCGCACAGTTAAGTATTCATGTGACGCCACGTAAGCAATAACCGAGATGGCATTGCGTATCCAAACACGGTTAAGTAATCATATGCGGTTCCTCTTTTTTATTTTTTTAAGTCACACACACACACATATATTTGCTCTGTTCTAGTAGAAGAGAAGCCATTTTCTATTTAATTTTTTAATTACAAAATTCATTAGAATTTTTAATGAAAGACTTCGATCTATTGTGAGAGTATAAATTCACCATTCCATTTTGGGATAATCAACAAAGGAATATATATTAAAATGAATATAATTAAGATCAAAATAGAAAAGTTGCTATAAATACATTATTTTATAATAAAAAATTCGGCAAAAAATAGGTTATAAAATTTTGATAAATGACTTGAGAAAAATATAATATTTTGATAAAAAAGTAAGTTAATTGATAATCATCTTGATATTTTAAGATGTTTACATGTATAATTATTATGAGGGCTTGATTATGTTACTCTAAGATAAAATATTTATTTATAACCACACGATCAGAGTTATAATAAATTTTTTATTATTTTTTATGTGTGTGATTGAGATTCATACTCTACTATAAATCTTCTCTAACATAATCACAGCCTTATTATGATATTTTAATTTCTCTATTCCTTTATTAAAAATTTATAACTGTAATTTATTGTTTCCTTTTGATTTTTGAAAGGTATATTCGAGTGTTGATGACCGGCTAATGAGGCCGAAATGTAAAGAAGCTTACAGAAGAAAAACGAAATGCAATTTAAAATAATTTCGCAAGCGCGTCCAATTGTGTGGGCGCGTAAACAGTCGGAATAACGGTAGTTTGTGTGAAAGGGAAAGCTGATGTTGTACAGGTGTAGTATAAAATATAAATTACTCGCTTTATCGAACCGACACCTTTTGTAACTCATTAATTATGACAGAAAAATCAGTCACATGCGTCTCGACTTTTTTCTTTTTAATTATTTTTTATTTCGAAAAAATACCGACATAATTGAATAAGTTTTTTTTTTCTCATTTGGCCATGGCTGATGTTCTTCTATTTGTCACCATCCGACGTTCGGTTTTTCAATGTTTTGCGTTATTTTTATTGATTTTTTGGTTTTTTACAATTATTTCATTTAAAATTTATAAATCTTGTGATGTTTACAATAAAAGATCCACATAACCAACAACTCTACGTTAGTATTGAAATATCTAAAAGTTAAAACGGATTGAATTTTTAAGAGTTTTTCAATGTACAAGGCTGCAAAATCTTTTATTTAAAAGTGTCAATGTCTGTGTATATATAAAACACACACGAGTAATAATATATTTATAAACTCTTATATAAATTTTTTTTTACAAACTGATATGACATAACTAAATTGATTGGATTGAATATTTCTTAATTTATATGATTACTTTTATTATTTTATATTTTTATTAAATCAATATATGTCTATGTATGTGTGTGTGTTCAACACCCTATTTAATGAGTAATAACGTTCACATTATACTAAATAATACTATTTAAAAAAAATTTTGATTATTCCACAAACTTAATACAATTTACAAAGAGTTATAGAATTGCGTCACATATTCATATACTTAAGGGAAAAGGACACAGAGACCCCTAACGTTTGAATAAGGGACACAAAACCTCCTAATGTTTTAAAAAAGACACTCAGACCCCTATTTCTTAATAGTAAATTATAATTTTACCATTATACCCTTATAGCATATTAAAAAATAATTGTTCATTATCCAATTTATTTCTATATTATTAATAAAATTACGAATATAACTTCATTATCCAATTTTTCCATTTAATTTTTATCAAATTTTATCTTCAAACTAAATAAATTTAATCCATTGCTCAAAAATAAAAATAGATTAAATTGATTATTAATATAATAAAAATAACATATATTTAATATAAAAATAACATATATTAAATTAAAATAAATTTAATTTATATATGGAGAATTGTTATTTTTAAGAAATTATCAATTTAATTTATATATAAGAAATTATAAGAAATAACATATGGAGAATTGTTATTTTTATTATATTAATAATCAATTTAATTTATTTTTATTTTTGAGCAATGGATTAAATTTATTTAGTTTGAAGATAAAATTTGATAAAAATTAAATGGAAAAATTGGGTAATGAAGTTATATCCATAATTTTATTAATAATATAGAAATAAATTGGATAATGAACAATTATTTTTTAATATGCTATAAGGGTATAATGGTAAAATTATAATTTACTATTAAAAAATAGGAGTCTAGGTGTTTTTTTTGAAATATTAAGGAATTTTGTGTCCCTTATTCAAACGTTAGGGGTCTCTGTATCCTTTTTTCTATACTTAATATATAGTAGCACTAATACTCATTAGATCAATTTTATATAATACAAAAAGATGTATCGTTGTTTTTAAATGTTTCGTATAAGACAGCTATAATCACCCAAGGGAAGAGACACCCCTTCCTAAAGAAAAGACTTCAAGAACCTACGGCAAATGCATACAACCACAAGGATGCTTTCCTCCACCCCCGACAATCAATCTCTTTCACAGAAATGGGGTGGCATAAAAAGGAGTATATATATATATATTAAAATTTTACGGGTACGGATATCGATACTTTTTAAAATGTTAGTTCACAGTTTACACCAAGTTTACCATTTTACGGGAAAAAGATATATAAATGTAAATAATACAAATACCGAGTATACCTTTATCATTATTGTTATTTTGTTTTGGCAGGGGCTCTTCAATTTCACAAGGAAAAAGAAAAATGAAAAATGAGATATTTTAGGATAGAAAATTTTGTACCTTACACGTGGCAATGCCCGATTAATGTTAAAGAAAAAATAATTAAGATGACGGCTGCAAGGTAATATTCAATATTATGTAGTGATTTGCTTAAGATGCCGCCGGTGAAATCCCGTTTTGTCAAAGGCCCGGCTTGATTTTCAAAATAAATTTTCCTTTTGGAAAATCCTTTCGTGATTGACCAAAAATTTGTCTATTACGATTTTTTTTTTCATAGATGATGGTTAATAATTTATTAAACTAAAATAATTTGAAAAAAAAATTATTATAAGCTTTTGATCCTTGAAAATAAATTTAAAATTTAAAATTCAATAATTCGTTTCTACAATCGCTGTCATGATATTCAATCGTTCACAGTAATTTTTCATAATTTATTAAATTATTTAATTAATTATCTTATTATCCAATGAATGAATGAATGCTAAATATTGTTAATATAACTTTAGATCTAGACCGTTAATAAAGACATCAACTCTGATTATGATTGATTAGATTATCCAATGTTGAACTGTCAAAATGATTTACGTCATCAAACTCCTACAAATGCTTTTGCTAAACCAATTTATTAATCCTCTTAAATTTTTTCTTTAAGTAATGATATAAGTATAAGTTATTGTACAAATTATAATATTTTTATTTTTATTTTTTCATTTCACTAATAAATTTATATCACATCCGTTTATATAATAGCTGACAACTTAACCGTTGGTGGACGAATATCTGGTCGGTCATCAAGCGAACAGATTTCCGCATCAACACGAGGTCCAAATCAATTTTTACGTCCTAGCTCTTCTAAATTCTACATAGCCAATCCACTTAATTAAAAATTATTAAAAGTTAAAATTTTCTTGCCTCACCTACCATATATGAATTGTTCATCTCTTAAAAGAAAAGATAACATTGCAATACATATCTTGGAAGCTACAACAAATTAACACCCATTAAATACAATTTCTAAAGTTGGAATAACTTCTAATGAATAATTGATATTTGACAATTGGTCTGATAATTATAAAGTCAATGCCTTATAAGCTACAACCATCCATGCCAAAAATAAATTATTCTGAAATTCCAAGAACAATAAATTAAAAGCAAATAGATAAGACCACAAGCCTGGCACAGCCTAGCAAAAATGGACAATGTTGCAAGCAATGTCACATGCCAAGTTATTGAATATCAAAACTTCACATAATTGGGTAAAATGTAGGTCCATTTTTTGCCATGTTTTTATCATCATATTTCAATGATTTCCCTTTGTTTTTTAGTGCATTTTGATATAAAATAATTATTTAATTATTATCAACGTCTATGGAGAGGAACTGTGAAGATCTAAAGACTTGGGAAAAGGACACACAGCGTATCCAAAATTGGATGCAAATTTTTCGTTATTATTGCCTAGTTTATTGTCATTAGTCTGTGGCTTAATCCACTCTTGTCAATTATAAGAGGTCCTACAATAAAAGCTGCTAGAAATAATCAATGCGTTATTTCTAATTAAAATCTTATATAAGAATTAAAAAATTATTTTCTAATTAGTTGGAAAACTATACCATCAAATTCTTGAGATAACTACATAAAAATTAATAAGCATAAATGTTCTTAAGTTTTTAAAAAATAAAAAAGTTACAAAAAATTACAAACTCTAGTGCAGCGTTTGTACTTTTTTTTTTTATTGATTTTTATCAATTTAAGTATTGCATTATAACACCACGTGGCATAAAAACTTTTCCAAAAATTAACTATCTATAGCTACATCAGAACCGTAATAGAATAAATAATCATTTATAAATTATTTTTTTAGAAAATATTTGGAGCAAAAGCATTTTTTTCCAAGAAAACACATGAATTATTTTTCGTCCTAAAGCGTGAAAATGTTTTCAAATAAATAATCCTATCAAATTTTTTTTTAAAAGATTATGAAGTTCTTTTTCTGAAAAAAAAAGACTAATTATTGGTAGCTAGATCAAGAATGTAAAACTATAAATTAACATTTATAAGTTATTTTTTCAGAAAAATATTTGTAGCAGAAGCATTTTTTCAATAAAACAAATGATTTTTTTTCCCTAAAGCACTAAACATTTTCAAATAAATAATCCTATGAAATGTTACTTTAGAAAAGATTTTGAAGTTCTTATTAAAATAATAATAATAATAATAATAATACACTTTTATCTATGTCAATTAACTACTACAAATCAAGAAGGATGAATACACAAACTCTTTCTTTTTAAAAACAATTAAGTGGAAGCGTGGAAACAACAATATTCTTTTACCCATGCAACACAATGTGTATCATCATCACTTGATAAAAATAATTGATATTATTTGTGGGTAGATGTAAACGTCTTCAAAAGGGCTCTCTTTTTGCTGCCCCCGTGCTTCCTTTTCAATCATCAAGCAATGAAGCAGAGGATTCCATCCTCAAAAGTGGACCTAAAATGGTGCTCCACTAAACTATTGCCCATTCCAGCTTTAAAGAAAAAGAAAAAAGAAAGAAAGAAAGAAAGCTGTATATTGAAACCTACAAGTCACCCCAACAAAGCTTGAGAGTCTTAAACGAAAAGAAAAATTGATGCTCCACTATGAGCAGAATTTTCCTGCTAGCCAAACGAGTCTCTGTTCCTTCTTTTCATTGATTTTCTTTTATTTTCCTCCACCACTTCTTTTGTTAGGCCAATCAGCTAATAACATGTATGCCAAGCTGCTCCGAGCCACCGACTAAAAGCACAAGGAAAAATATTATGCAATTATGAAATTACACCTGTTTCGCGTTGAAATAAATTTAAGGAGAAAATTTTATGGAAAGAACTACTTATATTGCGTAATCCATTTTAAACATTTTTGGACCGTCTATATATTAAGTGCAATTACTACATTGCCCTCCAGGTCCATCTGCTTAACGTCGGGATAACGCATCCATTTTTAGGGTTTTTTTTTCAGAGACCTTCCCTTAGGTTTAGTATATTGACAGTTGGATAGAAAGTATTCTTGTAATTATAGGGACCTCTCCTAACGTTAGTATTCAGTTAAGTGGACCGTCAGTTGAATGTTGAAATTTCGAAAATGCCCTTGTCGTTCTCCCTCACCACGCAGTAAGTCTACCTTTTGTTCTCCCTCATGCAGCAAATCTCAATTCGTTTCAAGCACTTTGCTCCCTCACTCTCCCTCGTTCTCCCTCTCTCTTTCTTTGAAACAAATAAACATGAAGGCTGCAATTACAAGATAAACTTTCCTCAACATCACGAAGGCTACAATTACAGGACAATGAGCTTCAACTCCCTAATAGTCAACTCATAAACAACACAATATCCTACACGAGTTGCCTTAACAAGACGATTACGGGAGCTGTCAGAAACAAGAATATTACTGCATGAGGGAGATCAGAGCCGACACTGCGTGAGGAGTGCTGAGACTTGCTGGCTGCTGCGTGGTGAGGGAGATAAACATAGTGCAAATAGATTAAACTCGGCGAAGTACCTATGATCATCTCAAAGTAAAATAACAATAAATAAATAAACATAGTGCAAATAGATTAAACTCGGCGAAGTACCTATGATCATCTCCCTTCATCTTCAAATAAAACACCTTGGAATCGGCAGCGGCAGGAACCAATTTTTGGTCCAATAATTTCAAGATCCCGCCGCATACCTCCATCAACTCGGCATCGATCTTCAATCTGTACTCCTTAATCACAGAGAAGGGGCTGTATACGTTTTCTTCTCGTGGAGAAGGGGCTGCTATTGTTTTGTTCAGTTGTGTTTGTTTGAATTTTATTTTTGTTTAAAATTAAAATTTATTTTTACGTATTTACCCTTTATAATAACGTTATACATATTTTTATATTAACGTCAGGGGAGAGGTTTTTATAATTACAAAAATACTTTCCATCCGACTATCAATACATTAAACCTCAAGAAAGGTCTCTAAAAATTACTCCCCATTTTTATCATTTTGCGGACTAACACTTTATACGTGTAAGAAAATGAAAAAGAATTTTATATTTTAACGTGAAATTTATTTATAGTAATAGCAAAAATAAAATAAAATAACTCAAAATATATATCTTAAAAACCAATGATATTAAGGAATATGAGACAAAATATTTGGTTTTAAAGAAAAAACTTATTACCAGCTGGACCCTGGTAAAGCAATCACAGATAAAATAAATAAGTACAAACCACCTGACGGAAAAAAAAAAAACCAGTAATACAAATTGAAATTTTCCTCGAGAGAGTTTGGCCCAAGCAAATATCCAGAAGCCCAAATTGAAAACCAGATAAGCATTTTTGAAACCCAAATGCAAACACAGTGGGTTTCCTTTATCCTTGTAAAGGGGGCCGAACATAGGTGCAGAATGAGTGGTGATAAGTGATAAACCCCTCATGCAGAGTGCGGCCATTTGAAATTTTGAACTCACCAAATTCATCTCTATATCTTTTTTTTTTAAAATAAATTTATTATTTAAATTTAAAATTCAAAAATCTCAGCAATAGGGGACTTTTCAGTATTATTTAATAGGATACATAAAAATGAGATCTCAAAAGATTTATCCTTGTAAAGGGGGCCGAACATAGGTGCAGAATGAGTGGTGATAAGTGATAAACCCCTCATGCAGAGTGCGGCCATTTGAAATTTTGAACTCACCAAATTCATCTCTATATCTTTTTTTTTTAAAATAAATTTATTATTTAAATTTAAAATTCAAAAATCTCAGCAATAGGGGACTTTTCAGTATTATTTAATAGGATACATAAAAATGAGGTCTCAAAAGATTTTGGAGGAGTGCCAATAATCAAACTGTACTCTAAACTTGGGAGCAGGCCCCCACTGAGGCCACCATATGATAATTCCACCTTTGGACTAATGTATATCGCAAAATTTATTTACCAACATTTTGATGATAATTCGGAGAAATTTTTAGATGGAACGAGTATACCATGTCACATACACTAAGTGACTGATCTAATTGTATATCGTAATAATAGCTATGTTTGTATGTTTAAAACAAATATATTAGTTGAATAAATTTTTTCATATAATATATATATTTATAAAAAAAAACTAATTTACAAACACTACTGCATCGCTTTAATGTTTCATCATCATAATCATCATCTTTATTATTATAATTTTCATTATTATCTTTATAATTTATTGGCTATCGGCGTCGGTCCTACAAAAGATACGAAACGATTCATGCGTTTCTCTCACCTCCATTTTTATTTTGTAATTGTCACAATCTTCTTCAACTTCTTCTTCATTTTCATTTTTAGTTTATTTTGGAAAACAACAACTGCACTATTAAGATTTTTTTTTTTTTTCGTTAGGCCAAATCAAACGTCTTAACATTATTGCCGTTGAATAACCCAAAAAATTCACGTGTGCCAATCAAATCATACCGCAGCAATCCATCCTCATCAGCAAGCACTATCATAAAAAATATGCTGCTAGAACCAAGCTCGAAAATATAGCAGAACCTATCTTTGTGCATCAGCAATGTCGAAACCGAGTTAAAAAATTTGCTTCAATAACATAATATTTATTTTGAAAGCGTTCTAAGAAGAGGTGTCCACCACTTGATCAAAAAATGACCCATCAAAAAGTTTTAGGCATGTGGTACAATTAGATGCATTCAGAGTATGATTGTAGTAAGCAGACCAAATTAAAATCCGGATTATTAGTTAAATAAATAGAAATGTAGTCCGGTGGAGATTTAGAAAAGGAAAAATAAAAGTCGTACCAATCAAGCAGTGGAGTGCTCCAACTTAAGTGGAACCGGTGGAATGCTTTGTTCATGCCTGAAAATGTTATCAGGATCAACTTTGATCTTCACTCTGACCAATCTGTTGAAATTATCTTTGAAATACTTAATGCCCCAAGCGCTAGCCTCAGTGTAGCTTGTGTTAAATTTCTTGTTGATACCCAAATCAAGATCCCTGTAATTCACGTATGCAGCTCTGGGGAACATTGAAACATAAGGAGCCATGTAGTCATATAGCCTCCTAATCCACCCAATATGTTTTGTTGCATTCTTTTCGTCCCCATCTTTCCAGGCATTCATGTACTGGATTGTGAATATGTTCCCCTTTCTATGAGGGAAAGCAATCTCAGATTCTGAAATCTTGCTCATTATTCCACCATAAGGATTCCATAATATTATTGGAATATCTTCTTCTAGTACCATTTTCCATAGCCCTTCAAGCACAGTTTCGGGAACGGGCTCTTGGACAAAGTCTAATTTGGCTTTGAAATAGTTCTTGCCTAAAGACTGTACATCAAGTAAAATTTCAGGTTCCGTGTTATTTGGGTAGCCAGCAAAGTAAAGCACTGACCTGATCCAGCTTGTTTCAATGCAATCGTTTCGCGTCAATCCCAATTCAGGAAACCTCTTATGGATTACCTGGAGGAGCCTCTCAGAGTCACCAAGAAACAGGGCATTGTATGATGTTGTTACAGTTTTCTTGCCTTTTGGGCCTGCATTTGCCAATTGTATGATGACTCTAATGAAGAGATCCTCATCGAGCTTATCCGCAACTTGTTGCCATTTGTAAAGAATCTTTGTGGCACCTTGTTCCAGGGTCTTGCTAACCGTAAAAACTGTCACAGTTGCTGGCACAGGAACTAGTTTTACCTTCCAAGCAAGAATGATTCCAAAGCTACCTCCCCCGCCGCCTCGAATAGCCCAAAATAAATCTTCGCCCATGGCTTCTCTGTCAAGAATCCTGCCACTAGCGTCCACAATTCTTGCATCAACAACATTGTCAGCACCAAGGCCATATTTTCTCATCATGGTACCATAGCCCCCTCCTGTGATGTGCCCTCCACTGCCTACACTAGGGCAAAGACCAGCAGTAAAGCCCTGAGTATTGCTTTTCTCCGCAATTCGGTAATACAGCTCACCAATTGTGGCACCAGCCTGAACCCAAGCGGTTTTATCGTTAATATCAACTTCAATGGATCTAAGCTTGGCAAGGTCTAAAAGAAAGAAAGGTGTTTCAATTTGTGATACATAAGAAAGGCCCTCATAATCATGGCCTCCGCTTCGAGTTCTTAGATGAATCCTTAGATCTCTGGAGCAAATAACGGCTGCTTGGACATGCGATTCATTCAATGGAGTGAATATAAACTCAGGCTTTGGCATTGAAGGCACCAAGTACCTGAGGTTTTGAGCAGAAGATTCAAGGACCGACAAAAATGAAGAGTTGTTTGGAGTGTAGAAATTTGAAAAAGGAATGTAAACCTCGGAATTAATTGTGAGGCATTTGATAAAATTATCTAAAACTGAGATTGAAGTTGTCCCTGAAGCTGATAACAGAAGAACTGAAATTAGTGGAAGAATGCACTTGCTTGAAGGCATCATTTCTTTAGAAGTTCTTTTAGTTCAGGAATTAGGAGCTTGAGCAATCATATATATTTTGGCTGCCTCTCCATTAATCCACGTGTTTGATGTACCATATTAAAATTTTCATGTACCATATTAAAAATTGTTCAAGAGGGCCGGCAGACAAAACTAAGCGAAGAGAGCTGGGCAATACCCCATGGGGAGCAGATAGCAAATTTCTTTCAAGTTTGATGTACCATATTCAAATTGCTTAAGCTAGATTCTTTGTCTTCTTTCACTTTTTGCTTTCCAGCTTTTAGAAAGGATTAAAAAATTCGGACCTGGCACAGAAGAAAGAAGATGCTATATAAAAAGATTAATCTGGAGAAAAAAGCGTCAGAATGCTGCCGTTTCACGTGTTACTTCTTTTTTTTTTTTTCTCACATCACTTAATAAAATAAATTTTTTAAGTAGAAAAAAATAAGAATAAGTGATTAAAAATTTTGTAACATTTTTGTTCAGTAAAAAAAAAATCTAACAATTTAAATATATATAAAACACATCCAGCAATTTTTATAAATTTAATCCATTATTTTCTAACAATTTGAACTAAAAAAATTCTAATAATTCAAATATATAAACACATCCAGAAATTAATTATAGGGAAAAGGACATTCAACCCCCAGCGTTTAGGAAAAAAGACAAAAAATCTCTCAACGTTTTAAAAAGGACTTATAACTCTCTTTTTGTTAATAAACACCGTTTGTTTTAACAATAATTTTTTTTAATTTTTAATTACTATTATACCCTTATAATAAATATAAATTAATATATTGAATTGAGGCATGTCATAATTAATAATTTTTTTAAAACTAAAAATTAAGATACAATTACATTTTTACCCAAATCATTTGCTATAAATCATACATTTCTAATTATCAAACCTTTCATATGTGATTATTACTAATAAAACGAAATTTGATTAAACCCTTTTTCTTTGAGGAATCAAAACCATATTATTATTGTTAGAAAGGTATAATTTATAATAAATAATTTTGGCAAAAAAATAATTATATCTCAATTTTAAGCTTTTAAAAAATTATTAATTGTGATATATCTCAAATTAATATATTAATTTTTTTATTATAAGGGTATAATAGTAATTAAAAATTAAAAATAAATTTACTGTTAAAACAAACGGTGTTTGTTAACAGAAAGGGGGTTGTAAGTCTTTTTTGAAACGTTGAGGGATTTTTTGTCCCTTTTCCTAAACGTTGGGGGGTTGAGTGTCCTTTTCCCTTAATTATATTTGAATGTAATGGGAAAGAGAAAGTTAACAATTATTTGGTTATAATTTTATCAATTTTGTTGGCATGGTCTTTCGCACCAAATTCATATCTCCGAATGCATATTTTTGGGATAATGGCCGTTGGTTTTATTTCATTTTTCTTCTGTTAATGCAAATACAGATATGAGTTCGTCAAATTTGGCTTCGTCGGGTTTAGGGGATAAGGACGTTTTTTTGCCTTTTATCATTACTTTCTTACTTTAATGTTTTTTTTCATTATTTTAATTTTTTAAATGAAAAAAGAAACGAAAGAATGACGACAAAAGCGACAATAGTATTTTCATTATTTTAATTTTTTAAATGAAAAAAGGAACACAAGTAGAATTCACGGAAAATACTATATTCGCTGCCATTTCTATCGTCCTTCTTTCGCTCATTTTTTTAGCACTACTGAAATTTAATGTCATATTATCAAATATGTCTTCAGTCGGAGTCTCCATGATGGATTCTTCTATCAGATAATCGGGTCTCTCATCTTCTTTTTGCATAGGAATCAAATTTCCTTCTCTATTTTGGTTAAAACAAAGTCCTTGTGAGCAAATAAAAATTATGCAAAAAAAAAAAATTTGAAGAATTGATCACTGCTAATGATACCAAATTCAACACACAAGAAGTTTAACACAGTTTACTCTAAATTAAGCTATTTGCACGAGTTAAAGATTTTTTAACCGCAAATGACAACAGGTCTGTATTGAATAAGTTTCATTGCATGCTTGATTTCTCACTAACTTATGAATATATACAAGAGTGGAGTGGTCTCCAAGTTAAGTGCTACACTTAATCTAACCGTAGGATGATGCAGCCTTATATCCAACCGTTCACAGTGCTCGTGATACAGTGTACTGTATATGAGGACAAAGTATTGTCTTTAAAAATCCAGCTTGCTACATTTTCTTTATCAATAAGGCATTCATAACTTATTCTAGACGTTTCTTTAAAAATTCAGGTGAATATAATATGTATTTTATGGAAAGATTTATAGCGAACAAGAGTTAATCTTTAAATTCTAACAAATACAAATAGAAACTAAGTGGACTTGCAATTTACTAAGCACTTTAGTTAGAATGACTTATTTGATATTACACCACTCGTTTGGGAAGCTATACAAACACACTTGTGATATTTTATGTCACGCATGATAGATGATACACCAAACTAGTTTAAGTACACTCTTTTTCAAATCTTTCAAAAAGACTATATGTAATCCTTTACTTATAGTCTTTTTCATTGTGGGGTGGGGGTGGTCGGTAGTGGACCGATGTTGTCCATTGTTGGCTGTAATCCCATGGGTCGAAAAAAGCTTTCAAGAAAGATTAAGGTTTTATTTGAAATTTAACTCATTCCTTTGAAAGCCTTATGTTTTGTCCCTTTTAGTTTACAAGATTTAGTTTTTCGCTCCTTAAGTTTGTGTTTCTTCATTCTGTCCTCATTGAACTAAAATCCTGATTTCGCCGATAGATGCTGTATTCCTTGTTCGACTTTTGTTTATATTCCTTATTTAACAAACTTGTACTCGTTGGCGCAATAAACTTATCTTATCCTTTAAGTGGGTTATGTCTATTGTCATTTGTTGTGCTATCCAACTTCTAGAGAATTTTGTCTTCAGACAGATATGGCCTTGAAATAATTCTTCATTAAATTGTTGCACGATTATGTTTAGTTATTAACGCTCCTTTTTTTTTAACTATAAAATAGAAGTTAAGTTGATTGTATCTCATAGTTGTTTGATAAAAAAATTATATTATTTTTATTTTTTAAATTATAATTTACAATTATATTTATCAAATACCATACACTTTTATTTTAAAACTAGAGCTTTCATAACATTATAAATACTATAAAGTCTGTTTCTTCTTCTAATTAGGAATATAATCTTTTTCTTTTTCTCCTCAACCCCCCCAAAAAAAAGAAAACCACCTCTTTTGTTAGACCACAGGTAATAACATGTATGCCTACTTCGCACAGGCTGAAAATGAAACGAGAATAATTATATAATATTAAACTACATATATTTTACATTAAAAAGAAATTTAAGGAGAAAATTGTATGGAAATTAAAAGAACTCCCTATATCGGGCTCGGCAATGCTTTCAACCCTCACCTTATCCAATTTTAAGAATTTTTGGACCCTCTAAGTGCAAGTATAACATTGCCTGCTTTAAACGTTTAAGAAAACTAGGGGCGCACCTAGAACCTGTGATCAATTCAGATTAATTTATAAATCTATTGTCCATATTTGTGTGAACATAGGTGTATTTAAGAATGAAGAATGCAATATAAAATATAAAATATATATGTGTGTATATATAGTTTTTTTAGTGCGAACGCCCTTATTTTATTTTTATGCGGACACTACTTTTAAACCATGAGATTTAAGAGAGTTAATTTTTAACTCTCTTAAACCACACGATTTTGTAGTTCATTCAAAAACTAACTATTTTAAACCATGCAGTTTAACAGTGTGTCCGCATGAAAATAAAATGAAGGCGCCCGCATTAAAGAAAGAAAGAATGAATAATAATAATAATAATGAATCTCTCCCGTGCGTCTTCACTAGGGCAGAACGCTCATTCCTTTTTTAAATACTTCTCGGGGAAACGCATTCCTTTCTTGACTTAGTTAAGGGGAGTCGTTGTTGGTTAGGTAGATGTGAGGAAAGAGCAATCTTTTTTTAATAATAATAATAATAATAAAGATTGATGGCGATGATACAACAAATAAACTTACAATATAAATTATTAAAATTATACCATAAAAATTATTTTAAAATCCTTTTATTTTTTATTTTTATAGAAAATGTGAAATCTTTGAATAATTTGATATAATGAAAAGAAAATGAGTAAGCACGGTTGTGAAGGAAATAAGCCATGAAATTATGAAAATATTGTTAATTTTTACTGTATGTTATTTTTGTAAGTACTTTTAATATAAGTGACGATGTTATAGTACATTGACCTTTTTTTCAATTAAAATATTTTTAAAAAAATTAAAGAAGCAATAACATTTTAGTCCCTAATAATTTAGTTTATTCAGTATACATATAATTTAGTCATTTTATAGAATAATCACTAATTCCACTTTAAAAAAATTGAATCAAGGATATATTTGAAACTAAAATAAAAATTCTATTGTTATATAAAATTGATGAAAGCATAAGGGCAATTGAATTAGGAAAGTATATGAAAACAAAATGAAAACTCTGTCATTATATCAAATTAATAAAACAATAAGGGATATAGATGATTTTTCCTGAACTAGAGGTGTGTTCGTTGGCCGCTGAAGAAATGAAGAAGAAATTTGTATTTCACTCTGAATTTTGTTTACAATAATAACAAAATTTTAAAAAACACCTTGAAACCAATGCTAAAAATGAATATAAAACAAACAGTTGGTCAAATCGTATATATTAACTTGTAAAGCAAATCACACTTAGGATAAATAAATAAAAATCACCTGATGAGAAACCCAATAATACAAATTGAATTTTACCCAAGAAAGTTAGGAGTCTGAAGGTGCGATGAAACAAAATTTTCACGCAGTTGGGATGGGAGTGAGCATGCACAAGCAAACTTTCCGAGACCCAAATTGAAAACCAGATTACCATTTTGAAAACCACATGGTGTGTTTCCTTGATCAAAAAAAGGGCCAGATTAGTGCATATTATAAATAAAATTATAGTCCGGTGGGGTATTCAGCAATAAGGCTAAAGCAAAACTAACTTTACTACCAATTAAAATAATAAAAATTTTATGGAAGTCCAAAACTTGGAACTGGTGGAATGCTTTGTTCATGCCTGAAAATATTATCAGGATCAACTTTGATCTTCACTCTAACCAATCTGTTGAAATTATCTTTGAAATACTTAATACCCCAAGCACTAGCCTCAGTGTAACTTGTGTTAAATTTCTTGTTGAGACCCAAATCAAGATCCCTGTAATTCACATACGCAGCTCTGGGGAATATTGAAGCATAAGGAGCCATGTAATCATATAGCCTCCTAATCCACCCATTATGCTTTGTTGCATTTTTTTGGTCCCCATCTTTCCAGAGAGTCAAGTACTGAATTTTGAATATGTTCCCCTTTCTATGAGGAAAAGGAATTTCATATTCTGAAATCTTACTCATCATTCCGCCATAAGGATTCCAAATCATCACTGGATTATCTTCTTCCAATAACATTTTCCATAGCCCTTCAAGCACACTTTCAGGAATTGGCTCCTTAACAAAGTCTGATTTGGCTTTGAAATAGTTCTTGAATAAAGACTCTGCATCAAGCAGAATTTCAGGTTCTGTGTTATTTTGAAAGTCAGCAATGTAAAGCACTGACCTGATCCAGCTTGTTTCAATGCAATCGTTTCGAGTCAATCCCAATTCAGGGAACCACATATGCATTACCTGGAGAAGCCTCTCAGAGTCACCAAGAAACAGGGCATTGTATGAAGTTGTTACAGTTCTTTTCCCTTTTGGCCCTGCATTTGCCAATTTTATGATGACTCTAATGAACAAATCCTCATCAAGCTTGTCCGCAACTTGTTGCCATTTGTAAAGAATCTTTGTGGCACCTTGTTCCAGGGTCTTGCTAACCGTAAAAACTGTCACAGTTGCTGGCACAGGAACTAGTTTTACCTTCCAGGCAAGAATGATTCCAAAGCTACCTCCTCCGCCGCCTCGAATAGCCCAAAATAAATCTTCCCCCATGGCTTCTCTGTCAAGAATCCCGCCGCGAGCGTCAACAATTCTTGCATCAACAACATTATCAGCAGCAAGGCCATATTTTCTCATCATGGTACCATAGCCGCCTCCTGTGATGTGCCCTCCAATGCCTACACTTGGGCAAAGACCGGCGGCAAAGCCATGAATATTGCTTTTTTCCGAAATTCTGTAATACAGTTCACCAATTATGGCACCGGCCTGAACCCAAGCGGTTTTATTGTTAATATCAACTTCAATGGATCTCAGCTTGGCAAGGTCTAAAAGAAAGAAAGGTGTCTCAATTTGTGATACATAAGAAAGGCCCTCATAATCATGGCCTCTGCTTCGAATTCTTAGATGAATCCTTAGATCTCTGGCGCAAATAACGGCTGCTCGGACATGGGATTCATTCAATGGAGTGAATATAAACTCAGGCTTTGGCATCGAAGGCACCAAGTACCTGAGGTTTTGAGCAGAAGATTCAAGGATTGACAAAAATGAAGAGTTGTTTGGAGTATAGAAATTTGAAAAAGGAATGTAAATCTCGGCATTAATTGTGAGGCATTTGATAAAATTATCTAAAATTGAAATTGAAGTTGTCCCTGAAGCTGATAACAGAAGAACTGAAAGTAGCGGAAGAATGCACTTGGTTGGAGTCATCATTTTCTTTTGCCGAAGTTAGTTTGATTCATTTTATAATTGGGCTCCGTCGCCATTAACTCAGTTCATGTGCCTTTTATACAATGTTTATTAGTCACAAGGGGAAGCTTGATTCTTGGCGTCCCTTCTCTCATTGCTTTCCAGCTTAGCAAGGATTTTCAAAATTTGGACTTGGCAATGCAATGTTCAGCAAATGGTGCCTAAAACCGTTGGATTCATTTGAAGAGAGAATCCAACGGTTAGGAGGAGATGCAATATAAAAGGATTAAAATATGTAACTGGAGAAAAAAGTCGTCGAAAAGTTTTTATGATCCATGTTTTTTATTCTGCAAAAGATATCAGAAGATAAGGTGTTGTCGGGCTCCATGATGAACTCCCAGCACTTTGTTGCATTTTCTTCTCTGAGATGATTGTGGGACTCGTGTCATTTCTCAAATCTTCATGCGCTCTTTTTTTTTATTAATTCGTATATTCATTAAATTTCGAACTCAGAATAGCATTATGGCATCTCTAATGTAGCATTAAATCTAACACAAAATTACCTTTTATATAATTTTTAGTATAAAATGCTTCTTTGATGTAACACTAAAATCAACACCAAAATGATGTAATGAATAGTATTGCACCAAATATGGTGCAACATTATTCATTACACCATATTTGGTGCTAAGGAAAAAAATCTCAAATATTCTTATTACTTTATCTTATTTACGTACATGTCCTATTTTATATAATATTCTAAGTTATTATTATTATTTTTGTTAGTTTTTAATTTCATTTTTGAATTTTTGAATATTATACTAATATTTTAAATAAAAAATATTCAACACAAAAATTAATAATAAAAATAAAATGCCAATAACATTAATTACTATATTACATATTACAAAATTAAAAATATAAAATTAAATTAACACAAATTAAAAAAGCTACTACTAGCATAAATTAGAACAATTATTTAGTAATGTGGGAGATCATTATTGGATCCTCCAATATCATCAAAATATTGCTTGACACAAACAAATTAAGGATAAAGAGGTTCATATTGCACTCCGAAATGCACTAATTGATCATTTATGAGATGAATTTAGTAATTCGAATAACTATAGTATTATTGTTATTGTATTGTATTTTTCTATATTATTGTTGTTATTTATTGTTATTATATTTTTCTATATTAATGTAATGTTTAATTTTCATAATGCACTTATTATGATTAACATATAGATCAAACTTCCTTTATTCTCCATTATGATTAACACAATCACAATATCATTGTGAAATATTTTAATGCAAAAGTTTTTGTACAATGTATGCAAATGACACCAAATTTACACGATTCGAAATAAACTTATTATAAGTATTTCTAAAAAATAGGATGGATTTAGGGGTAGAAATATCCCGTCCCTAATTGTTTGGTAGGGATTCTTCCATTTCACAAGCGAGCAACTGAAACGTGAGATATTCGGGATTGAAAATTTCCTACCTCTACGCGTGGCAATGATGATTAATACGATAGAAAATAATTAAGATGACGGCGGCTGGTAATATTCAATTTTAAGTACAGTGAAATCCTCTTTTGATTTTCAAATTACATTTTCTTTTTGGAAATTCTGTTCATGATTGACCAAAAATTTGTCTTTTATGATTTTTTTTCCTATGATATCAAATAATTTAATAAATGATCGGATTATTTAAAAAACTTTATTGTTAGCGTGTGATCTGCGAAATTAATTTAATTTCTGCACTTGTGAGGCAACGATATTCAATTATTGACTGTAAATTTTCACAATTTTTCAAATTACTTATTTAATTATTTTATCATTCATTAAATGGATATTATATCACTTTCAGCCTAAAGATCTTTCCTATTTGCAAATCGATAAAATCCCGTGGGTGATTTTTTTGTCTCCAAGGACAACCGTTTAAAATGTGAATATCAATATAGATTTAAAAATGAAGATAAGAGACAAGTTAATTATGATTCTGATTATTCTAACTTGATTTAATATCATAAATATAAATGATCGGAGTCAGGATTATTGCTTTTATATCTATTATTATAATCTTCTTTATTCATGGGTTTCATCATTCCTACTGCTTCAGAATTAATGGTTAGGATTGAATTCTCCAATAATTTTATTATTTTTTATTGACTCAGGGCTTTTGAATTTTTGTTCTATGAGCGGATTCATCTAGTTAGGAATGAATCATTATTGATGATGTAGTCACGAATTCTTATGTAACAAAATAAAAATTTATTTCAGTACTACGACACTACCCAATTAATAATTTACTGAACTTAAATAAATCATGAATTTTCTAACACATATTAAAATTATAGAAATCTCACAGCAACTTGTCAAATAAAGGCTAAGAATTTCAACATTTGAATTCTGATTTGTATCATAAATATGAATTTAGATAGTTGTTGAGTTGAGTTTTTACTTAACTCTTAAGAATTCTACTTGCACATTTCATCTTCTACAATCAATGATCAGGATTAATTTTTTTCTTTCTCATTTTCTTTTGCCTAATAAAACATACTTTTCATTAAACTACCTTGTTTATTTTCCCTCTTAAAAGAATAACAATAATAACGAACACATAAACATTGAGGAAGACGTAATTTCCTTTTCATTTTTTTCCATCAACTCTTTCAATAAATTATGTACAACATTTTTTTTAAGAGGAAATTACGTCTTCAATTGACATTATGATGGTGATGTTGGAAGTCGAAATTTCCTCAATTGACGTAATGGTGATAGAAATTCTCTTTTCGATATATTAGAAAATCTGCTTTTTGAATTTACAGTTACCATGAAAAGGCCTCGTGCCCACTCCATACTTTTCAGAATTTCAAAAATACCAATCAAAATTCATTATTTTGGCTTCCATCCAATTCTACTCTTTAACTTACAATCTTCTTTCTTTTTTCAATCAACAAATCAATAGATGTGATCTTGTTTCATGATCTCCCATCAATGTTTTTTTTAAATAATCATTTTTCATAATTGAAATCTCTCAATTGAAATCTCTCAAATTATTTTTAATTCGTGTTAGAATTTGCCCCTTCTAAAGTTGATTTCTCATTTCGCCACTACTCGATTGTACTACATTTTCTCCCTATAAACTGGTATTGAAAGGTTATCCTTTTAAGAAAAGAAAAGTCCCATCAATTACTTCACCTAAACTAATTACAAATTCATTTTTTTTAAGATAGGGATGCGCAAAGTTCTTATTAAGCCAACTAAATAATACTGCTTGAATGCCACTCTGTTAGGCTCCATAGGACAAATCTACTTAATTATAAATTATTAAAAGTTAAAAATTCCTTGCCTTACCTACCATCCGGGAAGAAAAGATAATATTGTAAAACAAACCTTAGAAGCGATAAGAAACAGCACCCATTAGATACAAAATCTAAAGCTCCGTTTGAGATAAAAGTTGGATAATTGTAATTTTAAAGATACATTACTAAAGTGATTAGTAATTTAAGTTTATATAATGAAAAATATATTATATATTTATTAATTTTGTTAAAATTATTATTTAAAAATGGTATTTACTACATATTATTAATTTTTATTCCAAAATTACAACTATTTTTTACAGCAGACCTCAATATCAAAATGGACCTAAAGATAGAATTGCTTCTAATGATTAATCAATCTAATAATTATAATGTGAATTCTTAATAAGCTACAAGTACAACCATTCCAAAAATAAAATATGACCTGAATTAATTTCCAAGATGATAAAGCATATAGATACGATCACAAGCCTTGCACACCCTAAAAGAAATGACAACATTACAAGTATTTAATTGATTAATTGTTTAAAATTTTATTTTAAGTTAAAAAATTAAATTTTTAGTTGATACATTTTTAAAATAAGGCGAATTTACACAAATTAATGCATTTTTAAATTAAAGTAGATTTGCACAAATTATGGTGAAAAATTATCCCCATCCATCGTTTTAATGTTCCAAAACATGATCATCATATTCATTATTATTATTGCATTACATTATTATTTGTTTGCTTTTTTTAGCGGCGTTGGTGGGTCCTACAAAAGGTACGTGCAAAACATGTGTCTCTCTCACCTAGAGCTGGCAAAACGGGTCATCGGGTCGTGTTTGTTTCGTGTCAGCTTCGTGTCCTGTTAAATTTAAGTCGACCCAAACCCGACCCATTTAATAATCGTGTCAAAATATTGAGACCCAAACCCGACACGAAAAAATAATTGGGTTACCCAATAACCCGCTTAATATTTATATATTAAACAAAAGTTACATTAAATATTTACACTTTGTCATACATATGTATGAACATACATACATACATCTTTAAATTTTTAGTTGATACATTTTTAAAATAAGGCGAATTTACACAAATTAATGCATTTTTAAATTAAAGTAGATTTGCACAAATTATGGTGAAAAATTATCCCCATCCATCGTTTTAATGTTCCAAAACATGATCATCATATTCATTATTATTATTGCATTACATTATTATTTGTTTGCTTTTTTTAGCGGCGTTGGTGGGTCCTACAAAAGGTACGTGCAAAACATGTGTCTCTCTCACCTAGAGCTGGCAAAACGGGTCATCGGGTCGTGTTTGTTTCGTGTCAGCTTCGTGTCCTGTTAAATTTAAGTCGACCCAAACCCGACCCATTTAATAATCGTGTCAAAATATTGAGACCCAAACCCGACACGGAAAAATAATTGAGTTACCCAATAACCCGCTTAATATTTATATATTAAACAAAAGTTACATTAAATTTTTACACTTTGTCATACATATGTATGAACATACATACATACATACATACTTTATCAATATTATAAAATATACATATCTACTAAAATATTACACACACTATTGAGATTTTAATTATATATATGTAAATAATATTATATATCAATATTATAAAATATACATGTCTACCAATATTTTATACATTTACACTATTAAAGCTCTAAATGTATTTAAAATTTTATAAATAAAATATTATGTCTATATTCATCCTTTTAAAGAATAAAAAAAATCATCTCTAATATTTAAGTTTTGATGACAAGAATCTACAAATTATTTTAAAATAAAAAATATAATCGGGTTATTAATCGGGTAAATGGCTCAAGAATTTTAACTCTAACCCGACATGGAAAAAAATCGTGTTGACCCAGACCCAATCCATTTAATAATCTTGTTAAATTCAACGACCCATACCCATTTATTGGTGTCGTGTTCGTGTTAAATAATCGGATCGTGTCAAATTTTGCCAGCTCTACTCTCACCTTTAACTTAATTTTTATGTTAGGCCATCTTCTCTTTCATTCTTATTTTACGTAATTTTTGGTAAACAACAGCTACTTGTACCATTCAAAGAACACACCTGCTTTTAGTTTAAGGAATTTTTATGTTAGGCCAAATCAATGGACTTAACATTAATGACGTTCAATAACTCAAAGGATTCACGTGTGCCAATCAAATAATCTCCTGCAATCCATCGTCGTCATCAAGCTGTTGGTAAAACAGACCCAAAAAAATCTTTTTTTTTTAATTTAATAAAATAAGCAAAAGTCTTTTTGTTAATTATGTATACATCTATATGATTACAGAAATATGTCAGATTTTCAATTAAAATTCGAAGAAGACTGGCCGTAATTTTTTCACCACCATTATTGGAATTTACAAAATATGATTGTAGTCTTGTCCGCTATCCTCAATCATCTCCCTCACACTTATGAGTGTATAGTAAATACTAATTCCAATGTAGGAGACAGAGACTTTAGAACTTCGTCTTTCTTTTATATATAAAAAAAAAATTATGTATCTAAAGATTACTTCAATTCTAATTTTCTCTCATTTATACATGCATTTTATTAAAGGAAGAGCTTGACTAAGAATTGAGTTGTAGTGAGAACGAGCTTTCTAGCTCTAACTTAAAAGTCAAGGCCTTACATCTCATGATATACAAAACTGCTAGGTTAATCTCAGTATTGATGATATTTGATCCTTGAAATTACTAGGTTAATCTCAGTATTGATGATATTTGATTGTTGAAATTATCTCACCAGCCCTCAGTTTTCATAATTATACTTATTAAATTATTTTAAAAAAATTATTATTTTATTTTATTCTCTCTCCCTCCACATTCCTCCTCTCTCTAGCATAACCATCATCCTCACCACTTCACCACCTATCTTTACCAATAAAAAGCTCATCACCACCACCAATCCATCATCTCCACAAACATATATGAGTTTCAATTAATGTTGGGTTTTTGTTAAATTTTATAAACAAGTTGGGGGTTATAAACAAGTGGTGGGTTCATTATTATTGATGATATTGGTTTTAATTTTGTGTGAAATTAACTAAGAAAAAAGAGAGAAATGAGAAGTTAATCTACTTTGAGCTTTAGATCGAAGAAAATATATTTATTTTCAATTATTTTTTATTTTTCATTTGGTGAAATTTTGGAATAAATAATATTAATAGAAAATTGAGTGCTAGTGTGATAAATTGGGAGGTCAAATATCACCATTTTAATATGAGGCTATTTCACTAAATGCCGAAGGATGTACTATAGTGACCCATGTAATAAATAAACAACTAATTAAAACTTTTTTAAATTAATAATAGGCCTAATCTTAGACCAATAAAAGCTACTTAATTGACACCCTCTATTTAATGCTCATAATTAAAGTTATCTTATGGCAAATATCATGTTTTTGTAATTATATATTTACCCCTAAATTACTATTCATTCTAAATATCAATTTTAATATATTTATATTTAAAAAAATCACAAATAATAATATTATTAAAAAAATAATTTATTGACTAAATTTCGGCCACATATTCAAGTATCACAAACAGCTTAAGTAAGCATCAATTGCATAAAATTCCATCTTGTAAGTATATATTCCTACGGTCCAAGAAATTATATCTCTAAGTTATTGAGGTTTTGATTATTTATATGGATTTTATTCCATGATAACTTAAAAGATATAATACAAGAATGTAAGTTCATTATCCACTCAGAATTAAGGTCAATTAAGTCTATTAAAATTTGTGTGGATTATAATCAATGACATTTATTAAACCTTATCATAATTCACTAAATTCCTATTCAACGTATACACGCATGCGCACACTAACTTTTCTACTCGAAGTCTTGACTTAATAATCAAGATAAAGCTACTCAAAAATAAAAATAGAAAAATTACAGCCATAAAAAGTAAAATACCAATCTCATTAATGTCTGTGAATATTCCAAGAAAAGGTGTCCTCCACTTGATCGAAGAATGGTTGGTGAAAGAGTCTTTAGGCATGTTGTGCCATGAGATGAATTAAGAGAAAGATTGTAGTAAGTAGACCAAAACCAAGATTACTGCCTAAATAAATAGAAACGCAGTCCAGTGCGGATTCAGCAAAGGCAAGCGAAACCAACTTTATTGCCATGTCAAAAGTTTTCTACATACGAGAGTGCAAACATCGTACTATTTAATACAAATTGTACAGCAAAAATAAAATTCCAATCAAGCAGTAGAGTGTTCCAATCCAACTGGAACTGGTGGAATGCTTTGTTCATGCCTGAATAAGTTACCAGGATCAACGTTGATCTTAACTCTAACCAATCTGTTGAAATTTTCTTTGAAATACTTGACACCCCAAGTAGCCGCCTCAATGTAACTTGTGTTACATTTCTTGTTCATGCCCAAATCGAGATCCCTGTAATTCACATATGCAGCTCTGGGGAACATTGAAACATAAGGAGCCATGTAATCATATATCCTCCTAATTCCCTCAATATGCTTTGTTGCAGTTCTGTTGTCCCCATCTTTCCAGCCGGTCAAGTACTGGATTTTGAATAAATTGCCCTTTCTATGAGGGAAAGGAATCTCATATTCTGAAATCTTGCTCATCATTCCACCATAAGGATTCCAAATCATCTCTGGATCATGTCCTTCCAATAACATTTCCCATAGCCCTTCAAGCACAGTTTCAGCAATAGGCTCTTTAACAAAGTCTGATTTGGCTTTGAAATAGCTCTTGAACAAAGACCTTTCTTCAAGTAGAATTTCAGGTTCTGTGTTATATGGGTATCCAGCAATGTAAAGCACTGACTTGATCCAGCTTTTCTCAATGCAATCATTTGGCGTTAAACCTAATTCAGGAAACCTCTTATGCATTACCTGGAGAAGCCTCTCTGCATCACCAAGAAACAGGGCATTATATGAAGTTGAAACAGTTCTTTTCCCTTTTGGCCCTGCGTTTGCCAATTTTATGATGACTCTAATGAACAAATGCTCATCAAGCTTATCCGCAACTTGTTGCCATTTGTAAAGAATCTCTGTGGCACCTTGTTCCAGGGTCTTGCTAACCGTAAAAACTGTCACAGTTGCTGGCACAGGAACTAGTTTTACCTTCCAGGCAAGAATGATTCCAAAGCTACCTCCTCCGCCGCCTCGAATAGCCCAAAATAAATCTTCCCCCATGGCTTCTCTGTCAAGAATCCCGCCGCGAGCGTCAACAATTCTTGCATCAACAACATTATCAGCAGCAAGGCCATATTTTCTCATCATGGTACCATAGCCCCCTCCTGTGATGTGCCCTCCAACACCTACACTTGGGCAAAGACCAGCAGCAAAGCCATGAGTATTGCTTTTTTCCGAAATTCTGTAATACAGTTCACCAATTGTGGCACCGGCCTGAACCCAAGCGGTTTTATTGTTAATATCCACTTCAATGGATCTAAGCTTGGCAAGGTCTAAAAGAAAGAAAGGTGTTTCAGTTTGTGATACATAAGAAAGGCCCTCATAATCGTGGCCTCCGCTGCGAACTCTTAGATGAATCCTTAGATGCCTGGAGCAAATAACAGCTGCTTGGAGATGGGATTCGGTCAATGGAGTGAATATAAACTCAGGCTTTGGCATTGAAGGCACCAAGTACCTCAGGTTTTGGGCAGAAGATTCAAGGACTGACAGAAATGAAGGGTTGTTTGGAGTGTAGAAATTTGAAAAAGGAATGTAAACCTCCGAGTTAGCTGTGAGGCATTTGATAAAATTATTTAAAATTGAAATAGAAGTTGTCCCCGAAGCTGATAACAGAAGAACTGAAACTAGCGGAAGAATGAACTTGCATGAAGGCATCATTTCTGTAAAAGTTTTTTCAAGTTCAGGAATTAAGAGTTTGGAGTACTTATGTATAATTTGGCTA
>MKYO02032180.1:45668-74773 GCA_002013955.2 Citrus medica | reverse complement strand
ACCTTAGCAATGACTGTTGAGAAAGGCAAGTTTACAAGTCAACCAGTGCCTAATCGTAAAGGAGTGTATGAAGGAAGTACCAGTTCCTCACAGCAGTATGAAGAGGTCAAAGCCGTCATGACCTTACAAAAAGGGAAAGAAGTCGACAACAAAGTGGAGATGCCAGTGATGAAAACAAATCAAATTGTACCTGCAAATGCTAAAGACTCATCATCGGAGGAGAAAGAAGAAACCAGCCCACGAGAATATGTTCCTAAATCTCTATTTCCTCAGAGGTTAGCTAAAGGAAAGAAGGGAAAATCCACAAGTAAGATTTTTGAAATCTTCAAACAGGTAAGTGTTAATATCCTTTTTTGGTTAATGCTATAACATAAGTGTCATCTTATACCAAGTTTCTTAAAGATCTTTGTACTAAAAAAAGAAACATTAATGTTCAAAAAAAGGCATTTTTAACAGAAAACGTTAGTTTTATACTCCAACATAAAATTCTTTTAAAATGCAAAGACTCAGGCTCTCCACTATCTCATGTAGTATAGGGAACCGCACAATTGAGAATTCTTTGATAGATTTAGGAGCTAGTGTAAATTTGTTGCCTTACTCAGTTTTCGTGAAACTTGGACTAGACGAATTACACCCAACTCCAGTAGTGTCACAGCTTGCATATCAGTCCATAAAAATATCTTGTGGTATTGTGGAGGACATGCTTATCCAGGTAGACAAGTCTTATTTTCCTGTTGATTTCATTGTAATTGACACTCAACCAATCTAGGATTCAAGGAAGCACAACCCCATTACCCTAGGCGACCTTTCTTGGCAACTGCCGATGCCCACATTCAATGCAGGACTGGAAATATGCAATTGTCCTTTGGCAGCATGACTATGGAGCTAAATATCTTCAACATTGTCAAACAACTTCACAATACAGATGATGGAATTGTTGATATGGATTTAATATAAGAAATGGTTGATACTACTTTTGTTTCAAACCTTAATGATGACCCTTTACAAACATGTTTAATTCACTTTGGTTTTGATTTTGATATTGACAGATCAGTCAATGAGGTCAACGCTCTACTTGACTTAGCACCATCCATGGACACGAATAAATGGAAGTCAAGAGTTGAACAACTAGCACCATCAGAGAAGAAACTCATCTCATCATCAAAATCACCACCGAAACTCGAGCTCAAACCATTACCCAACACTTTGGAATATGCGTTTTTGGGAGAGGAAAGCACTCTACCAGTAATCATCTCATCATCCCTAAATGACGAACAAAAAGGTAAGTTGTTGGATGTTTTAAAAGAGCACAAAGGAGCAGTAGGATAGACCATAGCGGATATAAAAGGTATAAACCTAGTAGACTGCATGCATCACATTCACCTTAATGAAAATGCTAAACCTACTAGGGAAATGCAACGTCGGTTAAATCCTAACATGGAAGAAGTTTTTAGAACATAAGTCCTTAAGCTATTAGATGCAGGCATCATTTACCCCATTTCTGATAGTTCATGGGTCAGTCATGTGTAAGTTGTCCCAAAAAAGTCAAGAGTCACAGTAGTTACCAATGCTAATAATGAATTGATACCCACTAGAGTAACTACAAGATGACGTGTATGCATTGATTATAGAAAATTAAATTTTGTCACACGTAAAGACCATTTTCCGTTACCATTTATTGATCAAATGCTGGATAGATTAGCAGGCCATGAATTTTATTGCTTTCTAGATGGCTACTCAGGATATAATCAGATTCCCATAGCACCAAAAGATCAAGAGAAAACTACTTTCACTTATTTCTTGAAGTCTTTATGGATGACTTTTCTATCTTTGGTGATTCATTTTATCAATGTTTATATCATCTAACACTAATTCTGCAGAGATGTATCGAGAAAAACTTGGTCTTAAATTGAGAGAAGTGTCATTTTATGGTAAAACAATGTATTGTTCTCGGTCATATCATTTCGAGCAAAAGTATTGAGGTTGATAAAGTCAAGGTGGATCTCATTTCCAATCTTACTCCACCGAAAATAGTCAGAGAAATAAGATCTTTCCTTAGGCATGCTGGTTTTTATAGACGTTTCATTAAAGATTTTAGTAAAGTTTCTAGACCCTTATGCAATCTACTTGCTAAGGATGCATCTTTCATCTTTGATGATTCATGTCTTGTTGCATTTGAAAAACTGAAGTAGTTGTTGACGTCATCACCCATCATTCAGCCCCCAAACTCGAGTTTACCATTTGAGCTTATGTGATGCACTAGGACAACGAGTTAATAGAATTTCCCATGTTATTTACTATGCTAGTATGACATTGAATGATGCACAGTTGAACTATTCAACTACTGAAAAAGAAATTAGAAAAATTTCGATATTATCTCATTGGCTGTAAAATAATTATGTTCACAGATCATGCTGATCTTAAATATCTTCTCACAAAGAAAGATACAAAAGCTAGGCTAATTTGTTGGGTGTTACTTTTGTAGAAATTTGACTTAGAATTTAAAGATAAGAAAAGCACATAAAATGTTGTGGCTGACCATCTCTCTCGTCTCCATTTTAACACAATTATGGAACCATTACCATTGAATGAGTCATTTCTAGATGAACAATTGATGAATGTGGAAGTATTACCATGGTATGCTGATATAGTTAATTATCTTGTTACAGGTAAACTTCCATAGCATTGGACCAAGCAAGACAAGGCCAAATCCTTTTTCAGAAATAAAGAATTTTTTTTGGGATGACCCTTATCTCTTTAAATATTGTGCAGATCAAATTGTCAGAATATGTGTCCCATAAAGTGAAATTCAAAATATTCTTTCATTCTGCCACGAACAAGCTTGTGGCGGCCATTTCAGTGCTAAGAAAACAGTAAGTAAAGTTTTACAATGTGGTTTCTATTGGCCAACTATATTTCAAGATGTTTACACCTTTTGCTCTTCATGTGATAGGTGTCAACGAATGGGGAGCATTACACGAAGGAATATGATGCCACTAAATCCAATTTTAGTGGTTGAGAATTTTTATGTATGGGGTATCGACTTAATGGGACCCTTTCCTCCTTCTTTTGGACATCAATACATATTGGTTGCTGTTGACTACGTATCGAAATTGATAGAGGCTATTCCGTGTAGAACTAATGATCATAAGGTGGTGATAGGATTTTTGAAAAGCAACATTGTTTCACGCTTTGGATTCCCTCGAGTAATAATCAGTGATGGTGATGTCCATTTTTGTAACGAAGCATTCAAAGCTCTTTTGACAAAGTATTCAATCACTCACAAAGTGGTAACCGCATATCATCCGCAAACCAGTGGCCAAGTTGAGATCTCTAATCAAGAAATAAAGCACATATTAGTGAAAACGGTGAGGCCAGACAGAAAAGATTGGTCATTAAGACTCGATGATGCATTATAGGCATATAGAGCGGCTTTCAAGACCCCGATTGGGATGTCACCCTATAGGCTAGTGTATAGAAAAACTTGCCACCTACCTGCGGAACTCAAACATTGTGCATATTGGGCCATCAAGAAATTCAACTTTGACATGCAGCAAGCTAGCTCGGAAAGAAGATTATAGCTAGTCATTAAGATTTTTGATGTATGAGGTATCGACTTCATGAGACCCTTTCCCCCTTCTTTTGGCCATCAATACATATTGGTTGCTGTTGACTATGTTTCCGTGTAAAACTAGTGATCACAATGTGGTGATAGGATTTTTGAAAAGCAACATTGTTTTACACTTTGGATTCCCTCGAGCAATAATCAGTGATGGTGATGCCCATTTTTGTAACAAAGCATTCAAAGCTCTTTTGACAAAATATTCAATCACTCTCAAAGTGGCGACCCCATATTATCCACAAACCAATGGCCAAGTTGAGATCCCAATCGAGAAATAAAGCACATATTAGAAAAAACGGTGATGCCAAATAGAAAAGATTGGTCATTAAGACTCGATGATGCATTATGGGCATATAGAACGACTTTCAAGACCCCGATTGGGATGTCACCCTACAGGCTAGTGAATGGAAAAACTTGCCACCTAGCTGTGGAACTCGAGCATTGTGCACACTGGATCATCAAGAAATTCAACTTTGACATGCAGTAAGCTAGCTCGGAAAGAAGATTACAACTGGCAGAACTTGAAGAAATTCACAATGATGCATACGAAAATGCCAAAATTTACAAGCAGCGAATGAAGGTCTTTCGTGACAAGCAAATTATGAGAAAATCTTTCACTCCAGGTCAGAAAGTGTTTTTATTCAATTCTCGCTTGCACCTATTCCCAGGTAAGTTACGCTCTCGATGGTGTGGCTCTTTTGTTATTCATACTGTTTTTCCACATAGGATAATTGAAATTAAGGACCCAAAGAACGGTGTCACGTTTAAAGTTAATGGTCGAAGATTAAAATCATATCTAGAGTACCAAGCACATGGAGATGACACCGAAATAAATTTGAGTGACTCACCAGATTTGAATTGAATTTTTTTTCTTTCTTTTGATGATTTGATTTTTTCTTTCTTTTTTTTACTATTCTTTTACTAATTGAAATTATTTTGCATAAGTGTGTTTGTTTAACCATGAAGTTTTCTCTTATCATTGTTAATCATGAGTGCCATAGCTAAACAGTTCCTCCTGAACATTTTTAAACCACTTCAGCGTGTAAAATCTCATCTCAAAAGGCAGATTCGATTTTATAAAACACATCATATTTGGGCTATGCAACCACCAGAGTTAGTATCCTATGTTGAGGATTTAGAAAGCCAACTCAGAGACATTGAGAGAAGTGTCTACAACATCCAGTTGGAGCTTGAGGTAAATTCAAGGGAAATTATCAGTCATATACCCTTAAATGACACCAGTATCAAACGTGCTACAACACTTTTCGCTTATATCACTTGTATACCCTAAGTTGACAAAAGAGTTCTGCCGTCCACCTTTCTATTTACTACCGTTAAGAACTTAACAGAATTTGAGCAAAATGACTATTTTACCCTTTAAACTCAAAATGAGGTAAAAAAATAAATTTACCTTGAAAATTAATGTAAATTTTTAATACAAATTTTTATTTTGTTATTAACAATACATTTTTTATTAAAAAAAATATAAATTATTAATGGTACATATTATTAACAATTATCCCTAAAAAAATTCATCTTATACCATAAAAAATTATTAACAACATATTATTTACAATTATACATATTATACCATAAAAAATTCAAGTTTGAGCTTGGAGGAGTAGATTCGGTTGTAAAGTAATTTTTTTATAGCAATTATTAACAATTATCCGATAAATGGGATGACATGTGATGAGAACCATCAAGGGACCATTAAAACTTCAAGTGATCCTTTGCACATTCATGGAGGCCCAATTACAAGAGCAAGAGCCAAAAATATGCAAGCTGCTTTAAATGGATTAATTGAGAAAATATGGATTGAAAATGCAATTCAAGATGCAAGACATCATGAATTGGACTTGAAGAGAAGACAAGGCATTGTGGGCATTATTCAAGTCATTGGGCAGCCAAATACACAAGTTGTATCAAATGCAGAAAGGTCAAATTCGGAATAAAAACTGTATTGATTGAGCCAGAATTAAAGTGCAAGCTATATACCGTTGGAAAGATAATTAAGTTAGCTTTCCAATAAATTTTACAGAGCTGGATTTGGAGTTCTCTAGAAGGAGTTATGACCAATTCTTTACAGCTTGGTCAGACTTGGGATTTTCAACGAATCCTTTGTTTTTCAACTTATTTGTTTGTTTTGTTTCAAGCTTGTCAATGTGTAAGGTAAGTCTACCATCAATGATGGTGGGCTAACATTAAGTTTGTCAATGATAGCATTAATTATAGTAGGCTAGCATTAAGTTTGTCAAAGATAGCATTGATTATGGTGGGTTGGTGAAGACTTTTGAAAACATCTTTTGACAAACCTACTTGGAGGGTTGTTCCAATGTTTCCATTTGGATTTTTAGGATCTTGGGTTTCTTTTAGCCTATTTAAATTCAGCAACCTTGGTATGTAAGAAAAATTAGAGATTAATGTTATTTGAATTTGAAAGATCATTCTTTTTTTGGTTCTTTTGAGAACTAGTGAACTTATCAAGAATTTGCATTCTTGTGGCGTTCCAAATTTAGACTTATCACTCACCTTCTCATCTATTTCTTGAGTGTGGCGTCAATACCATTCTCTATACCTTTGGTTCATGTTTTCTTAAGCATTGGGTCAAGGTTTTGTTTGTCTTAAATCTGTTTAGAACTTTCTTGGGAAGTTGAAACTACAAATTAAGTGTGGGATTCAAAAGTTTCATTGTGGGATTCGCATCAACATGTCATTTTTATCAAAATATATCATATGATATGTCATTTTTTACTAGGTAAATGGGATGACATGTCGTTTGTTTAAAAAGACTAGATTACCCTTATGATGTCAGTGCTCGCAAACGGCAGTTAACGGATTGGTGGACGGCAGAAGTGTTTTGTCAACTTAGGGTATATGAGTGATACACTTGAAAAGTGTTGTAGCACATTTGATACTGGTGTCATTTAAAGATATATGGCTGATAATTTTCCTGAATTCAATAAGAGGACGATTATAATTTTCTTTATTTGTTTTAGTTTATTTTTCTTTGTTTGTGTGCTTTAGTTTGTTACCCCGGTAAAGTGGCAAATAACGGTACTCCGTGACAATCAAGTCGGTTACTTTAGTTTCCCATAATAACTGATATTCTGAGGTGAAGGTATGGATAGAAACGAGATCTTAGCAAAACTTAACAATCGATTCCCTTCACTTCTTCAGAATACCCTCCTTACAATCTATAAAGTTCGACCTGAACGCATACGATTACTTACGAGGAAAAACATACATGCTGACATCCGTTGGTTAATCAAGGCTAAAGTATGATTGGCAGGTGAGTTACCTCCAAAATTTATTGCATACATGTCTGGTTGTGGTAAAGGAAATTATGCAAGAAAACGACGAGCTCGAAGAATTTCTGTTGCTTGTCATAAGTGTGCTAGAATGAGATGCGATAAAAAACCATGTTCTTTAGGAATGGTATATGATAACAGAGAAGATAAAATTCAATTAATTAGAGATGGCTTGAATAAGGAGTCATTGGATGATATCCTTTTGTCTCTTAAAACGCATCCTAGTGGATATGTGCAAGGAGTGATTCTCTAGTTATGGCCATTATTTCAAAAAGACCATGCACGATATAGTCTCGGGAATCTGACTATAAACGATATTGTTTGCCAGTTTATAAGAAATCTGGATGGGAAGCCTATCCTCAACCCATAGAGGGCGTTCAAGCCATTTTTGGACGTAAAACCAGAGGAAGATGTGAGCCACAATCACAACTACCTATAAATATCCTTTTACTTTACTGTTATTTTATTTCACTGTTGTTTTATTGTTTGCATTATTGTCTTTAATAATTTTATCACTGTTTGCTTTTTTTTCTTTTCACTGTTTTCTTTTTTACTCGCGAGCCATGTTCTTTACGCTTTATTTGACACTGACATACTACGTCTTACATAGTTGTGACCCATTATCACCAAGATTCTTAAATATGATTTTTTGTCAAGCACTTACAAATTATTTTTGAGAAGTAACCCAATGGCAGCTACTCCCAATAGACAATTCAAGAACATTTGTGTACTTTTTGGATTTAACTATAGCAAATAGAAAGAGTTTGTTAAGACAGCTATAGATCTTGGTCGAAGCATAGTAGAGAGAAAATTACCCTTGGTGTATAGAGGAGGTAACCGAGGGTTATAAAAATTAGTCTCAGAAGCTGCTTTTGTTAGAGAAAGCCAAGTGTTAGGCATCATCCGAAGAGCCCTAAAACCTTTGGGCAGTTTGTCTGACTCACCGACTGGAGAAGAGTTAGTCGTCTCAGGTATGCAAGAAAGAATAACTGAAATGCTTAATCATGCTGATGCGTTTATTTTCCTACCAGGAGATCTTGCAACTCTAGAGGCACTTATCAAATTAGCATCTTGGGCCCATATGCACATTCACTAGAAACCCGTCGGTTTGTTAAATGTCAATAACTTTTATGATGCCTTCATCGCATTTCTTAACCATGTAATAAAAAACTATTTCACTCCTTCATTAGCTCACACTGCTAATGAGCTACTTGATCTGTTACAAGCTTATCGATCAGAGCCAGTGCCGAGGACCTTGGTGTTGGTGTCTCCAAATAATGATGGTAACAGTAGCCGTAGTAAGAAGTACAAATTAGATTTAACTTTTTGCCTATAAATATTTTCTTCTGTATTGCACCACCCAGGTGTTGTCTTCTAAACTTTACTTCTTTCCTTAAAACATTGAGGTCAATGTTTCGTTCTGGTTGGGGGGAGGGAATAGTTGATAATTGTGGAATCTTGGTTAAGTTTTTACTATTTTTTGTTGTAGAGACTAACCGTGACTAACTTTTTGTGTTGAAGATGGCTGAATATGGAGTGTAATTACTCTAGAAACGCATCTTCTTCGTTAAAACAAAAAAAAAAGAAAAAACAAATTCTAGACATTTTCTTTTTCTTTAACAATCATTTTCTTTTAACTTCTTCTTTCTAATTTCTCTTTTAAATATACACTTTCAAATGTTTTAAGTAAAAAATGGCTGAATATAGAGTGTAGTTACCATAGAAATGAATATTTTTATTTTTAAAAAATCATTTTCTTTTCTATCATTTTAAGTGTGACTTTTCTAATTAGTTTTTCTACATCATTTTCACATTTCTGCCTGTATATTTTCCTTTCATGTTTAGAATAGGTTGGGGGGTAAAATGTTGTTTGAAAAAAAAATTATGATTTGTTTTAACAGTGGATGACATGATGAATTTCAAATTTTAGTATTTATATTATCTTTAGTCTTAAGTGATGTTACACTATATTTGCTATTCTACATGTTGATATCGGAGACAAATATGAATTGCTTGAAGGAATGAACATGTCATAATAAGTATCAAGTGAGTTTTTGAACCTATCGTTTTTCTTGGAGAGTAACTTTTTTGCCCATTCTTCATGCAACTTAGTAATTTATTATTTTATACACGATCTCTAGATTTCTTTTAAGTTAACCCTTAAAAAAGAGGCCCATCTAACTAGTAGATATGGAAGATTATTTAGAGCCCTAAAAGACGATGGAAAGGCCATCTTTGATCTGTTTGAGCCTTTGTAGCCATCCCTTTTGTGAAATATCCATAGTTAACCTTTTTGAGCCTTAAAAAAAAACCTTTTCTTTGTCAAACTTATCATCTTGACCCACTCCGATTTGGAGTATTACCCGATATCTTACAAGTTTCATCACCTATTTTTCTGTTTGAGAAAAATGGAAATAATTATTTTATTTAGTGAAGTTGTGCCAAACAAAAGCAAAAAAAAATTTGTTGTTAAAAAAAAATAATACGTGAAATCCACCTTGCAATTTTCCAAAAAAAAAATATCTGCATTTTTCTCAAACATACACTTTATTCCTTATTTCCCCTCCTTTGTTAGGCATATCCCTAGCCTACGTTACGTCATAATAAAAGTCCTTCTTGATTTTAGGGAACCATAGTCTGAAGTAGAAGCTAGTTATATGGGCTAAAAAGATGTAGTGGTGCATAATAAAAATAAATAAATAAATTGGGTTGACTAGCATTTTTGTTTGACTTGAGATCGTATTATTTCTGAGCTGAGGGCATATTTCGTTCATCTTAGTGAGAGCGTGCGACATTACTTCTTTATTATTTTCTTTCAAATTCAACATTAATTGAAGTGACTATTTTTATTAGGTTTAATTTCCTTGGGAGAGTGTCACTACTTCCAGTGAGATTTTGGAGTTTGACATGTCATTCTTGAAAACAGTTGTGACAAAGTCTATTGGGCTGATTCATGTAGATGGTTGATGTGGGTGTGATGTTTCTGTAGAATGGAGTTTTATTGAGATGAGGTCTAATCAACACACGATTTAAAACATAACAGGCAGTGTTGATAGCCTCATCCAAAAATACTTAGGCAAAGAATTTTCATTCAACATAGTCCTAACTATTTCTTGAATCAACCTATTCTTTCTCTCAAGAACTCTATTTTGTTGTGAAGTTCTAAGTGATGAAAATTGATGATCAATGCCAAAATCATTATAGAAATTTTCAAATGAATGATTTTTAAAATTTTCACCATGATCACTCCTAATGCATACAATACCATACCCTTTTTCATTTTGAATTTTCTTACTAAATAATTTAAAAACATCAAGAGCATCATCCTTATTAGTTAAAAATAATACCCATGTGTATCTTGAAAAATTATCAACAATTACAAAAGCATAATACTTGCACTTATAATAGCATATCTTGAAGGTCCAAATAAATCTATATGAAGTAGTTGAAGAGGTTTTGAAGTAGAAATATAATTTTTTTTTTAAACGAGGTTTTGATTTGTTTACCAAATTGGCATGCTTCACAAATTTTATCTTTTTTCAAACCGATTTTTGGAAGACCTTTAATCAAATCATTTTTGGAAAGTTTTGAAATTAAATCCATGCTTGCATTTCATAGTTTTCTATGCCATAACCAATCATCATCATGCAATGCCGAAAAAAATTTATCATGAGTAGATGCACATTCTATGTCAATGGTGTAAATATTACCACATCTATTTCCAACAAATAAAATCTTGCCATCACATGCATTCTCAATAACACATCTAGATTTATCAAAAATAACTTTATAACCTTTTTCACACATTTGACTAATACTAATCAAGTTGTGTTTCAAATTTTCAACCAAAACATTTTCAATTAGGGTTGACGAGACTTTACCGACATTTTTTATTCCAAGAATCTTTTCCTTTGAATTGTCTCCAAAGGAAACATCTGCACCATTTTTTATATTGGTGAAGCTTGAAAACCATCCATAGTTTCCGGTCATATGCCTTGAGCAACCACAGTCCAAGTACTATTTATTTTTCTTCTTTTTCAAGCACTGCAAAGAAAATCTTAAGTCTTAGGTACCCAAAACTTTTTGGGTCCCTGAGTGTTAGCAATGGCACCTTTTGGAACCCAAATACATTTCACTCCATAATATGCATTTCTTTTTACTGAAAATCTATTTTTCATATGACCATCTTGATTACAATAATGACATACAACTTGATTGTTAATAGATGTACTCTTTACAAAGTAGTTCTTGTAATACTTTTGTTTTAAATTAGGCTTATAGCCAAGTCCTCCTTTATCAAACACACATTTTTGTGAATTAAGCAAGTTATCCAACATCTTTTGCCTATTGTAAATTTTAAAACAATCTCATTTAACTCATTATTCTTCTTCTTAAGCGTTTTATTTTCATTTTTCAAGTCATTTATGTGTGATTCTAGATGCTTATGTGAAGTGATAGGTTTCTTATTTGATAATGCAACTCTATCATGCAATGTTTTATTCTCTAATTCTAGACTTAGAGATTTATTTTTATTTTGAGCTCTATCATTTTCTTTTTAAGACATACATTCTTTTTGCCAATTTTCATCCACTCATCGTGCAATTCTTTAAAAGCATCATATAATTCATCATAGGTAGAATCGCTTACCTCATTGAGATCATCATTATCTCCTATTGCCATAAGTGCTAGGTTTGATAATTCTTGCGACTCTTCTTCATCACTTAAATCTTCATTGCTATCATCCCAAGTAGCAACTATGGCTTTCTTCTTGAGTTTGTGGAGAAGTGGGCACCTCGATCTTATATGGCCAAGCTTCTTACATTTATAACATATGATTACCTCTTTCTTCTCCTTTTGGTTCTTCAGGTTTTTCAATTTTCTTCGCTCACCAGTTTTCTTGAAAAGTTTTCTGAATCTCCTTACTAGCATAACCAACTCCTCATCATCCAGTTCACTTTCCCCAACACCCTCATATTTTGAGGCTTTGAATGCAATGCTTTTCTTCTTCTCCTCATTGCCCTTTTCTGCTGCCAAGTCTTCCTCATAGGAAATAAGAGAGCCAATTAAATCATCAATAGGTTGTGTTTTTAAATCTTTGGCTTCCTCAATGGCAGTCCTCTTAGGTCTCCATTCTTTAGGAAGTGACCTAATGATTTTCTTGACTTTCTCGTTATTTGAGAAGGTTTTTCCTAGGGCTTCTAGGGTGTTCTCTATGTCCGTAAATCGTGTATACATAGAATACACACTTTCATTTTGTTCAATTTGGAACAATTCATATTGACGAGTGTATCTACTAATTTTAGACTCTTTAACTTAATTTGTGCGTTCATAAACAACTTCAAGTTTTTTCCCAATTGCATGAACACTTTCACAACTAGACATTCTATGAAACTCTTTCTTGTCAAGTGCACAAAACAAGGTATTCATTGCTTTGGAATTTAAAGAAATTTTTCTGTTTTCCAATTCATTTCATTCCCGTGAAGGTTTTGGAATATCTTCCCCTACTTCATTCTTCGTTAAAGGCATGAATGGACCATCACACACAACTTCCCAAATTTTATAATCTAAAGCTTGCGAATAAATTCTCATCATAATTTTACAATATGGGTAGTCATTACTGTCAAAGAACGGTGGTCTAGTTGTGGATTGTCCTTCTCTAAAAGTTGAGTCATTTTGGGTTGCCATTGATCTTTAGCTCTAGATGATTAAGTCTAAACAAGAGCACCTTACTCTGATACCAAATAAAATACAAGTTATGCAACCCAAGAGGGGGGTAAATTGAGTTTTTAAAACTTAAGCTAAACAAAATACACAATAATTCAATCTAATGCCTTAATGAAATCGAAAGCAATAAATACAATAAATCACAAAATTGAAAGAATAAGGGAAGAGAAAACAAACACAAGGATTTTTACATGGTTCCGCAATCCACACCTACGTCCACGCCTCCAAGCACACCGGGCTTAAGGATTTCACTATCAAAGCCTTCCAAGGCTTCAAATGTTTACAATTGACTTCCAAGGTGTCAATGAATGTCTATAACAAGAGATTATTCCCAATCTCTTAACCCAAGTGTATCCCAATACTTACAACCTCTCAATTTAATTTTACAAAAAGAATTACAAAAATTATTCTCACACAATGTGTTTGAATACAAATGAAACCCCAATATGTGTGAGTAAATGAATGAATACACAATGTTTATGCTTTTAGATTTGCAGAGAAATGCTCAAAATATCAATGGTTGCATCACTTTAAATGAGTTTGATTTGAGCCAATTTATAGTTGAGGAAGAAAACTAGCCGTTATTGACTTTTTAGTGATAACTGGCTTGTCGCTTTTTTGAATCTGGTTAGCCGCTTTATGTTATCATTTTGTTAAAAAATTTGAATTTTTGCATATCAGGTATGCCGATTTTCTCAATCCTGTTAGCCGCTTTCATTATAGAGAGTTTCTGCCCATAACCGGGTTGTGGCTTTGTAACATCCGATTAGCCGCTTTGCTAAAGTGATGGCTACAGTGAACTATTTTCTAAAATTATAGTTTACCCCAAAACTTTCTATAACTACATTATGGCCTAAAATGTTATGGATAGTTTCAAATAGGTCCAATTTTAGAATTTCTAAATAATGCTCGTTATTCCCAAAACTTTATGAAATTATTATATGACCCAAATATGTGGAAATTATAATATGGCTCAAAACATTTTGAATTTTTTCAGATAGGCCCAAATTCGGAATTCAAAACAATACTTATTAAAATCAAATTTTTCATTTTAGTCCACATCTTGAAAAATAACTAATTTCATAAAAATATTTTCTTGTTATATAAAGCATAATGTGTAATTCTTTATCTATCCAAAACATGTGGTTTGTTATCATCAAAATCAACATTTTATAGCCTTATAGGCTAATAGTAAGGAGGGCATTCTAAGGGAGTGAAGGAAATCAATTGTGAAGAAAATCGCATTTTTGTCCACACTTTCACCTCAGAATTTTAGTTATTATGGGAAACTGAAGTAACTAATTTTGATTGTCACGGAGTATCGTTAACCGCCACTGAATCGGGGTAACAAACTAAAGCACACAAATGGAGTAACAAATTAAAACACACAAAGAAAATTAATTTCACAATCGTCCTCTTATTAAATTTACCTCAAGCTCCAACTGGATGTCATAAATACCTCCCTCAATTTCTTTGAGTTGTCTTTCTAAAGCCTCAACATGGCATACTAACTCTAGTGGTTGTAGATCCCAAATATGATATGTTTTACAAAATCGTTTGATGAGATTTTACTCGTTGAAGTCGTCTAAGAAGGTTTAAGAGGATATGTCTAGTAGAGGCACACATGATTAAAAGTGATAAAAGAAAACTTAATGGTTAAACAAACACACTTATGCAAAAATAATTTCAATCAACAAAAGAATAGTAAAAAAAAAGAGAAGAAAAAAATTAAATCACCGAAAAGAAAGAAAGAAGAAAAAAATCTCAATTCAAATTTGGTGGGTCACTCAAATTTATTTTGGTGTCCTCTCCATATGGTTGGTACTCTAGATATGGCTTAAATCTTTGACCATTAACTTTAAAGGTAACATCGTTCTTTGGATCTTTAATTTCAATTGCTCCATATGAAAAAATAGTGTGAATAATAAAGGGGCTAGACTATTGAGAGCGTAACTTACTTGAGAATAGGTGAAAGTGAGAATTGAATAAAAGCACTTTCTGACCTGGGTGAAAGAGTTTCTTGTAATTTGCTTGTCATGAAAAGCTTTCATTCGCTGCTTGACACAACTTAAAAATAATTTTTAACTCCCAAGTATAAGAGTGTCTTGTTGTATTATAATTCTGTAAGTCCAAGGTCGATCCACAGAGAAAAGATTTAATTTGTTTATTTTATTTTAACTAAAAATTGAAATTAAAACTTAAATATAAATAACTTAATTTAAATGAAACTATGGAATTGAACTAGTTAGGGTTATGGATCCACTCTTAGAAATAAATAAAACTTAATAAATTCTTTTTGCCAATTTGTTTTAGATTTATTACTCAAAAGATTAATTATACAAATTATTATTATTTTCCCTTTAATTTTATGATGGATTAAGTATTTATTGTGCCAAAATTTAATTTGTCTACAATAAGTCAAAATACCATTTCACCATGCCTTATATTAAGATCTTAAGAATTTATTGTGCCAAATTCATTTGTTTGTCTACAATAAATCAAATTTTCAAAATATAAAACATGTATAAAATTAAATAGAAAATAATTTAATTTATAAAATTAAACATAGAATTTGATTAAATCATATTTATTTCCTAAGAGTTTCACCTTCCCCTAACTAATATTATTTAGTTAAGCATAATTAAAATAAAAAGAAGTAGTAAAATTGAATTACTTATAATTAAAAGTAATAAAAACAACTAAAATTGGAAATAAAACTGATTTTATTTATGAAAATAATTATACAAAATATTAAAAACACACCTGGAAATCAAGATTACAAGGAGATGGAGAGAATTTGAGAAGAAGAGAGTTGTAGAGAGATGATTAAAAAATAAAATGAGGCTCTATTTATAGAAAAATAAATTCACAATCCAGTGTGTTGCGGTCCATCATAAGCTTCATCCATGTGCTCCTCACAACCTTTAGATCAAGATCCAATGGCTGGTCAAACTTCAAAAGTCAACATCACACATGGCATCGTTTGACTCGTCCGATTTGCCCAAAGAACGGTTGAGATTTGGCAGGTTAATGGGTGGATCGGTTCGACCCGAATACAAAGATTCGGATACTACAACTTGCTTCACCAACGATTGCCATGTGGCACAATCATGGCCATTGAATCATGAACGGTTGAGATTTTGTCAATATTGCCAGCTATCCGATGCACTCATATCTATTGTAAGCTCATTTCATCATCCAATCAGTGCTCGGTCAACAGGAAAAGTCAACTTTTTTACACAAGCCCAATTTTAAGCCTTTCTTGACTAATCTTAAGGTTTTCAGACCTCCAAAATCCAAATTTGACCTCCGTTTATCTGTTTGGAGTCTCGAATTATGTTAAATTAATATTTTTCCTAATAAACACATAAAAATACATAAAATAAAATATATTTAAAATATAATTAATAATTCCTAATATATTACATAAACACAAATATAAATTATAACATAAGCATAAAATAACATATTATCTCTTGATAATTAAACAATTTTTAATACTAATCATTGCTTGTAAATCTTTGCATTTTCATATGTACCATTGCAAATTTCCTCAAATTCTGCTAGCTGTAATATTCTTTTTGAGCTAGCTTCATGTCAAAGTTGAATTTCTTGATGTGCATGATGCTCGAGTTTCACAGGTAGGTGGCAAGCTTTCCCATACACTAGCCTGTAGAGTGACATCCCAATCGGGGTCTTGAAAGCCGTTCTATATGCCCATAATACATCATCGAGTCTTAATGATCAATCTTTTATGTTTGGTCTCACCATCGTTTCTAATATGTGTTTTATTTCTCGATTGGAGATCTCAACTTGGCCACTGGTTTGTAGATGATATATGGTCGCCACTTTGTGAGTGATGGAATACTTTGTCAAATGAGTTTTGAATGATTTGTTACAAAAGTAAGTACCACCATCACTGATTACTGTTCGAGGGAATCCAAAGCGTGAAACAATGTTGCTTTTTAAAAATCCTATCACCACCTTGAAATCCTTGGTTCTACATGGAATTGCTTCTACCCATTTCGATACATAGTCAACAGTAACCAATATGTATTGATGACCAATAGAAGGGGAAAAGGGTCCCATGAAGTTGATACCTCATACATAAAAAATCTCGACCATTAAAATTGAGTTTAGTGGTATCATGTTCTTTCGTGTAACGCTCCCCATTCGTTGATACCTATCACAAGAAGAGTAAAATGTATAAGCATCTCGAAATATTGTTGGCCAATAGAAACCACATTGTAAAATTTTAGTAGTTGTTTTCTTAGCGTTGAAATTGAAATACAAATGTGCAACTCAAGAGGGGGGGTGAATTGTATTTTTAAAATCTATCCTAACAAATCCACACAACAAGCAATCTAATGTCTTAACAATAATTGAAAACAATAAGTTCAATAATAGCACAATAATTAAAGAGTAAGGGAGAAGAGAAACAAACACACGAATTTTTACGTGGTTCGGCAATCCCCGCCTACGTCCACGCCTCCAAGCGATCCAAGCTCGAGGATTTCACTATCCAAGCCTTTCCAAGGCTTCAACAATTACAATTGACTTCGAGGTGTCAATAAACCTTTACAACAAAGAGATTATCTCCCAATCTCTTCACTCAAGTGTCTCACACACTCAAATTCTCACAAATGAGATGAACAAATGATTATTACAATGAAACTCACTCAATGAGTAGATATACAATGATGAAGAACAAGAAAAGATTCAATGTTTGTATTTCGCAAATTTGAACACTCAAGATATCACGTGTGCCTTTTGTTTTTGCTTGTTGGAGAGCTTCAAAATGAGTTGGATTTGAGTTCTTATAGCTTGAGCTCGAAAACTAGCCGTTACTCACATTCTGGGCTATCCGGTTTGCCGTTTAATGGAATCCGGTAAGCCGGATTTATGTTACCGTTAAGGCAAAATTCAAAATTTTGCCTAACCGGCTTGCCGGATTCGGAATCCGGTAAGCCGTTTTCGTTCTGGTGCTTACTGCCCGAATTCGGCCTGCCGTTTATCAGTATCCGGTAAGCCGCTTGCTACAGTAACTGCTACAGTAAAACATTTCCCGAAATTTACAGTTTGACCCCAACACTTTATAAAACTGTACTACGGCCCAAAACGTTATGAAACTTTGCAAATAGGTCCAATTTCAGAATTTTTAAGTAATACTTCGTTAATCCCAAAACTTTCTGAAATTATGACTTTGCCCAAACTTTGTGAAATTATATAATGACCCCAAAAACATTTAAATAATTTCAAATAAGTCCAAATCCGAAAACTTTAAAAACATTATCAAAGCTTTTAAAATACATGTGGTTTGTTATCATCAAAATCAATATTTATAGCCATATAGGCTAACAGAAATGGCCTCCACAAGCTTGTTCATAGCAAAATGAAAGGATGTTTTGAAATTCACTTTTTGGGATATATCGTCTGACAATTTGATCTGCATAATACTTGAACAGATAAGGGTCATCCCAAAAGAAATTCTTTATTTCTACAAAAAAAAAATTGTCTTTGTCTTGCTTGGTCCAATGCTCTGGAAGTTGACCTGTAACAAGATAGTTAACGATATCAACATACCAAGGTAATACTTCCACACTCATCAATTGTTCAACTGGAAATGATTGATTTAATGGTAATGGTTCTATAATTGTGTCACAATTGAGACGAGAAAGATGGTATGCCACAACATTTTTGTGCCTTTCTTATCTTTGTATTTAAAATCAAATTCCTACAAAAGTAACACCCAACAAATTAGTCTAGCTTTTGTATCTTTCTTTCTGAAAAGATATTTAAGAGTAGTATGACCAGTAAACACAATTATTTTACAACTAATGAGATAAGATTGAAATTTCTCTAATGCAAACACTACTACTAGCATTTCTTTTTCAGTGGTTGAATAATTCAACTATGCATCATTCAATGTCATACTAGCATAGTAAATGACATAGGGAATTCAACTAAGTCTTTGTCCTAATATTGTCCTACTGCATAATCAGATGCATCAAATGGTAAGTTCCAGTTTGAGGGCTAAATAATGGGTGATGATGTCAACAATTGATTTATTTTTTCAAATGCCACAATATATGCATCATCAAAGACAAAAGGCACATCCTTAACAAGTAGATTGTATAAGGGTCTAAAAATTTTGCTAAAATTTTTAATGAAACATCTATAAAAACCAGCATGCCCAAGGAAAGATCTTACTTCTATGACTGTTTTAGGTGGAGGAAGATTGGAAATGAGATCTACCTTGACTTTATCAACCTCAATACCTTTGCTCAAAATGATGTGACTGAAAATAATATCTTGTTTTACCATAAAATGGCATTTCTCCCAATTTAAAACCAAATTCTTCTTGATGATATAAACATTGATGAATGAATCACCAAAGACAGAAAAGTCATCCATAAAGACTTCAAGGAATGGTTCAACCATATCAGAAAAAAATCTTAACATGCATCGTTGAAATATAGCAAGTGCATTACATAATCCAAATGGCATCATTCTATACATAAAAGTGCCAAAAGGGCAAGTGAAAGTAGTCTTCTCTTGATCTTTTAGTGGTATGGAGATATGATTATATCCTGAGTAGCCATCTAGAAAGCAATAAAATTCATGACCTGCTAATTTATCAAGTATTTGATCGATAAATGGAGAACTCAACTTTTTATAGTTAATGCATACGCGCCACCCTGTTGTGGGTATCAATTCATTATAAGTATTGGTAACTACTGCGACACCTGACTTTTTGGGGACAACTTGCGCAGGATTGACCCATGAACTATAAAAAATGGGGTAAATGATAATTGCGCCTAATAGTTTAGAGACTTCAGTTCTAATAATTTCTTTCATGTTAGGGTTCAACCAACGTTATATTTCCCTAGTAGGTTTAGCATTTTCATCAAGGTGAATGCAATGCATGCAGTCTACTGGGTTTATATTTTTTATGTCGGCTATAGTCCATCCTAATGCTCCTTTGTGCTCTTTTAAAACTTCCAACAATTTACCTTTTTGTTCCTCATTTAAGGATGATGAAATGATTACTAGCAGAGTGCTTTCTTCTCCCAAGAACGCATAATCCAAAGTGTTGGGTAATAGTTTGAGCTCGAGTTTTGGTGGTGATTCTAAGGATGGGCTGAGTTTCTTCTTTAATGGTGCTAGTTGTTCAACTCTCCAATTTCATTTATTAGTGTCCATGAATGGTGCTAAATCAAGTAAGGCAGTGATCTCATCGACTGATTTGTCAATGTCAAAATTCAAACTAAAGTGAGTTAAACATGTTTATAAAAGGTCATCATTAATGTTTGAAAGAAAAGTATTATAAACTAATTCTTCTATTAAATTCATATCAACAATTCCATCATCTATATTATGAGGTTGTTTAGCAATATTGAAGATATTTAGTTCCATAGCCATATTGTCAAATGATAACTGCATATTTCCAGTCCTGCATTGAATGTGAGCATCGACAATTGCCAAGAAAGGTCGGCTAGGATAATGGGGATGTGCTTTCTTAAATCCTGAACTGATTAAGTGTTAATTACAATGAAATCAACAGGAAAATGAAACTTATCTATCTGGATAAGCACATCCTCCACAATACCACAAGGTATTTTCATGGACCGATCTTCAAGTTGTAACACCACTAGAGTTGGGTGTAATTCTTTCAGTCCAAATTTCACAAATACTAAGTAAGACAACATATTTACACTAGCTCTTAAGTCCAACAAAACATTCTCAATTGTGTGATTCCCTATACTATATGAGATAGTGGGGGATCTTGGGTCTTTGTATTTTAGAGGAATTTTATGGAGTATAGAGCTAATGTTTTCTATTAAAAAGGCCTATTTTGACCATGAATGTTTCTCTTTTTAGTACAAAGGTCTTTAAGAAACTTAGCATAAGATGACACTTGTTTTATTGCATCAAGCAAAGGGATGTTAACACTTACCTGTTTAAAGATTTTAAAAATCTCACCTGCGGATTTTCCCTTCTTTCCTTTAGCTAACCTCTGGGGAAATGGAGCCTTAGGAACGTATTCTCGTGGCTTGGTTTCCTTTTTCTCCTCTGACGATGATTCCTCAGCATTTATAGGTATGATTTGAGTTGTTTTTATCACCGACATCTCCACTTTATTGTCAACTTCTTTTTCTTTTCGCAAGGTCATGACGGCTTTGACCTGTCCATGTTGTTGAGGTGAACTGGTACTTAGGATTAGGCATTGGTAAAATTGTGAATTTGCCTTTCTCAATCTCAACAGTTATTGCCAAGGTTTGAACTGAAAAGGCAAGTTGTCCCTCTAATTTTTCAAGGTTTGAAACTGATTGAGTTTCTGAGTTGAAGCCTGCTCGCATCTCAATTTGTAGTTCATTAATGGTGCGGTTTTGTTGCTCGATCGTGGAGTGAGTAAAATTATTGAAATTCTGGAATGCATTCTCCCACGGTCTAGGATGAGAGTAGTTTGGGTTTTGATTTATAGTCTAAATGGTGGCTGAGATGCTTAAGGAACTTGAGGAATTGGTTGCATTGGTGGAGCTGGAGCTGCTGATCCATTCTGTTGGAATCCTTGAGCCCATGAAAAATTGCGATAGTTTCTCCATCCTGGATTATATGTGTTAGAGTAAGGGTTGTAGTTTGTTGGCTTTCTCATTACACTTATGGCATTGGCTTGATCTGGGTATGAGTCATGGTCATGTGGCGCTGTTGATTTAGCAGCCGTTAACGATGCTATTTGACGGGAAAGACCTTCAACCATCTCTTTGACTTCTTTAATTTCCAAACTTGACTCACCAATATGAACCTCATTCAATTCCTTGATTCTTTTAATATTCTTGAGTGATCGACTCCGTTATTGGGAATTATCCGCTTGTCGTTGGAAGAAATTCCAAATCTCTTATACACTTTTTGACATTAGTTCTCCTCCACTTGTTGCCATTAGCCATTCTTGCACATGCGGCAATAATCCCTCCAATACGTATTGGCATTGGTGCCATTTCTCATACCCATTATGTGGATACTTCAAGAGTAGCCAATCGAATCGTTCCCATGCATCGAAAAACTACTCGTCTTCTCTCTGGGTAAACTTTGAAATTTCCTTGCGAATAGCATTGGTTTTATGCATTGGGAAGTATTTATTCAAAATTTTTGTTACCACTTGTTCCCATGATCTAATGCTATTAGCAGGTAATGTATTGAACCATGAACGAGCTTTATCCTTTAAAGAAAATGTGAATAATCTAAGTTTAACATCATCATCTGAAAAATCCTTATATTTAAAAGTTTGAAAATCATTCAAATGATTATATGGGTCTTCATTTTCTAGGCCATAGAATGAGAGACAATTTAGCACACTAGGTTTTAACTCAAAACTCCTAGCAGCTACATTTGGGTATCTTATGCATGATGTGCTCAAATTAGCTATGGGACTAAAGTAGTCCTTAGCAAACTTGAGAAATGGCCTCTCCTGTGGTGCTGGTTGTTGCGAATCCATTTCAATTTTATCTTTAATTGCAACGTGTTTGTGTGTGAGAAGTGTTTTTTTTTTCAGTTCAAATTCTATAGGCGCAAGATTAGGTAATTGTGACCTTCGACCATGCATGCAATAAACACAAAAAATGAGAACAAACTAATATGAGATACTAACTTTATCACGTTGTTACAACCTCAATATGAAAACACACTCAAGTGCTAAAAAAATACGTGAAATAAATTAATTAAAAGTCCAATAAAATAATAGGTGGTTCAACTTGGCAAATTAACAAAATAAATGAAAAATTACAAAGAAAATTAAATTACAAATATTTAAAGAAGAGAAAAAGAAAATAAATACTTACCTAAAAATGCAGATTCACTTCTTTTTTTTAAATAAGAAAAAAATTACAAAAAAAATTATTTACAAAAATTAATTCTACGAATTAAAATAACTTACCTCCCTGGCAACAGCACCAAAAACTTGTTGTGCAAATTTTATTGAACTCGGAAGTGCACGAATCTATTGTACAATAGATCAACGGTGACGAGTGTCAATTCCACGAGGAGGTGGATTTTAATTTCGTGTGGAGTTAATTTTATAAGTGGGTGGTTGGATTTGTGGTGAAAGTGATTTAGAATATTGTAAAATTTAGATTAGAATGGCGGGAATAAATTTAAGTGAAAATTATTAAAATGAAGCACTTGGGTCTCTAGATCTGCACTCAACATGCACCATGGGCTTAATAGTCTTTATTAGTACCAATTAACCACACTGCAATAAATATGGTGCTAGGGGTTTATTGTGCCAAATAGTAATAACCTTACACTAGGGAGACGATTATACCAGTGCGATATGTAGACAAGATTATTAATATCTGTTGACGAAAAGTCAAAACATCCACCAAAATTAGAGGGGAAGAGAAAGAAAATCTACCAAATTAAGCTCATGGAACATGTTGAGACTTCACCTTCAACCCAAGCTTAAAAGAAAATTAGCTACTCATAATTGAACTAGGGGTAAAATGAAAATTTAGTAAAATACTTGGTAAATTCAAGATAGAGAAGGAATTACAAAAAATAAAGCTCAAAAATGGATTCAGGGTTGTCAAATTAGGGGGGAAGCCCCTTATTTATAGATACAATGAGTAAATCATGGTCATCGGATTAAAATAATTTAGACACTCAGAATTGCGCCACACGACAAGTTCTGATTATATAGAACACATCATCAGGGTTGTCATTCTGTGTATATACATGTATCACACGCATGTTTTTCGGTCCACTAACATACTGCCAAGTCACCAGTCAACTCCACATAATCATTTTAGTCCAATAGGATCATGACACATCATCAATCAACGCCACATAAGCAGTCAATGCCACATCATTCATCTAATCGAATACTACCACATCATCGTGCCGTATATGTGAATAGTGTCATAAACGGAACCATATATGTGAACAATGTCTCCTCCTAAGGTTTTCGACTATCCTGAGTTCAAAATTGATGTCTGTTTTGCTATCTGATCTCTCGTTCATTGTGAAATGACCATAACCCCCCCTAAAATACATAAAATACTTAATTATACCAAAACACACATAATTAAATTACAAGGGACTTAAATACATAAAAGTAGGGATGTTAGTGAGACTTGAAGTGTAAAATGACGATTTTCTCTTTTATAAATATAGACTTTCTAGCATTCAACAGCAACATATAAATTTAGTTAAGGAGCCATTAAGTTTGTTTATCACTCAAGCACAAATAATATTAATTCATAGTTTGCGAGAGGAAAGTAAAAACAATGTTCCAACCAACAAATACATTCTCATATCAAAGAATAAAAAAGAAATCAAAAGAATAATAAGAAAGACTGAATTCCAATTGAGCCCAGTAAACTTTTCCACTAGTGCAGCCTTGAGTCTTGCTCTTGAATATGTTTTTCCTTTGTTTCTTTTCGGGTTAGGATCTCGGTTGACGACCTCCTCTTTCTTTTTCATGTGTGCCTTCTTTTATAGTATAAAATTAGGGTAAACGGAAGTCCAGAGCACGCATCCTCCTGATTCGGAAATTGCATATTGTAATCTGTTAAGTATCTTACGCAAAATCTTCTCTGTTGTTATTCTAGGATTGCTGCAACAAGGGTTGCTGCAGCAATGGCTACAACATCTGCATTGTTCCAGATTTGCTCTATTACTTCTATAGCCATACTCTTTTGTCCTTTTTGTGAACCCATTGCTACGTCATCCTTCCCATGAAATTTGAACTTTGGTTACTTACAATTATACTTATGTTTTAAGCACACAATTATTCAAAATCAAGCAAACTTTATTAAACTTAAACTAAAATTAATGTTAATGCAAACTATTATTAAAGTGCACTAAAACACATCAATTACTCTCTAAGTAATCTTGATTTAAGTCTAAAAGTATCATGATAACTCTCATTTCATAGAGTTATCAAGTATCCTAGAGGAACTCATATAGATTTAAGTTGTTATTCGGATGCGAATTTTGCTGGTTACAAAGTTTATCGGAAAAGTACTAGTGGAACTTGCCATTTACTAGGTCATTCACTTGTTTCATGGTTTAGTAAGAAACAAAATTTGGTTGCACTCTCAACCATCGACACTGAATATATTGCCGTAGGTAGTTGTTATGCACAAGCCCTTTGGATGAAACAAACAATTAGAGACTATGGCATTAATCTTGAACAAATTTCTAGCAAGTGTGATAACACTAGTGCTATAAATCTATCAAAGAATCACATTCAGCGGCATATAGAAATTAAACATCATTTATTGAGAGATCATGTTAAAAAAGGAGATATTGCATTAGAGTTTATCTCTACAGAAAAACAACTTACCGATATTTTTACAAAACCTCTTTGCAAAGAATAATTTTAAAAAATTCGGCATGAACTTGGGGATGATGAAATTTTCACATTAATATCTCTAATCATGTTATTGAGACTATTAAAATTAATTGATTGATGGCTTTAAATGTTTATGAAGTATTTGAGCATGATAAATGAATGATGTGTTTTAATTATTAATCTTTGAATGCTTATATGAATTGGTTGTTTGAAAACATGTGAGTTTATGAATCATGCATTAAATTGGCCCTTAAAATATTTTGGATCACTGAAATGATCTTGGAATGTATTAATTGTTGGCCAAAATAAAAAAAAATGTGCGAAATCATAGTTAAAATAAACAGCTAACTATTTAGTAACAAACGATTTACTGTTTAAATCCAGATATTAGGATATGATATCTATAAATTATCGGCAAACCGTTTGTTCAAAATGGTAAACCCATTAAAAACAGAGATCTCATTAGAATTTACTATTAAGGCTCTTTGGAATTTATCGGCTCGCCGTTTTTGTGCGATATAAATTGTTCCTAGGTTTTCTTCTTCACTTTAAATTAGTCTCTCACATTTTTCTCCATAACTGCGATACCCAAACTCTCTCCCTCTCTAATTCTTCATTTTTCTTGCAATTTCTTGCCAAATTACTCCGATAGAAACATTTCTAAACATCTTTAAACTACTTTTACTGACTCAAAACAACAAATCAAGCCATAAATAAAAAATTCCCAAATCAAAATCCTAAGGGCAGTCAATCAATTTTCTTCGATTTTGGCTGGATTTTTGTCATCAATTGGCCAAATTAAGCCTGTAAATCACATCCTCTACTCTCCATTATCTCTTTAATCAGTTCCATTTGCTTTATTTTCATCCTTTTCAAAAATTCCCAATTTCCTCAAGTGTGTCCACGGCTAAATCATCAAGGGATTCTCAGAAGAGAAAAGGTGCTCCTAGTAGGAATCTCATACCACCACAAGAAACCTCTGAATTCGAAAGGATCCATTTCCCCATGGCTCTGATGGCCAAACGCTTCGAAGATAGCTTCATGGGATGAAAGGCAATCGATTCTTATTATGTGGATTTGGAGGATTTTAGGGAGTTTGTTGTATGCGATAGAAGTGTTAGATACATGTTATTACCTTGGGAGTCGGTGTGTTTTACTTGAAATGGAAATTTCCGTAACTAGATTAGATAGGATAGTAACTCATGTGGGGGGTATTCCCATTGAATTTGATGTTGAGGACTTAAACAATATCCTAAGAATTCTGGATATTGGTCGTAGGATTTATACATCTAGGAAAGCCCTCTCGTTTGCCGACTTTGCTCATAATTTTGGTGTTTGAAACATTTGTCAACGTCGAGATCTTACTAGTGATATTTGTATTCTTCCTTTCTAATCACAGTTATTGCATCCACAAGTTCGAATCCTCTACATCACTTTACAGCATATTATTACTCTTAGAAAGGGTCATTCGGATGAAGTGACAAGGTTGGATGTCGGATTATTGGATAGTCTTATTATGGGACGACGTATTAATCCTAGGTATGTTATTTTGAGGCACATGTTGAGTACTCCTACGGTTAACCACCGCTTGTTCCCATATAGCAATATAATTTCTAAGATACTGTGGCACTTCCAAGTGCCTCTTAGGGATGCAGGTTTTAAGGAAACTAAACGGATTGGTCTGGAAGCTATGACGAGCATTGGTTTTTCTCAGAAGAGCGGGGAATGGATCAAGACCTCTAATTCTAAGAATCGAGACACTCTTATTGCTCTAGAAGATCATCGCATGCTTAATGATTTTTATCATCCCCATCAGCTTCCCAATTTTAGGTTAGGAGCTCACCCTCCACCTCCTCGTCGTAGTTCTGTACCCCAGCCTCCAGCCAATTTTGACTCTAAGGAGCGAGAGATGGACATTGATCACCTTCTAGCTCCAGAGCAGCCACTAACTTCGAATACCCTCCTACAGAAGTTGGTTGGTGATGTTCGCAATCTTTTCGAGCAGCAGCAGCAACTCTTAGACAAAATGGATATTCTCTCCATGCAATAGCAACAGCTCCAATCCCAATTTCAGACCTTTCAGCAGCAAATTCTAGACCAGCAGTAAGAACCAATTGCTGGTCAGTGATGCCTCATTGGTTACTTTGGATACAATCCTGGTAGTTCCTCCTTGCAGCCCCATCTTAATTTCTATCTATGTGTTTCGTACATACATTACTCAACTCATTTGTTTTATGTTTTGGATTATGTCAAGTAGTTCTTATGATACTATTTGGGTTTTGATTGTGTTTGTGATGATTTTATGATGATTTTGTTGGTTATTTGCACTTTGCTTGTGGTTGTGCTCATTTTGATGATATGGAGTATGATTGTTTAAGAGCGAAATTTTTTTTTGCTTATCTGGATTGGATAATTGGTGACTATGGAGTATGATTGTTAAATTGAAATTTATATGGGAGTGTTTCAACTATTTTTGTTTTTGAGAATATGCTCATTTTTAAGGGGAGATTCTGCCAAAATAATTGCTTACACAAAATGGGTAATTTCTTCATCTAGTTATTTTTTATGATCTTGTGTAAATTGCATCTATCTGTCCTTTCTTTTTTATGATTAAGGGGGAGATAGATATGATATGTTTTGGATAAATTTACTTTGGCTAAAAATTGTTCTTGGTTAAAAACTTTTTTTTATTGGCCATAAATCTAGGGGGAGTAAAATGTTAGGAAGTTTGTCATCATCAAAAAGGGGGAGAATGTTAACATGTATATGTCCATAGTATTAATTTTCATTATAACAAATTTTATATGTTTTTTGTTAAAAATATTGGAGTTTTCATTGATAAACAATTTCTTAAAAGCCATATAATATTTCTAGATATGTTCATGAAATCTAGAAACTAGTTAACTTTAATCAAAAAATTATTCATTCCAAAACTTTTGGTAAAATTGTGATTATGAAAGTAAACGGCGAACTATTAATATCGAAACAGTTAACTGATAATTTCTAGAGAGGGATAAATCCTTAATCTTGAATCGTTTAGCAAAAACGGATAAGATTAGTGCGTTTTGCAGGATTTTGGAATTAAACGGCGAACCGTTTATATCAAGTAGCTAACAAATAATGTCAAAAATGGAATTTTGTGCTAACCTTGAATCGTTTAACAAAACCGGATAAGCTCATTTTTTTAAGGTTACTGGAAATAACCGGTGAACCGTTCACTACAAACGGCTAACCGATAATTTCCAAAATATAATTTCATGTTAACCTTGAACTGTTTAGCAAAAACGGATGGGTAAAATTTGTTTTACAAGTCTCTGGAAATTAATGGCGAACTGATAGTGGCAAATGGTTAACCAATTATTTAAAATTTGGCTCAACGATAACTTAGACTAGTAAAAACGGTTAATTGATAACAGTTAACAGCGATCCGATTTCTGCCAAAAAGTCAATAATGGCTATTTTCAGCTCCAACCATAAATAAGATCAATCAAATTCAAACAAAGGTTGATCACAACGTTATCATTGAGCTTGTAATTGAGAACACAACATTCATTGAGCCTTAATTTCGTTCTTGTTACATTTATTCACACATTGAGCATTGATTTGTAATCATATATTTTGTGTGAGAGACAAACACTTTTGTAATCTTTGTTTTGAGTGATTGTAAGTGTTGAGATACACTTGGATTAAGAGATTGGGGATAATCTATTGGTGTAAAGGTTGATTGACACTTGTAAAGGGCACCTGAGACTCTTTAAAACCACTTTTCTATGCTAGGTTATGTTAACATATATGTTTCCATAATATTGATTTTGATGATAACAAACAAGATTAAGAATGATTAATCTTTTAAGATCAAATTATTTTTTATACATCTTAAATAAATCATTATTTTCACATTTTAAAGGTTTTATATTTAATGGAAAAATGATTTTATGAAATTGATTGTTTTTATTCTTTTTAAATAAATCATTATTTTCACATTATAAATGTTTCATATTTAATGGAAAAATGATTTTTTGAAATTGGTTGTTTTTTAAAGTTTATGGTTTAATTGAAAGAATTTTGAAAACTTTGAAATAAAGAAGTATTGCTT
>MKYO02032180.1:28381-40261 GCA_002013955.2 Citrus medica | reverse complement strand
TTTTTTTGGTTCTTTTGAGAACTAGTGAACTTATCAAGAATTTGCATTCTTGTGGCGTTCCAAATTTAGACTTATCACTCACCTTCTCATCTATTTCTTGAGTGTGGCGTCAATACCATTCTCTATACCTTTGGTTCATGTTTTCTTAAGCATTGGGTCAAGGTTTTGTTTGTCTTAAATCTGTTTAGAACTTTCTTGGGAAGTTGAAACTACAAATTAAGTGTGGGATTCAAAGTTTCATTGTGGGATTCGCATCAAGAATAGATGTAATAACTCTCATTTTCTAGAGTTATCATCTACAATAAGTCAAAATATCATTTACCATACTATATACTAGGATATTAAGAATTCATTGTGGCAAATTCCCATGTTTGTCTATAATAAATCAAAATGTCAAAATATAAAATATGGATAAAATTAAATAGAAAATAATTTAATTTATGTAATTAAAAATAGCATTTGATTAAATCATATTTTTTACTAAGAGTTTCACCTCACCTTAACTATTAGTATTTAACTAAACATATTTGAAATAAAGGAAATTATTAAAATTGAAAACAAAACATAATTAAAAAATAGAAGAGAAGAAAATGTGTGTATCTTAGCCGTACATTTGTCCTACTAATAAAATATAAACCTAACTTAATTCAGTCATGCACATCTAACACATTCCACTAAAAATTAACAAACCTAACATAATAAAAACTTATAATTTTACAATTACCACATTTACTTAATAAATACAAAAATCAAATATTCTGAATATAATTATAAATTCACAATATGTTACATAATTACAAATATACATTATAATATAAGCACAAAATAATAGTTTTCCCCTTAATAAACATACAATTTTTAACATTAATCACACCCCCAACTATCTTATTGCTAGCCCCTAGCAACTAGAGCATTATATTAAATTAAGATTTACAAATTCACATGCAAGTTCATAGTTGTTCATCTATCCTCTAAATTACCAAATAAATAAACTCTTCCAATTTTTTTAACTTTTTGTTGTTCACTCATTATCTAGAATATAATAAACTTTTTTTGTGCTTAAGTAATTAACACAATACTTATGGGGCATCATTAAAAGAAAATAACATTTCTGTTCTAAAACTCATTAGAAATTCTATCTTCAGGCAGTAAATTATTCAAATATTTTTTGAAAAAAAATACATTTTTAACCCATGTAGCGAGCTTTAGGCCAGTCCCCAAACCAGTTGGGCTTAGGGCACTAGGAGATAAGTAAAAAATACATCTATAACCCATGTAGCGAGTTTTAGGCCAATAACTCCCAGACCAATTGGCCTTAGGGCACTAGGGTATTAAAACACCCCTACGGATTTAATTACTCAGGTTCTAGATATAACAAAATTAAACACATTTAATATTTTTTTTGTTTTTGCAATATACACTTTCTATTACCTTAGATATTATCCCTAATAAATCAAACAATTAAATGATGCAAAAATTTAACTTACAACCCACTAGTATGTGTCATAATGTATGTGTACATAATTATTTAATAATACTTTTTAAATGAGTAAACAACAAAATGACTTAATAACTAATAGAGAGTTCACAAATTTAAGTAATTCAAAGAAAAGGGAACAAAAACAACTTACTACGAATTTTAAAATCAAAATGTAATGTAACATGCCTATTAGTATGCGTCTCAAAAGTCATGACTCTTTACACAACCATCCTAGACATAAAAAAAAATTATTTTTTTGGGTTTTTTAAAAAAATAAAATAAACACACTTATTTACAATTTACGTCAACCTAATCTAAATATTATTCATAATTTAAAGACATGCATGAAAAAAGACGAAAAAGATAAAGAAAACATAAATAATAAAAGAATAAATAAGAAACATTACACCTGAACAGGCCACAAAAGATGCGTTTCTAAAGTTAATACACCACATATTCAGCCATTTTCAACATAAACATTGCTAGGATTTGAGATATTTCACAACTGTCAACTGAAATACTATCTAGCAACCCAAGAGGGGGGTGAATTGGGTTATCAAAATTTATGCAAAACAAACCACACAACAATTTAAATCTAATGTCTTAATAAGGACAAAAATAATACATTTAATCAAGCAAGATAATAAAAGAGTAAGGGAAGGGAAATCAAAAACGTGATTTTTTCGTGGTTTGGCTAACCGTGCTTACGTTCACGCCTCTAAGCTCACCGGGCTTGAGGATTTCACTATGCAAGTCTTCAAGGCTTCAACCGCACTTACAATTGACTTCCAAGGTGTCAATAAACCTTTACAATAAGAGATTATCTCCAATATCTTAACTCAAGTGCATCCTAACACTTGCAATCTCTTAATTTGAATTTCAAGAATATTACAAAATAAATCTCTCACACACAATGTTTGAGTACAAATGAAAATCCAAAGTGTGAATAAAAGAAATGAATACAAGAATTTAAGGCTCAATGAAAGTTGTATGCTTAATAATTTGCTCAATGATAATTGTTTGAATCATTTTAGTTTGAATTTGATTGAGCTTATTTATAGTTGGAGCTGAAAACTAGCCGTTATTGACTTTTTGCCCATTGTCAGATCGCCGTTAACTAGATATCAGATTGCCGTTTGACTGGTCAATATGACCGTTGGGCTGAATTTTCAAATTGTCGGATCACCGTTTTTAAGATGTCGGATCGCCGTTAGTGTACAGAGGTTACTCTTTAATTCTGTTTGATGTCGGCTAGCCGTTATCAAGATGTCGGTTAGCCATTGCTACAGTGAACTATTTTATAAAATTATAATTTGGCCCCAAAACTTTATAAAATTACACTATGATCTACAAGTTTGTAAAACTTATCAAATAAGTCCATTTCCAGAATTTAAAGCAATATTTGCTAATTGAAAGTTCTCAAAATGTTTCAATTTAAAACATTAACATGAAAATAACTTATATCATAAAATCATTTTTCATTGGATATAAAACCTTTATACTATGAAAAATAATTTGGGCCTTTAAAACAATCTTAATTAAGTTTGTTATCATCAAAATCAATATTAAAGAAATATTTATGTTAACAATCTCCCCTTTTTGATGATGACAAACTTTTCTTGAAAATATATGTGCAATTTTGCTCCCCCTAAATATGTGCTCCCCCTAAGTATATGGCCATCAATTTTTAACCATACAAAAATCAATTTAATAAACAGAATATTATTCAACAGATTATATATAAATTATATCCCCCTTCATCATAAAAAAGAAATGAGTACGAAAAGATTAAAAAGAGAAGTTCAAAGATTACCCATGTCGTAAAAATTTCGGCAGAATCTCTCCTTAAAAATGAACATATCCTCAAAAACAAAGTAGTTAAAAACACTCTCATATAAAATCCAATTTAGCAACCAACCTCCATACCAACAAATTCAACATTATCATAAGTTAAAGCCAAACATGTCATCAAAATCAACTCAATCATAAGTTCACATATCCAACAAAAATCATCATAAAAATATCACAAGCATAATTAAAAACAAAATAATATCAAAACAACTACATAAGTGCAGAAAACTAAGATGGGGGCAGTGAAGAGGAACTTCCGGGATCATAACCAAGGTGACCAAGAATACGGCGTTGTCCAGTAAGTAATTCCATCTGCTGATCTAACATCTGCTACTGAAAAGTCGCAAAGTCGGATTGAAGCTAATGCTGCTGCTGGGAGAGTGCATCCACTTTGTCGAAGAGCTGCTGAAGGCGGTCCTCAAAAGCAAAAGACGTTGCAGGAGGCACAGCTGGCTCTTCATCCTGAGAGGGAACAACTTTTGCTCAGCGAGAAGCACGAGGTCTAGCTCCAAGGCGAAAGTTAGGTAACTCATCCTCCGAATAAACATCATTGAGCATTCGGTCATCCTCCGGAGCAACCAAAGTGTCTTCATTCTTAGAGGATTGTGTCTTCACTCACTTCCTACGTTTCTTAAAAAATCCAATCGTAGAATAATCTCTCTTCTGAACTTGTGGGACTCAACATACACAGGCTCAGTAAGAGGTACATGAAAATACCTCAAAATCCTAGTAATGATGCTACCATAAGGAAGAGACCGGTTGGTCACAACGGGTGTGGATAGCATATGACGTATGATAATGTAAGATAGGCTCACATGTTGTCCACGGATAAGGGAATCTAATAACCCAACATCAAGTCGAGTTACTTCACTACTATGACCCTGTCTAGGAGTAACCATGTGCTGTAGTATGCTATTAAGTATGCGAACCTGGAATGGGAGAAGTTGAGACCTAAAGGACAAAGAGCAGAGGTTATAGGAAAGATCCCGACGTCTACAAATATTCCGTACGCCATCCACATGACATAAATCATTAAAATCAAGCTCTTTCCTAGTTGTGTAAATGTCTAAACCTCTATATTGAATTCCAAGTATACTACATAAGTCTACCTCATCAAACTCAATATGAACTCCTGCTACAAAAGTAATAATTTAAACTTGCCAGGAAGAGGAGAGTTCTATATTAGAGTAAAATACTCACACAAGGTTTTCATAAACATGCTCTTCTATACTTAAAGCCTCATTCCAATGAATAAACATGTGAGTAATATTGTGACCAAAAATTGTAATATTAAAAAATTCTTCAATGTCAAGAAAAAAATAGGGAGTTACCAGTTTTCCCATGAATTTGTCGTGAAATCGCTGAGCAGAGTAACCATTGGGAAAATGGAGACTCTGAAAGTCCTAAGGGAAGCCTAGAGGGACTGGAATTACGCGGGGCAGTGTGCTTGGTATGGGCATGCCTCTATGACGGTGGCCTGGCCATTGATGGTTTTGGGAGAAACGAAATAGGTACAAAGGAGATTGAAGAGTTTAGAGAGTGATTGGAAGTTGAGATTTAACCGAAATTGGAGGAAAATTTGGTTAAAAATTGCAAGAACAATGCAGTTGGTTTTAGGGTTGTAATTTTGGGATTTTTCAATTTTTGAATCAAAAACGAGTTTTAATCAGTTAACCTTTTCTATTCAAAAGGTTCTAAAGCGGATAAGAATGGTTTGTAATGCTTTAATTTGGTGAAAAATGACAAGAAAAATGATGGATTTGAGAGAAAGAAACAGCTGCAGTCACAGGTTGAGAAAGAAAGAGAGTTAAGGGTAAAACGAAATGAGGAAGAAGATGGGTCACTGTGCACTTATCGCGGGCTAACTGTGAGCCACTATAGAGATGTTGGCGAACTGACAGTGTCCAGTGAGCTCCCCAAAATTTTTCATGAAAACGACGCATCGCTATTGTACTATCGGTGAATCGACAGAGTCCAAAGAGCATCCCAAAATTCTTCTTTCAAACGATGAGCCGTTAGTGTGATGTCGGCGAACCGACAACGTCCAGAACGCTTGCCAAGGTTGCTGCCCGAAAATGGTTTGTCGTTTATTGAGATAGAGGCAATCCGTTTTCTACAACTTATGATTTTGCACATTTATTTTAGTATTTGGCCACAAATAATACATTGCAAGATCATTCTATTGATCCAAAAACATTTTAAGGACCAGTTCAATGCATAATTGATGAAAGTACATGTATTTAAACAATTAATTCATACACACATTCAAAGATAATAATACAAACATTAGGAATCTCATACAATCATCAATAATTGAAATCAAACATGGGTACAAAACATTCGTATCAGTTTCATAAAAGTTCATATCAATAATTTAGGCTTGCATAACATTTTAAAGATAAAATCATAAAAGGTAGTCATGCCATAAAATAATTTACATATTTAAAAGCATTTATAAAATACTTTGTTAAAAAGAATTTAGCTTGAAAACATTTACATAAAACTAATTTTATTATCAAAATCAATTAATTCTTTAAGTAGTATAAAAACATTTGTACTTATAATAATAATAACAAAATACTTATACATATCCAGTATACTAGGAATGAAGTTACTTACCTCGACAAAAGAATTAGAATTAACACACCTCTAAGCTTCTAAGAGCATCAATCACCTTTAATACCTTAAACAAATACAAGATATGACAATTAATAACTTATTCCAAGAATCTGATTTTCTAATTCATACCCGTGCAGGTCTGATTCTTAGAATTTTAACTCTTAATCTAAAACTCAGAATGATATAATATTCTATGGGACTATTCTGGACATCCATGAGTACCCCATGAAAAATGTACAAGAGGATCCGATATCAAAAACATTTTAAAAACTATTTACTTCTCAGCAAATTCGAAACTGTTTTCACATAATCTAAACCAAACAGAAAGGGTTCCGTGATTTTTATAAAATAAAATACTAATCAGAAACTTATGAAATTAAAACTGGGAATCCTAGACACAGAAATTAACCTACGTATACAATTTCAGAATTTTCCGATTTCATTTGATGGTACAAACAGTCTTGTAAATCAGATCGTAATGCTGGAATTGTAGTTTTCCAGTGCGGTGGTTTCTATTTCGAAAATACATATAAAATTGAAAACGTAATCAAATTTAATGAAATAAAATTTACACAAGAAGCCCTAAATTCGTTAAGAAAATATAGGTTTAAATTCGAGATACTCATACTGTCCAGAATTATCCTGTGCTTAATACGTCAATGATTGATTAACTAAACTCATAATAAATCGAAATCCTAATCAATGCCTAAATACAATCTAAATCTTGCATTATGATCTATAACCATCTAGAATCATGCCAATATAAACCCTAGATAGAGTAATTAGAAATCTGTTGAGAACAGGGAGAATAACTTACCCGTCGCTTTGATTCTCTCCTAAACAAAGGTTTGAATCTTAAGATTTAGGTAAGAGCATAAAGTGCAGTAGAGAAGAAGAATAAACATCGTGAAATTAGGGTTATGGAAGGGAAAAGTATGAATTTATAGGGAATCGTAAGAAACCCTATTTAATAAGAAAAAATAACCCTTTTTTAAAACTAACTTATAAATAACCTCTAGTTATAATTTCTATCCCTTTCTTAATAAGGGCTATAGGCCACTTATAATTATCAATGAAAGCCCAATTTCCATAATTTAATATTATGGAAATTTGTGGCGTTACAAAACACCTCACTTATTTATCATGCTCAAACACGTCATAATCATAAAAAAATCATCAAATCATCAATCAAACAATTTCATTAGACTCAATAACATGAGTAGAAATATTAATGTGAAAATTTCATCATCCCAAGTTTTGAAAATTGATATTCACAAAGAGGTTTGTAAAAATATCGGCAAATTGTTTTTCCGTGGAAATAAACTCTAATATAATATCTCCTTTTTTAACATGATATCTCAAGAAATGATGTCTAATTTCTATATTCTTGGCTCTAAAGTGTTGAATGGGATTCTTTGAAAGGTTTATTGCACTAGTATTATCACACTTAATAGGAATTTATTCAAGATTAATGCCATAATCTCTAAGTGTTTGTTTCATCCAAAATACTTGTGCACAACAACTCCCTATGATGATATATTCAGCCTCGGTGGTTGAGAGTGGAACAGAATTTTGTTACTTACTAAACCATGAAACAAGTGAATGACCTAGTAAATGGCAAGTTCCAGTAGTGCTTTTCCTATCAACTTTGTATCTAGCAAAATCCGCATCCGAATAACATGTTAAATCTATATGAGTTCCTCTACGATACTAGAGGCCAAGATATATGGTTCCACTTAAATAACGAAAAATTCTTTTTACAGTAAGTAAATGAGATTCCTTAGGACATGATTGAAATCTTGCACACAAACATACACTAAACATGATATTGGGTCTACTTACGGTTAAGTACAGTAAAGATCTTATCATACCTCGATACATTTTGATATCCACTACTTTGCCTTTTTTCATCTTTGCCAAGCTTAGTTGTTGTACTCATTGGAGTACTTTTGGTCTTTGAATCATCAATACCAAATCGCTTGACTAAGTTGTTGTGCAAATTTTATTGAACTCGTAAGTGCACGAATCTATTGTAGAATAGATTAATGGTGACGAGTGTTGATCCCACGAGAAGGTATATTTTAATTATATGTTGAATTAATTTTGTATGAGGGTGGTTGGATTTGTGGTGAAAGTGACTAAGATTATCCTAAAATTGGAATTAAAATGGCGAGAATAAATTGAAGAGAAATCTTTTGAAATGACGTACTTAGGTATTTGGATCCGTATCAATATGCACCATGAGCTAAACAATCCTTATTAATGCCAATTAAATCATGAGGGGGGAATCCACACCTCATGAACCACACCTAATAAATATGGTGCTAAGGGCTTATCGTGCCAAATAATAATAATCTTGTACTAGGAAGCCGGTGAAAGCAAGGCAGTATCTAGACAAGATTATTGCTATTTGTTGACGAAAAGTCAAAACATCCACAAAAATTAGAGGTGAAGAGAAAATAAATTTACCAGTTAAAGCCCATGGCACATGTTGAGACTTCACCTTCAACCCAAACTTGAAAGAAAATTAGCTACTCATAATTGAACTAAGGGTAAAATCAGAATTTTTTAACATACATAGAAAATACAAGATGGATAAGAAATTACAGAAAATGGAGCTCAAAAATAAATTCAGAGATGCCAAATTAGGGGGGAGGCCCCCTTTTTATAGATACACTGAGTAAATCATGGCCATCAGATTAAAAACATTTTAGACGCTCAGGATTGTGCCACGTCATTGGTCAACAGTACGCGGTTTGACCACGCTGTTTGAACAGTGACACGGCTTGAAGAGTAGTGTGGTTTGGTTGAAAAAAATCCTGTGTATATGCATGTACTGTACGCGCGATTTTTTGTCCATGAACATGCTGCCACGTCACTGATCAACAGTGCATAAGAATTTTGTCCAATAGAATCGTGACACCTCATCAGTCAATACCACATCATTGGTCAATGCCACGTCATCGTTCCGTATGTGTGAACAGTGTCATGAACAGTAACATAGATAGTACCGTAATGTGAACGGTGATATTTTTCTTTGTATGTTCCTCCTAAGGTTTTCGACTGTCCTGAGATCAAAAGTGATGTCTATTTTGCTGTTTGATCTCTCGTTTATTGTAAAATGACCATGATGCCCCTAAAATGCATAAAATGCTTAATTAAAATAAAACACACATAATTAAATTACAAGAAGCTTAAATACAAAAATAAGGGTTGTTAGTAAGACTTGAAATGTAAAATGACGATTTTCTCCTTATAAATATACACTTTCTAACACTCAACATAGGTCTTTTACATACTTGGCTTGATTTATGAAAATTTCTTCCTTATTTTATTTTATTTGCAGCCCAAGAAAGTACTTTAACTCTCCCATCATACTCATTTCAAATTCTTTACTCATACAAGATGAAAATTCTTTACACAACAATTAGTAGAGCCAAAAATAATATTATCAACATAATTTTGAACAACAAGAATATTTTGATTCTTATGCTTAACAAAGAGAATAGTATCCGCTTTACCCATCAAAATATCTTTATCCAATAAGAAATTCTTAAGCCTATCATACCATGCTCTAGGTGCTTGCTTTAATCCATACAATGCTTTTGACAACTTATAAACATGATTTAGAAATTTTTCATTTTCAAAATCAGGGGGTTGTTCCACATAAACTTCCTCCATAATATAACCATTTAAGAACGCACTTTTAACATCCATTTGAAATAAAATGAAATTTTTATGACATGCAAATGCCAATAGTATCCTAATGGATTCTAGACTAGGTACAGGTGCAAATATTTCATCAAAATCAATTCCATCTTCTTGGTTGTAACCTTGAGCCACTAGTCTAGCTTTATTCCTTACAACCACACCGAATTCATCCATTTTATTTCTAAATAGCCATTTAGTGCCTATAATGAATTATTGTTCCAGTGTAGGAACTAATTCCTACATATTATTTCTCTCAAATTGATTTAACTCCTCTTGCATTGCCATAATCTAAGATTCATCATTTTCTACATCCGCACTTTTAACATCATGAATACAACATGCTCACAAGTATTTCTAAATGAAGATCTAGTAGTTATGCCACTCGAGGGATTTGCTAAAATCAAGTCCGTAGGATGAGAAAAAACATACCTCAATTCCTTGGGGAGTGATTGAAAAATACCTTCATTTTGCTCTACATTCGTTTCTTTATATGGCTCATCTTGATTCCCATGAGATGCATCCTTTTGGTTATCCTTTGATGACTCTTTTTGTAATTCTTCATCTGCATCATTTTCAACAACTTTCTCCATAGAGGAGGGGCTAGATTCATCAAACGTAACATGCATAGATTCTTCCACAACTAGAGTTCTTTTGTTATAAACTCTATAAGCTTTGTTTGAGTTTGAATATCCAAGAAATATGCCAACATCGGAGTTTGGATTAAATTTACCAAGATAATCTTTTCTGTTTAAAATAAAACATTTGCATCCAAAAACTTTGAAATAACCAATGTTGGGTTTTTTATATTTCCAAAGGTCATATGAAGTTTTATTAAAATTAGGTCCATTCAACACACAATTTAAAACATAACAAGCGGTATTGATGGCCTCGGCCCAAAAATACTTAGGCAAGGAATTTTCATTCAACATAGTCCTAGCCATTTCTTGAATTGACATATTTTTTTTTCTCAACAACTCCATTTTGTTGTGCAGTTCTAGGTGATGAAAATTGATGCACAATGCCTAAATTATTGCAAAAGGTTTTAAATGCATGATTTTCAAACTCTCCTCCATGATCACTCCTACTGCATGAAATACCATATCCTTTTTCATTTTGAACTTTCTTACAAAATACTTTAAAAGTATCAAAATCATCATCTTTATTGGCTAAAAATAATACCCATGTGTATCTGGAAAAATCATCAACTATTACAAAAGTATAATACTTCCTACTTAAACTAGCATGTTTAAGTAGAAATTTTCCATAAATAAACTCTCGAATGTTTCCTTCCATGAATTTCTAAACTCTCTCTTCTCTCTCTGCAAATGAAGTTCTAGGAAAAAGAAAAGAATAAAGAATTAAATTTGTTCATTTTGAAAACCTAAGGAAGTATGCTCTGCACTTGCCTTCCAGTAAGGATCCTGTGCATCAGAAAACTTTTGACCATTTCTTATCTGGTTTGGTACCCTGTTTTAGACTAAAGGATAGTCTGTTTGGGTTATATAACCCGAGAGGAGAAGGTTGATTTGTGGCAGTAGATTCAGGCAATTCTTCTTCAACTTCGGAGGGAATATCAACATATGGTTCTGTATGGGGCCCTGGTTTAGAGGGTCCAGGTTCATTCATTGTGGGTTGGGGAAATTGGTGAAGGTGTTGGCGTGACCGACTCAATGAAATGTCTGCCTGGATTGACCTCCAGATGCTAAGACCAGGAGCAACAACTCAATCAGTCCTTAGAGAATTTGCTACTCGTTTTACGGGTGCTCTAAGAGATTGGTTTGATTCGTTAGGTGGTGGAAAACAAGGTGAGATGGTTTTGTGGTTTGGAGAGTCTGGAGAGCATATCAGGGACAATTTGGGTCACACATGCCTGAACCAGGGGCATCCCATAAGAAATGGCCATTGTGTTTGGCTAGATACACAGGGTAGCCTTTAGAATTAAACCCTGTAATGGGCAGAGCTGTCTGAAACTCCCCAGTCTTACCAGGATATTTCAACCAAACTTTTGAGATTCTGTCCAGAGTCCCATTCTGAGTTCACCCATCCAACTCCCTTGTGGAAAATGTTTCTATTCAAGAAAAAAGATTGGATACTGTGAGTTGTCTCTGGATGTCGGGTTGGAGTTCTTCGGGGAGGGAGACGTTAAACGAAAGCACTCCAGACGAAAGTTGACTCTATTGTTGCCCAAATGCAACAGATTCACCAAAATCTTCAAACCA
>MKYO02032179.1:675227-715588 GCA_002013955.2 Citrus medica | reverse complement strand
TTCCAACGATCATCATTGAGCAAAATATTGAGAATACAACTTTCATTGAGCTTTAAATCTTTGTATTCATCTTATTCATTCACACATTGAGCTTTCACTTGTGATCAAACACATTGTGTGAGAGAGATTCATTTGTAATCTTTTTTGTAAAATCAAGTTAAGAGATTGTAAGTGTTGGGATACACTTGGGTTAAGAGATTGGGGATAATCTCTTGTTGTAAAGGTCCATTGACACCTTGAAAGTCAATTGTAAGCGTTTGAAGCCTTGGGAGGCTAGCTTAGTGAAATCCTCAAGCCCGGTGTGCTTGGAGGCGTGGACGTAGGCGGGGATTGCCGAACCACGTAAAAATCCTTGAGTGTGCTTTCTCTTTCCTTACTCATTTATTATTGTGCTTTTATTAAATTTATTGTTTTCGAATTTATTAAGGCATTAGATTAAATTGTTGTGTGGTTTGCCTAGGATATTTTTTAAAATCCCAATTCACCCCCCTCTTGGGTTGCCTAGTTAGTATTTCACATTACATATCTCACTTTTTAGAGTTGAGCCCTTTGTGTCATCAACATTCACAACTTCAAAGAAACATTCTCTAATAAACCCATCACAATCAACATATCTCAAAATAATAGTCATATGCTCTTTGTGAGATTCATCAAGTGCCTCATCAACAAAAATACAAAATTTATCATCCCCAATTTCCACCTGAATTTTGTGTTGGACTTTATTAGCAAGAATATTCAATAACTCCTTTTGAATCTTAGGTGCTTTGTATTGGGAATTTTTAGAAGCATTCTCTAACACAACTTTATTAATCTCCTCATTCATTGTTGCTAATAACTTGATTAATTCCATAAAATTTCCACAATTAAGAGAATTAATCAACTCATCATGACCTCTAAAATCACAAGTTTGTTTTGCTAACCACTTGGTAGTAATATTGAGGTTTTTAGCCACAATCTATTCTCTAAAACTTGTTGTGAAGATTGTGCATTTATTCTTTTATTAATATGTCTAGATGTATCTTTTAAATTGCTCTACTTTACCATTGCAGCATTGTGAAAAGAACTATGACCCTCTTCATGCATAGCAAAAGGACATTTTTTGCCACAAGAAACATACTTCCAATTTTGACAACCATCAACAATAAATGTATCATAGTTAGTTGATGTGTCATAAACAAGAAAGCATGGAAAACAAAATGCTTTGTCTTTTGATATGGAATACTCAAAGATAAGGAAATTTTGAGAACCAAGAAAATTGAAATCGTCGATTTTATATACCGTGTTTAGTCGATGGGTACTTTTGTGGCTCGAGTTGAAATGGTCCTATATCTATGTACGCCATCTGCACATCTTCCCGTCCATCAATAGGATAAGTTTTGATTAAGATGCGTAATTCGGGATCATGTTCTAACTAAGGGGTGTCAATAGTGGATGGAATATCGACTTTCTCAAATTCAACTCTTTGAGAAGTAGAAGAACTTGAGGCATCAATATTGCATGAAGAACTTGCCTCATTTGATGATTGACCACCATCTACTTTGGCAAAAAATGAAAAGAGAGTTTTCCTTGGCTTGGATTTGTGGGACATTATAACCTCTAATAACATGAAATTATATAAGAATTGATAAACTAATTAACAATTACATGCTTAATTAGCATGCTTAAATAAAATAAACAATTAAGACTTGTTCATCTTTCCAGTTTTAAAAAGATAAAATAACAACAATAAGTATTTGCTTAAAATGTTCTCTAGCAATTGTTCCAACAATAATATATACTGTTATTAAAATATATATATATATATATAGACACACACACACAAACACACACTATAACTCCAATTGTTGAGCCAACACCTTGTACTGTTATACAATTATTGAATTCAATTTGCTAGAGTTTTACCAACCAACTTCTATGACACAACATTGATTTAGAATATAAGGACAACAATTAAAATTAAAACTTTACAAAATAATGAATCAAAACAAATTATAAAGCAAATCAACAAAACCAATCACAAAAAATAAATAGCCAATAAGAAATTCAAAATACTGAATCAAAATATAATGTAGAATAAGTAAAATAAAATCAATTTTAAAATCTATCACAAAAAAATAAAATCAATTTATATAAGTTATGAAAGCATACTAGTAGAAAAAGGTATAAAGCCAAAGAACTTGGAAGATCGAGAAGATGAAGAATCGTGAAGGGGACCACCGATTTTTCCTTTTTAATTCTTGGCTTTTAGTGTTGTTGTCGGTGAATGTGAAGGAAAAGTGAATTAGGTAAAGTTATTTTAGTTTGAATGGAACTATTGTAATTAGTCATTGATGGCATATTCGTAAATTTAACTAACATAATTGATTTTATTTTCCTATACCGGGTTGCAGCCCAGTATAGCCCACCAATGGATCTGTTACTAACCACCTCTTGAAAACCCTATTTCCATTCATGCAACACAGCGTGTTCTATGCCATCTTTCTTATACTCTTAATTAAACCTAGGCCCATCAATTCCTTCTAAGTTTGACCTCACCCTTAGACTCATTACACTGTTCGACTGAACTCGCTGGCTCCGCACTCTCATAGATTCCTTAAGATTATACAGTGGACCTAAAAAATTTATCCAAGTAACTTTTACACCAAACATAACAATATTAGGATTATGTCTACCAAAATAAACAAATCTCATGATTTTATCCACGTACGATACATACCCATATGGCCAAATAAATGAAGGATATTAAACCTACACCATATACTATTAAAGATGAGCAGATGACAATTTTCAGGATATTGACATCAATTTCATACTCCCAAAAAAATGTTGTCCTTAAATGTAATTTTTTCATAGGTTTTGTTTGGAATTGAAGTGTTGTAACTTTTAAGGTACAACTGCTGTGGAAAAAAAAGATGTAATTATAAAACAAAAGTTAATAGTATTTTGTAAATATAATTTTTAAATAGTAATTTTAATAAAATTACTAAAGATATAATAAATTTTTATTATACAAATAAAAGATCATATCAATGCAACTTCTAAGCTGCACCAGCTAGTGTTTACCAAATACTTTATTTTAAGTTACAATTGTTTAATATCAATCCCACACAGGGTTATAATATATTGGAGTAGATTTCTCATATACTAGAAGTATGCATAACCCATCTCGTTGTTAAGTATTGGAGAATGCATATTTATAAAGGACAAAATTGTAATTTTTGCTTCGAGTCTCACTAACATTTCTACTTTTATATGTTTAAATCCTCTAAATTTTTATTATGTATGTTTTAATATAATTTAAATATTTTATGTATTTCATGGATATTTTGACCATTTCATGACTAACGAGAAGTCAGATAATAAAACAGATGACATTATTAAACTCGAAACGATTAAAAACCTTAGGAGGAGTATAAAGGGGTTTTTGGTACTTTTCAAATATATAATACTATTCACTTATATGACCCCATTCACATGTATGATATGATGATGTGGCATTGACTAATGACGTGACATTGACTGATGACATAGCAGCATCCCATTAGACCAATGATGTGGCCTTGATCGATAATGTGACAGAATTCTATTGGATCGAATTGATGAGGTGGTGTTGACCGATGATGTGTCAATATATTATTTAACCAAAATGCTGATGTAGCTTAACTGATGATGTGTTCCAGCCTATCAAAACTTACCACATGGCGCAATCATAAACATTTGAATTGTTTCATTCAATAGCTATGATTTACTTATTGTATATATAAATAAAGGGCCCCCCCTAATTTGACACTTTTGAATTCGTTTCTGAGCTTCATTTTTTGTAATTCTCTTTCTATCTTGTATCTTCTACGTATTTTACTAAAATTACATTTTACCCCTTGTTCAATTATGATTAGCTAGATTAGTTTCAAGCTTGGGTTGAAGATAAAGTCTCAATATGATCTATGTGATTAATTTAGTAAGTTTATTTACTCTATCTCTCTGATTTAAGCAGTGGTTTTAACTCATCGTTGACAGACATTGTATCGTAACTAGTATTTTAACTAAATTTTGCACAGTATACCGACTCCCTAGTGAAAGATCATTATTATCTGACACAATAAGCATTTAGCACCATATTTATCAAAGAGAAAATTTCTTTCTAGTATTTTGTGGGTTGTCTTAACTCAGTGTCGATAGAGAGTGCATCTAAGCTATTCAGTGGACGGTCTTGCCACGTTGTTAACAGAATAATTATTATCGTTTGACACAATGTGCGCTTGACACCACACTTAGTGGAAAATCATTACTCTCCAACATACTAAGCGTTTGGTACCATATTTATTAGAGTGAAGATTACGAGGTGTGGAAACACCACCTCATGAGTTATTTGGAACTGAAAGGAAATATTGAGCCCATAGTGAAATATTGAGTGTGAATTTAGAGACTTAAGCACTTCATTTGCATTGTTTCATTTATAATTCATTCCTGCCATTTTATTTTTAATCCTTAAAATAAAGAAATCACTTCCAACCAACTCACATACACACCTATAAAATTAACGCTACAAATAACTGAAACTACCTTCTGGTGGGAGCAATACTTGTCACTATAAATCTACTCTACAATATATTCGTGCCCTTGCGAGTACAATAAAATTTGTACAATAATGTTTTGGCATTGCTACTAGAGAGATAAGTCATTTTAATTTGTGGAGTTAATTTTCTTTGTCAATTTTGAGGTGCATGTTTTCAGTGTGTTTTTATAGTAAATGTGTAACAACGTGATAAGGTCAGTACTGTAACTTCTCATCTCTCTCTTTATTTTCATTAGTTTCTTTTTTAATTTTTACGTGTTCTTTGCATACATGATCAAAGGTCACAATCACCAAATCTAAAACCTGCAGACCTTAAACTGGAAAAATAGCACTTCGCACATTAAGAGACATTGCATTACAATGTAAAATTGAGGATAAACAAACACAAGCACCACAAGAGAGGTCATTTAAGGATTACTTCAGTCGATTAGCTAATTTGAGTACATCATGCATAAGATATCCAAATGTAGGTGTTAGGAGTTTCGAGTTAAAACGTAGTGTGCTAAATTGTCTCCCATCATTCTATGTCCTGGAAAATGAGGACTCATACAATCATTTGAAGGATTTTCATGTTGTTTTCCAAACTTTTAAAAATGAAAAAAATTTCAAATGAAGATGTTAAACTTTGATTATTTTCATTTTCTCTAAAAGATAGATCTCGTTCATACTTCAATACATTGCAAGCAAATAGTATCACATCATGGGAACAATTAGTAACTAAGTTTCTAAATAAATACTTCCTAATTTATAAAACCAATGCTATTCACAGGAAAATTTCAAAGTTTACTTAAAGAGAAGACGATCAATTTTTCAAAGCATGGGGGTGATTCAATAGGCTACTTTTGAAGTGTCCACATCATGAGTATGAGAAATGACATCAATGTCAATATTTCTTGGAGCGACTATTTCCACTTGTTTAAGAATGGCTAATGGCAACAAGTGGAGGTTAGCTCATGTCTAAAAGCACATAGAGATTTGAGATTTCTTCTAGTGACAAGCGAATAATTCTCAACAGCGGAGTCAACCATTTAGGAATATGAAAAGAATCAAGAGAGTAAATGAGATCTACATTAACGAGTCAAGATCGAAAATCAAGGAAATCAAAGAGACAGTTGAAGGACTTTCTCACCAAACAGCATCATTGACGGTTGCCAAGTCAGCAGAGCCACAAGCCTACAACCAATTTGATTTATACCCAGATCAAGCCAATACCATAAATATGATGGGAAAACAGTCGAACTACAACCCTTACTCCGATACTTATAATCTTGAATGGAGAAACCATCCCAACTTTTTATAGGCTTAAGGATTTCAAAATAATATAATAGCAGCTTTAGCTCTACCAATGCAACTAGGTCATCAAGCTTCTCAAGTCTCTCAATCATTATTTAGACTATATAATCAGAACTAGAACCACACACAAGTCAGACCATGGAAAAAGGCATTCCAAAGTCTAAATTTTTTTTTCTCATGCCGCAATAAACACAACAAAATCGCACAATTGATGAGTTGTGGAATGAGATGAGAACCTGATTCAATTCATAAGCCCAATCAATTTCAAACCTTGAAAATATAACGCACCAACTTGCTTCTTCAATTTAAACCTTGGCGATGACCGTTGAAAAAGACAAATTCTCAAGCCAACTAGTGTCTAATCCTAAAAGAGTACATTAAGTGAATACAAGTTGACAAAGCCATATGACCTTGCAAAAAGGCAAAGAAGTTGATAACAAAGTAAAAATGTCGGTGACAAAGACAACTTAAATTGTACTCTTAGACTCTGAGGATTCATCACAAAAGGAGAAAGAAGATAGTAGTCTATGAAAATACATCCCCAAAGCTCCTTTCCTCCAGAAGTTAGCTAAAGTAAAGAAGAAAAATTCCACAAGTAAGATTATGGAAATCTTTAAACAGGTATGTGTTAACATCCTTTTTCTTAATGTTATTAAACAAGTGCTCTCTTATGCCATGTTTCTCAACGACATTTATACTAAAAAGAGAAGCATTTATATTCAAAAGAAGACATTCTTAATAGAAAACATTAGTTCCTTACTCTAAAAATTTATTTTTCCAAAATATAAAAACCCAGGCTGCCTTATCGTCTTATGTAACATAGGACATTTGATAATGTTTTGTTGGACTTAGAGTTAGGGTAAATCTTTTATCTGATTTAGTTTTTATGAAACTTAAAGTAGGAGAATTGCACCCAACTCCAGTTGTGTTGCAACTTGCAGATCGATCCATGAAAATACCTTATGGTATTGTGGACGACAAGCTTATCTAAGTAGACAAGTTTTATTTTCTTGTTGACTTTATTGTGATTAACACTCGACTAGTGCAGGATTCAAAAAAACACATCCTAATTATTTTAGGTAGACTTTTCTTAGCATTTGTCGATGCTCACATTCAATACATAACGAAAATATGCAAATTTCCTTTGACAACATGACTATAAAGTTGAATACCTTTAAAATTGCCAAGCAACCTCGCGATGCAGATGAATGAATTGGAGATGTGGATTTAATTAAAGAATTAGTTGATCATACTTTTCCTTCTAACCTTAGTGATAATCATTAAAAAACATGTTTAACTATTTTAGTTTGTATTTTGATACTGACAGACCAGTTAATAAGGTTAATGCCTTATTAGATTTATCACCATGCATGGATATTGACAAATGGAAGTTAAAAATAGAGCAACTGACACCATCAAGGAAAAATTGTTGGGGGTGTGTTAAGTACTAGAGAATTTATATTTATATAGGGTAAAATTGTCATTTGTGCTCCAAGTCTCACTAACATTTCTACTTTTATGTGTTTAAATCCTTTAATTTTTTATTATGTGTGTTTTATTATAATTTATGCATTTTACATATTTTTGAGATATTTTTGTCATTTCACGATTAATGAGAAGTCGGACAACAAACGAATAATATTTTTGAACTTGAAACGATTGAAAACTTTAAGAAGAGCATAAAGGAGTATTCGGTACTGTTCACATATATGGTATAATAATGTGGCATTGACCGATGACATGGCAGCATCCTATTGGACTAATTATGTGGCGTTGACTAATTATGTATTGTTGATTGAAGATGTGGCATTGTCCGATGATGTGGCAGCATATTATTGGACCGAAATGTTGATGTAGTGTTGACTGATGATAAGTTCCAGCCTATCAAAGCTTGCCACGTGGCACAAGCCTAAGCGTCCGAATTGTTTTCATCCGATGGACATGATTTACTCATTATATCTATAAATAGGGGGCTCTCCCCTAATTTGATATCTCTGAATCCATTTCTGAGCTCTATTTTTTTGTAATTCCCTCTGCATCTTATATTTTCTATGTATTATAATAAAATTACTATTTTACCCCTAGTTCAATTATGAGTGGCTAGTTTAGTTTCAAGCTTGAATTTAATATGACGCCTTAACATGATCTACGGGTTTAATTTGATAAGTTTATTTAATCTGTCTCTCTGATTTAAGTGGTTGACTTATCGTCGACAGAAAGTGTATCTTAACTAGATTTTGCCCAGTATATCGACTTCATAGTGAAAGATTGTTACTATCTGGCACGATAAGCACTTAGCAACATATTTATTAGAGAGAAAATTTTCCTCCAGTATTTGTGAGTCGTCTTGACTCTATCAACAGAGAGTGCATCTAAGCTATTTAGTTGATGGTCTTGTCATGTTGTCGACAGAATGATTATTATCATTTAGCACGATGTGTTCTTGACACCACACTTAGTGAAAAATCATTATGCTTTGGCACACTAAGCACTTAATACCATATTTATTAGAGTGAGAATTATGAGGAGTGGAAATACTCCCTCATGAATTAATTGAAACTATAAGGAAATATTGAGCCCATGATGAAATGTTGAGTGTGAATCCAGAAACTCAAACGCTTCATTTGCATTGTTTCATCTATAATTCATTCTCTCCATTTTATTTTGAATCCTTAAAATAAAGAAATCACCTCCTAATTAGATCGATACTCACCAGCATAAATCTATTCTATAATAGATTCGTGCGCTTGCGAATACAATAACATTTGCACAACATCTCCTACAAACGGAGGGATGTTCTAGCCTACTTTGGCTTTATTTTCACCCAACAATAATAATAACTTTATTATTTCATAATAATGGCTTATGTCGATATTCATCAAAGAAATCTTTTTATCTACCTATTAGCAATTTTTAGCTTTCTTATAACATTAATTGTCTCCCTAATTTAAGAATTATTATCCTTTATATTTATAATGTATTACTTACCATTTTGTGGTGGTATTATTATAAAAGAAGGTCTTTGCTCCTTATTTGTACATACTTGAGATTGAATACAATTCATCTCTACATTATTGTGTCTCTTATTTCTTCTTGTTGTTATATTGTTGTGCTTTTAAAAAATAAATAATTTAACAAGTGGGGTATAATATGTTGCCCACATAAAAATGTAATAGGAGTAGAACTATCTATAAATAATATATTTAGGCTATTATTTATTTTATTATAAATATCAATGTTAAAAAGAAAAGGTCATTATTCTTCAACTATGCCAACTATATTGAAATAACAGACTACCACACAAATTATTGAAGTATAATATTTCACTATATTCACTATTAAAATATAGAAATTCACTAAGTTTACATTAATGCCGTTAGTTAAATGATGATATCACAGGGGCAAATCTATCCTTACAACAAATTTAACCCAAAATTGTAATATAACCTAAAATATGAAGCACAAATTTGTCTTTTTACCTAACAATTTTTATTCAATTATACAATTAAAATAATTATTGACCTTTTGGGGATATTTTGGATATTATCAATAATTCTTTCTTTTAATATATTTATTTATTTATTTTTGTAGAAGTTATTAATTAAAGATAAAATTAGTATTTTACAAGTCAACTAATGGAATTAACGGAAAAGTAGTAAACAATTACTTTTTAATAATGTAATGAAATATTACACTTCAATAATGCGTATAGTGATTTATTATTTTGACAGAGTTGGTATAGTGAAACGATAATAATAATATAAAAAATTACTAAACTTTCAAACTTTGTTCTTTTGTAATTTATGAAATAGCTAATACTTCAAAACTTATTCAACTTTAGAGCTATTTTTTTTTAAATCGTTCAACACCATGTGCCTCAAAGGCATAAGACAATTAGTATTTTCGACCCTTTTTAAGATAAACACATACTTCTTTTTGTGTTAAAAGATGATGATACAAACCCTTCTTCTAAGCACATAAACTCTTGCTTATGTTAAAAAAATGGTCATACAAACCTTCTAATTAGGGGTGGGCAAATTACCCAACTTGATCCAACCCGACCTAAAAAATTTCGGGTTCGGATTGGGTTGCTTTTGCAACCCGATTGGACGTAAATGGTGAAACCCGATCAAGTTGTGATCGGATTAGGTTGTACCCGATTCGATCTGAAAACCCGATCAAGTTTCTTGAAACAAAAAAAAAAAACTGAACACATACACGCATGCCACACACAGTCACACAGACACAAACAATACAAGTCATAGGTTCATTTACAATACACACACACAAACACAAGTCTGCTGCTGCGCACAAAACACATCCACGGACCACGGTCAATCACACCCAACGGCCAACGGCAAGTCACCAATGGAGTCCACACCTCAAGAAGCATCCGATCTGTTGCGAATCCGCCCATGTGCTCACTACTCAGTGCTGGTACGAGTTCGCTGGTCCGCAATTGCTGCGCACCTAATCGATTCCCGATCTGCTACTACGCGAGTGCGCGTCATCCCGTTTGCTGCTTCGCGTCTGTGGCCACCGATCTGCTACCAAGTGCCAAGTGCCACTGATTTGCTGCAGATCCGAACCTGATGTGCATTCTGCTGCTCCAAGACCCGAACCTGATCTCCATTCTACTGCACCAAGACCCGAACTCAACCTGATTTTTTGACCTGATCCGAACATATATCGGATCGGATCATGTCTGATTGTAAGTTAGGGTTGCATTTGGATCAATGTTTGCCCAACCCGAACAACCTGAAACTAAATCGGGTTCACCCGAACCCGACCCAACCCCGATTTTGTCCACCCCTACTTCTAATAATACAAGTTTGAGACAATACTGTGATGGGGTGTTGAAAATATAATCCTATATCGACCTGAGGATATCTTGTATATGATTATACTTAGCGAAGGAACCAAAAATGTACTCTATAGGGGCACCTTTAAAAAATAATAATAAATACAAAAGTTATATCTTTCATTCATAAAAATATACTCTGTCATCATCATTTACAACTGTCAGTGTCACATTTTCACGAGTTAATAATGTCGTTCAATAAATTTGTTATCAATATTGTCTAAAAAATCTTTCTCAATTTATATGAATTAGAGCCATTGGGCTTTTATTTTCAAATTATTGAGTTGTTCAAATAATTTTAAGGACAAAGAGACAGAACAATAAATCAAAGAGGCGTATTAATAAAAATTACAAAAGCAATACTTAAACGTAAAATACAAAATTAAGTATTTCCTTTTAATTAAATAGGGGATAGCCGACCCAATACCAGTATTATATCTTCGTTCCTAATCATGCTGACATGGCACACTCAACCCGCTGAAGTTTTTCTATTCCCCCATGTACGTTGATTGAAAGTGTTTCCTCAACACTTCAAGGAAAGTTTTCTTGACCACTTGTTAATCACAGGCCAAACCGCTGTCGTTTGAATGCATGAATGAGTGCTTTTGCAGGCTTGTAGGCATGTTTTAATAAATATAACTGTGGGCAATTTCTTGCGGGCCACACAGTTTGATGCCTTTAACGGTACCAAATCATGGTCGGTTGAGAGCCAATTAATTCCGTATCATACAGTAGATCCACAGCCTGGCGTTCGTGTTGAGGGTGTGTTCTCTTCTTGGATTAGAAAATAAAAATAAAGAATTATTTCTACCATTACTATCGTTTCACTAATTCAAGAATTGTATAATATCAAATAACTATAAAAAATATTATTTTCTTATTTTATCACTCTAAGTTTATAAAATCTTTTATTTTACTACTTTTTTTATTAAAATCATTAGCTGACTGTTTAATTGACTAGTAAAATATCAATTTTATTATTTATGATAAAATACATAAATAGAGTTATCACATAATAGATAAAAAAAAATATGTTATATTCTTAAATTGTTAAATAACGGTTTTAACCATAAATTTATGAATAACCCTGAATTAATTATAACTATAAAAATAGCGAGTTGACAAGAATGTCCTGAATATTTTTCTAAAAATAATTTATTCTAAAAAAATTAAAGCTTATCTACATAATTAACATTTCCAATTTTAAGTGTTTTTTAAGAATAGATTACCCCCTTTTTTAATTAAATAATCTAGGGATATTTTTGTCAATTCACTATTTTTATAATAAATTTATGATTATTTATAAAATTCATGGTTAAAATTATTATTTAACAATTTTAGAGTGTAACAATAATTTTATGTCTATTGTTTGATACCTCTATTTGTATATTTTACCATAAAAGATAAAATTGATATTTTATTAGTCAACTAACTAGTCAACTAATGTTCTTAATAAAGAAGTAGTAAAATGAAAGATTTTACAAAGTTATGATAGTAAAATGATATGGGATAATACTACTTGTAGTCATTTGATATTTTATAATTCTTGAAATAGTAAAATGATAATAATCCTTTTATTTCTATTGTGTGTATTTACTTGTAATAATGAAATCAAGAAATAAGAATAAAAATAATGGGACCAATCAAATTTAGAGATGAAGAATGAAAATCCCACTCTCATGAGTCATGAGGATTGGAAATGAGATTCTGTCTTGGAGCGACTTTATTATTATGATAAAACACATAAATTTTATTTATGCCCCCTATACATATAGGGCACTTTAACAAAATTAAGATACCACTAAAATGTATATTTCAATACATTGAAAATTATATATATATATTTTTTGTTACCGATATCCTTACTTTATTAAATGATGATATCTTCATTAGATAATTGTCACACATACATACATACATACACACACATATTATACATATTTTGCACAGAACATTCCCCATGAAAGTTACTTCAAAGCATGTCCCTATTTTATAAAATAATATAATAGCGAGCACAACTACACTAAACTACTATTAAAACAACATTGCCAAGTCATACAGGACCACATCCATCCACCATTAGGGTTTTGTTAAGTTCCATTTATTGTAATAACTTGGAGCACAACTAAAACAATGTAAAAATCACACGCTTGCAATGTTACTTATTTTTGTATATGTTAATTGGGTTGTTAAGTTACGACAAATGTAACTTAAGAAAAACCCCACCATTAATCGGATAATAAACTATTTATGGATTAAAAAATTGATAATTGATCAGTGCTTCCTCATAAACTCCGCTATTCCTTGAAAAAGACTACAAGTTTGAGCAGCAGTGTTTGGGTCCATATCGACAGCAATCTTGTCGAGATAAAAACTGTGACCCATTCCAGGACTCACCAACAACTCCACATCCTTTCCAGCCTTTTTCATGGCTTCATAATATTCCATCTCAGTGTCCTTAATCAAGTCATTACCCGCCACGCACAGTAGAAACGGCGGAAGCTTCAGACCGTCGATCGGCGGCGCAGCCGGCCCCATCGGACAGGTGTACGGATGCCCCTTGTCGCTGTTCAACGGCAGAGCAAAGCTCAAGAACTTGTCCACCATGTCCAGAGTCAGAAGAGGTGACTGCGGGTTTTCCAACTCGGACTTGCTCCTTTCCTGCCGGAGGAAACCCGGATGAATCGGAATCGCTCCGGCCACAAGCAACGGGCTCAAGTCCGCGTGACCTGCACGTGCCGCCACTTCATGCACTACGTTCCCTCCGGAGCTGTCTCCAATGAGGAAGACGCGTTGAAAATCCACATGTTCAGTCAGCCAATTATTCTCCCGAGCCTGAGCCTGAGCCAGTGATAGTGACCGGAGCCAAAGGAGGGCTTCGAAACCATCGTCGAAAGCGGCTGGGAGGCGGTGCTCCGGGGCCCGCCGGAGATAGACGGAGACACAGATAGCCGGGACAGATTTTGCAAGCTTCGTGTAAACGTGATAGTACATGTACCAATCAGCTTGGCTAACGCAAAAACCACCCCCATGAAAGTGAAGGATGATTGGTAGCTTCTTCTTGTTCTCGCAATCATCACCATTAAGTTTCTTGATCTCCTTCGGTGAATAAATTCGGACACGGAGGCCGGATTCTTTGTTGATGGTTACGTCGTGGGTGGCGACACTGTCAATAAAGTCACTGTGGGGTGGCACCGGTTCGGACAAGAACTTGACCTCCGGTGGTCCGGTCCATGTTCGATCAACTGAACCGTCGCTGTAGACTCTTAGCCAACCGGACACTTCATCCACTATTGCTCTTCCATCGTTCACCATAGCTACCTAGCTTGAGTGTTGGGTGTGTTTAATTATTTTTGGATGATTTTGCCAATTTTGAGAATTCTAATAGCTCTTTATATGGAAATATAGAATTTTAGGTAGGCACGTCACACGCGTATGAATGGAGAAATTCAAACATGTAATTTACGCTCAAATTCAAGTTCTTGTATGATTTATATTTTTATTTTTAAAAGTAGAAGAGATGGTAAAGTCGTCCAATGGTGAAACATTACCCTTAAAGTTAAATAAAAGTCAAATATGATTATGAGGGCAATGGTTCGAGTTCCCACGGACTCAAACTCTCTCAATTAATTATAATTGTGTGGAGATTGCTTATGACGTCTTTCTCCCTTGCGAAATTCGAGTGGAGTAGAAACATCTCTCCCAGGGAGGGATATTTGGCTGAACATGTACTTAATAGAATAAAAATGTATCTTCGGGAGGGATATTTGGCTGAGCATGTATTTCATTGAATAAAAATGTAATAATGTAAGTCTCAGGTATATACTTATTATAAATATCAGTGCAATAATATGTTGTCATTTGTAAATATCTCTGTGTAATACAGTAACCTGATGCTTAATCAGTTAAAAAAAAAAAGAGAAGGAAAAGTCTATAATTTGGGTCAACATTCAAATAAATTTCTCAAAAAGAACTCGTCAAAAGTCTTGAGGGCAAATTGAAGGTTCTTTCTATGAAAGACTTACGAAAGTTTAGTGGGATTGATTTTGGAAAGTTGTCTACTATTACATTATAATTTTTTAAAAAATAACTCGATGGATTTCGTCCTTTTGGTTTCCGTGCTGAAATAATTTTGTTGGGATAAATATTTTATTAGTTTCAATATTTTGACTTAAATATTTATTTAATGTTTATATTTAAAAAATTTCTTAAAACACCCATATAGTTAAATATGTTAATTCTTATCTTTACTTTTTTTTTCTTTTTATAATAATACCCTTTGAATAATGTTCTTGACATTAGTTAATTTACCTATAAAAAATTTTAATTAGTAAATTAATTAATAATCACTTATTAGTAAATTAACCAATAAAAATTAGTGTGAAAGAACTAATATTTTTTGTAATGGTGCAAAAATCTAATAATTATTTTATAAATAAATTAATATCAACTAACTTAAAGCAATGTTTAATATCCATATAACGAGATTAACAATTGTTTTATAATAAATTAATTTACCAAATTAATCCCAAAATTAAAATAATAATATAAAAGTTTACATATATTTTTATATTACTTTTAAGATTAATTTGATAAATTATCATTTTTCTATTATTAAACTCTCCAAAAATATTATTGTAAGGGTATTATTGTAAAAAATTAAAAAACATAAGGATAATAGTATAAAATATTTAACGACAAGGATGACTTGAGTTTTTTTTTAATATAAAAACTAAACAGATATTTTACTCAAAATATAGGAATTAAACGAAAAATTATCTTAATTTTGTGTATTAAATCTTGAGTAGACACTCGTACCATTAGTAATTGCAATGATTTTGTATGCTTCTGAGATGAGTAAACTAAATGGATTTGACAGTTATTGGATTTGAATACATATGTAATTAAATCTTTACTAAACACTAGTATAATTACATATGTATGACTGAAGACTAAAAGAATATAAGGGGGAAAAAAATTAACACTAGGACCCAACTAATTAAGATAGCTTACTAAGCAGTGAAGTGAATATCTTATTAGGTAAACAATTGGGTTGACTCATCAATTCAGAAGCCCATGGAACTTAAACCTGACTTTCACGGATGTTTCCAGCAACCAACTTTGTTCAATAAATGATTCTTCTTTTCTTTAATTTTTCGGCAATGGTGGCGCCTTTTCCTTTCTTTTTTAATAAGGCGTTTGAAGATTGTTACATATCTCTTTAAAAATTTATTAGAGAACTCTATAATTTCATTTAGATATCAACATCTCTTGGCTATTTATAAAAAAGAACAAGATTCATAAGGATATCAACAGGATCAGGCTACGATATAATTGTAGTATCGTGCCACAGTTGTATCCAGCCGTTAGATGCACTTAGATTGGTAGAGTCCACTGATATCCAACAGCTGGATGCAACTGTGGCACGGTACCACAGTTGCACCACAGGTTTCCCTATATCAACATCTATAGATATTTTTCTCAAATTGTGATCAAATTTGTTGAAGTCGAAATTCTATACTAAGCAGGTGATATTGATAGACATATAAATGTTGATATTTTCTTCTACGACGAGATGATCAAAATCTCTTTCTTCTTCTTCTTCTTCAGTGGTGGCTCTAGAAAAATAATTTACCGGGGGTCAAATTAAATGACAACAAAATATAAAAACTGAAACTTGAATATATAAAATTTTTTATAACACATTTACAATTGTTCTCTACGCGATTTTATATTTTGAAAATGTTGTGCAATAGATTCATTATCAACACTATTAAATATATCTTTTTTTACATAAACAATCAAATTATTATTTATTCATTCATCTCCCATCCGATTGCGAAGTTCATTCTCCACAAATTTCATTACTGAAAATGTTTTCTCTTATATGGTTGTAGAAACTGAAAGAACGGAGCCATTTGATAATCTGATAGTGATTATTTAAAAATTAATTAATTTTTCTTTTAAACAAAAATGAGTTTTTTTTCAAGCCCCCACTAGTCCTACAGTCCTACACTACATCCGCCTCTGTTCTTCTTTCTCTTTTTTTTTTTAAGTCAAAATTCTCTTAAGTTGTTAACAATTGATGAATTTTCTAAGTCTTAAGGTTAAAATTTTAATGACCAAATCGCTTTCTTTAAGGGGCAATTTTATCTTTTAAATTAAGATGAAACTTTATGTTTTATTAAAAAATTATCGGACTAAATTTTTTGGAAGACAGAATTACACTCAGAAAAAGTAATGGCGCAAAATTTTAGCATCATTAAATTTTTAATGAATTTTAAAATTCGAAGAAGGTTTTGATAATTTTTTAAATATAAGAGGGCGGATTTTATGGTGTTCCCTTTAAATATAAGAGGGCGGATTTTTTTTTTTTTAATTTGGAACCACAATTTCTTTACATAAACTATTTTTTCTGCGGCTAGCTTTTTCATTTTTGGGGTTCTTAGGTAGAAACAGACTTTGTATCATAATTTTTGTCTGTTGTACAAAATTCAATGAATAATAATGTAAATTATGTTACACGTTCGTAATTTTGCGGACTAAAATTAAAGGAGCTACATGGAAAGCAGCAGCCGTGGGAACCACGTTGTTACAATGTTATTGAGATTATTTGGAAGGGTAGGCGAAATTGCCCACTAGTCAATTCAACAGCCAACGACACAAACACCGTGGCCTTGAATATCATGTCAACCGTCAACTCCACTAAAATGATGATAATTCATTTTTAACGTAACGTTCACATACGATTGCGACTCTTTAAATTTTTTGGCCGCCGTCCATTATTCGTCAAATTATACTTGAAAACGTGAGCACTGATATTTAAAAAAAAAAAAGAATCTGACAAAATAAACAATAGCACCATATACTATTAGAAAAAAATAAACTAATTGATTAACACTATAATATTTTGTAATTCTTTTATAAAAATAAATAAATACATTTTGACAGTCATTGTCAATATTACTGTAAATTATTTTTTTTCAAAGTAAAAAAAAATTACAAGAAGTTACTTTAGGGGATGTTACAATTTAAAAGATTTAATACAATAAACTTCTAATAAAGCAAAACGATAAAGGAGTAAAGAATAAATATAAAACTGAAGAAATATGATCGCTCCCACTTTATTGAAACAAGCCAAAGCCTATTATATATGCAGTTACTAACGTGGACTAAGCCACTACCCCACTACGAACAAAAACTCCTACATACTAAGTCCACTAACCTTTGTAGAATATGACTACAATTTTATCGAGATTAATATAAAAATATTTCTCAACTCTCTCCCTTAATTATTTATGCAAAAATCATATTAAAAACAAAATATTTCAAGTCTTTTAACGAGCTGTCTCACCGACAAAGCACGCCCCAAGCATTCTTCTCAGCTTCATAAATCCAGGTTATTTCAGAGGCTTGGTTAGAATATCTACAACTTGATTTTCACTTCTATAGAACATCAAATCAATTGTACCATCGTTGCGAAAATCACACAAAAAATGGTATCTAACATCAATATGTTTGCTCCTAGTAGGCAAAACTGGATTTTTTGAAATCTTGATTGCTAAGACATTATCACAATAAATCGTTGCTGGACCATGTTGCTGATTCTAGAGTGTTTCAAGCAGCCTTCTTAACCATACTAGTTGGCGTAAATATGTTATTACTGCCACAAATTCAGCTTATGTAGTTGATAAGGTTACAATCTGTTTCTTTTTTGAAGACCATGACACAGCTCCAAAGCTCATCGTAAAAACAAAATCCTGAAGTATTTTTTCTATCATTCACATCTCGAGCATAGTCACTACTAGAAAAACCACATAAATTGTCTTTTATCCCCCTTTTGTATAATGTTCCAAAATTAGTTGTACCTTGCAAGTAAAGGAGAATCCTTTTGCAGTTAAAAGATGATTTTCTGCTGGCCTCTCCATATATCTATTGATTATGATATCTTGCCTTATCGAAGTTAGATACATCAAACTTCCAACAATGTATTTGTAAAGTGTAGCATTCACTTTCTTCTCATCATTATCCTTAACCAATCTCAAGCCATATTCTATTGGAGTGCAAACTGATCCAAAATCTCAAGAAAATATTTTTTTTTAGGAAATAAAAACACCAACAGATGATTGTATGATAGGCCAAGAAGATCTCAGCGAACTCCTAAGAAGAATCCCAAGTTTTTAGCTTGTGTTAGACCAAGTCTAAACCAGTAACTAGCAGCAGTAAAAGCTTTTTATTTTAGCTTGTGTTATTTTGTATTTCTGCTCATTCAAAGTTGTTACAACTTATTTCCTTGAATTTTGGCTAGTTAGTTTCCTGAGTTGAATCTGATCTGTTAAGCTTAACTCTATTTATTGGAACGTTAGCAATGAGTAAAGGGGACAATAATTTTCTTGCAAACAATTGTGTGGTTTGTCTTTCACCCAAAGAAAGTGAGTATTTATTATATTTTCTGCTGCTGTGATTGGGACCTATCATTGTAACACTTCAATACCAAAGAAAAAAAAATGCATTAGTCCTAAATCTGACATATTAAATTCAATCATCATACTTTTCTTAAAAGTATCAAACATGAAAACATCATTACTAGTGTATATCAGATCATTCACATATAAGTATACAACAAGCATATTTCCATCATCTCCAAGCCTTGTAAAAAGTGTGTGCTCATAAGGACATTTAAGAAAAACTTTTTTAGTGAAATGGTCATCAACGTGGCTGTACCGATAGCTAAGAGCTTGTTTCAACCCATATAATGCCTTTTTCAATTTATATACCTTATTTTTGTGGCTTGGCTTCACAAAACTAGCAGGTTGCTCAACATACAATTCTTCTTGTAGCTCACCATGTAAAAATGCTGACTTGATAAATAGCTAATAAATAGGCCATGAATTTTGAGCAGCTATAGAGAATTCTAATCGAATGGTGTCTAATTTTGCCGCTAGCAACACTTCCTTGCAATCAATTTGGATTTTTGGCTTGTAGCCTTTCACAACAAGCTAAGCTTTATACTTGTCGATCCCACCATCCTTATTCAAGTTTGTTTTGTAAACCCATTTCACACTATTTTTGGCCCTCTGGAAGATGTGACAGCTGCCAAGTATCATTTTTTCTCGATTGATTTGAATTTCATCATTCATGGCTTTTTGCCATTTTTCATCCTTGACAGCTTTTTCAGAAGTGATAGGATCACAATATGTAAACAAAGCAGTGTGAGCAATTGAATCATTGTTAGACAAGTCACCCCCCCTTACGTAATCTACCATCCAGACAGGTTATTTTCTTGAACGTGGCTGCTCATTAATTGGTTCAATTGCTGGCTGTAGTTGCTCAATTGCGTCAGATGGTTGCCCTAGTTCATTTGTTCTTTCTTCAGGTTCATCAAAATCAACTGGAATAGGCTGTGGCTGCTGCCTTAAATTGCTTTCTTTCCAATTCCATGTGTTCTTCTCATCAAATCTAACATACTGATCTCAATCCTTTTTGTAAGTGGATTGAATAATTTAAAGGCTTTGGAAGCTTCACTTATGCCAAGAAAAACACATTTATGCCCTTTATCATCATGCTTCTTCCTCTTCTCATCTAGAAAATGTGCATATCAGATGTAGGCAAAAATTCTAAAATGATCAACGACTGGTTTTCATCCACTCAAGCTTCCTCAGAGGTCATATTTTTAACAAAAAATGTTGGACTTCTATTTAGCACCCGGATACTCCAATTTACAGCTTTAGGCCAAAAGCTCTTTGGAACATTCCCTTGTACCATTAAGCTTCACACAATGTTTAGGATTGTTCTATTTTTTCTTTTTAATACACAATTCTGCTGAGGTGTATAAGAAGTTGAAATTTGCTTTTGAATGCCTTGCTCATCACAGAAAGCTTTGGATTCTTTCGAACAAAACTCTCTACCATGATCTGTCGGAACAGCTTTGATGGCTTGGCCTACTTTATTCTCAACATATGCTTTAAACCTTTTAAATGCACTAAAAACTTCTGACTTTTCCGGAAAAAATAAACCCAATTTTTTCTGCTATAATCATCAATAAAAGTAATTAAATATTTTTTTACCTCTATTAAAGACTGGTTCTGTGGGACCGCATATATCAAAGTGAATCAACTCCAAGACTTTCTTCGCTCTCCATGATTTTTCTTAAGGAAAAGGGTTACGATATTGTTTGCTAATAGCACAATTTTTAGAAACTTGATCAAGAGCTGCCACTTAAGGAAGACCAATCACCATATTCTTCTGTTGCAAGGCTTTTAGTCCAGCAAAGTTTAAATGATCATATCGCAAATGCCACAACCATGATGTATCGTCCACCTTAGCCATTTTGCAGGTCTGGACACTCTTGATTTGCAACGGAGACAGCCTGTTTGGGCTCATATGGTCAATGGCAATTGCTCCCTTGGTAGGATCATATATCTCACAAGTACCCTTCTGAATTGTTATTATATAACCCTTTTCTTGTAATTGACCAACACTCAACAGATTGCTTTTTAAATTAGGAACATAAAGAACATTAGAAATTTTTTCTGTATAACTATTCTCTGGTTTTTATCTGAATATCTCCTCTCCCCATAACATTCACAGTAGAGCAATTACCAAAACTAACAGTAGTATGAAAACTTTCATTTAAATGAGAAAAAAAGACTTATTACTACACATATAGTTGCTGCAGTCTGCGTCAACTTACTAGACATCTGAATCGGTCTTCTCTTTAACATGACAAGCCATCAACAAAGTTTCCTCTTCTTGCTTTTCTACAAAGTCTGACTTCTTTGATTTTTCTTTGTCTTTGGGCAATTTGGTGTAGCATTCAGAACAGTAATAACCAAACTGTTGACACCTAAAGCACTCCACTTTTGATTTGTCAAATTGTTGATCATGACCTCTCCCCTTGCCTTGAACATCTGATTGATCATTGTCGTTCTTGAAATTTTGTCTTCCACCATCTCTACTGCTACAACCCCCTCTTCCTCTACCTCTGCCTCTGCCTCTATAATTTGAAGAACGTGGGATGCCTTTAAAGCTTGTTCATTTGTGACAGTGCCATGATTCACTTTCTGCTCATGAACTACTAACGAGCTTTGAAGTTCTTCAAGTGAAAGAGAATCTATGTTTTTAGATTCTTCAATTGAGCAGACAACATAATTATATTTTGGAGCCATAGAGTGTAAAATCTTTAAAACAATAATAGTATATCCTCTATCATTTCACCATGAATCCACATTCTATTTACTACTCCTAGCTCTATCATAATAATTAGTGATTGATTCATTGTCTTTTATCTGTAAAGTCTCAAAATCCTTTCCTAGAGATTGTAGTTGTGCACACTTCAGTTTCGACGAGCCTTCATATTTCTTCTTCATTGCATCCCATATTTTTTTGGAGGCTCTTTGTCATGAATTGTCTCCATGTTGCCCGAAACAAATAGTTCTTTGCCTTGAAATCCTTTAACTTGAATGAACCTATTTCTGACTTTTGTGCATCTGTTAAAACAACACTAGCTGCTAGTTTTTGTACTCCCATTTCACCTGCCAATACTCCTTGGACTTTAAGAAATTCTTCATTAACATGCTCCAATGGTCGTAGTGACCATCAAAGCTAGGAATTACTGGTTGCACAAAGCTGTCAGAGGCCATATTATAATTTGAAAGCCTTATTAAACTGAACTTTTGATAAAGCAAAATGACAAAATGAGTAAAGAATAAATATAAAACTAAAGAAACATGATTGATCTCACTTTATTGAAACAGGCCAAAGCCTATTATATAGGCAGTGCATCAGTTGAAACAAAACAAGAAAATAGGACTTAATTCTTATCTAGTTACTAACGTGGACTAAGCCACTACCCCATTACGAACAGAAACTCCTACGGATTAGGTCCATTAATCTCTGTAGAATAGGACTACAATTTTATTGAGATAAACATAAATATATTTATTAACAGGGGAAAAAAGGAATTAAAAATTATTCATTCAATTTTCATCTAAGTGTAAATGAGAGAGAAATGGTCATAGTGTATTATATTTTTCAGCACCGATCTTCTCACACCAATGAGCACCACAGTTAGCACAAAACGGTTCGTTTTGTGCTAACTATAAAAGATTTAACTGTAGCTTGAAAACGCAAACTCATCTTGCTCAAATGCAGACCACACACGCGCTCAAGTTTCTGAAACGCAAATGCAAACGACACACACACTCATCTCACTGGACCACAACACTCTCTCTCACCATGGGTCTCTCCACATTTGGCTTGGCTTGGCTATCAGTTATTTCTCTCACAACCCCGTGGATTGCATTCTCACGGCACTTCTGGAATTTGAGACCTAGCTACAGCTTCACTCTCTCGGTATGAATTTATGTTAATTTTACTGATGATTATACAAGAAAATATAGGCATATGAGTAGAGACGACCATGAATTATTTTGATTATACAAGAAAATTTTGCTGATCATGAATTATTACAGTGAGTTAGCTTAGTTTTACGAATTATTTTGTTCTTGAAATTAGTTTTGTTAATGTGAATTATTTTCATATTGTTGTCATGAATTATGCGATGAGACTGTATGCGATGGATCTTCATTACTTGATTGAAATTTCAGGCAGCCATGTCATATCTAAGTCAAGGAAAAGTAGATGTCGGCATTGCACTCCTTGTGCATCAATAAAAATCATAAATCTTTCAATAGCCTTATTGAAACATGAGAACTGATCATTAGCAAATAACATATGCCTCTCTCAATTTTGTATCAAGCTAAAAAGAATCCGTATCCAGAGATGCATCAAATGGAATTACGTGCAAATAAATCATCTCAAGGCCCTTAAAATCAGATATGCCTCTAACAGAAAAATGAATTGCTATGACATTGAAAAGGGATGAAAGAAAAAGCAACTAACTGTTGGAGTGTTCGCATTACCAAGATAAAAAGAGTATACAATTCTTTACCTATGAAATATTTTGCCACACTCCTACTCCAGCATTGCTTTAGCCAAAGTAGATTATCTATAAATGGCTAATGATTTTACAAAGCACACAAATCTTAGATCAACAAATGATATCTAACCAATAGCGAGCATCAATAATTGCCATGTGTAATCGGCAATTTGCTGACTTCATTATTCCGTTATTAATGTATAATTAAGTAACACCTATGCTAAATGGTTTTGTTAATGTGAATTATTTTCATATTGTTGTCATGAATTATTTTTTTTATAATATAATTTCCATTTTGATGATATGAATTATTTTCATTTCGTATAAATAAAGAATATGGAAAAGGCCATCGAAGACATTGAGGAGTTGGAGAAAATTGAGGAGGAGGACGAGCCAATGATTGGGATGTCTTTTGATACCGATACTGAAATGTTTATGTACTTCAAAGAGTATGGTAAAAAAAAAAGATTTCCAGTTATGCGAAGAAGTAGTAGAAAGGATAGTGATGGGATACTTAGAAATGTGTCTTTTGCTTGTGACTGAAGCGGGGGGACAAGAAGCAAATCTACTAATATCTTAAAGCCGCAACCTAATATAAAGACAGGCTGCAGTTGTTGACTCCAACGAAGTCAAGGCTTTTTCGATGCAATCATAGCCTCAAAGCACATGCAAAAAAGAAACTTGATATAAATGATCGAGCGGGAATCAAATTGTCAAAAAATTATCAATCACTTGTTATTGAGGCCGATGGACATGAAAACGTGACATTCATAGAGAGAGATTGTAGAAATCATATTCAGAAAGAAAGAATATTACGGCTTGGAGATGGGGATGCTGCTGCTCTTCAGAATTATTTTATGAAAGTGTAAGCAGAAGATAATAGATTTTTCTTTAGTATGTAAGTGGATGATGAAGGACAATTAAAAAATATATTTTTGGCTGAGCCAAAAAATAGGGAAGCCTACAAAGAGTTTAGAGACGTTGTTACATTTGACACCACATATCTTACAAATAAGTATGACATGCCATTTTCTCCGTTTGTAGGAGTTAATCATCATGGGCATTCTATTTTGTTTGGGTGTAGATTGATTTCAAATGAAGACATTGAGACATTCACATGGTTATTTCGAACAGGGTTATTCTGCATGTCTAATTCAGCTCCTATTGGAATTATTATAGACCAAGACAAGGCAATGAAAGCTGTAATTGAGAACGTTTTCCCCAGTACTCGACATCGGTGGTGTTTATGGCATATACTTAAGAAATGTGTTGCATAAGAAGATTCCAGAGAAGCTGGGGGGCTATAAAGAATATCGCGACATTAGCAATGTGTTGCATTGTGTTGTTTATGAGTCTCAGAGTTCTGCAAAATTTGAGGAAACTTGGCACCACATGATTGTAGAATTTGAATTGGGGGGAAATGAATGGTTACAGGGTTTATACAATGAGCAGCATCGTTGGGTGCCTTGTTATCTAAAAAATAGTTTTTGGGTAGGAATGTCAACCACTCAGCGCAGTGAGAGTATGAATGCATTTTTTTATGGTTATGTTAGCTCGAAAACTACTTTGAAGCAGTTTGTGGAGCAATATAGCAATGTATTAAATAATAAAGCTTAGAAAGAAGTTGAAGAAGATGCTCGGTGTTTTTCCCATCAATTGCCATGTGTAACATCTTATGCGATGGAGAAGCAAATCCGAGATGTGTACACAATTTCAAAATTTCAAGAATTTCAACAAGAGTTGGTCGGAAAAATGTATTGCGAATTTGTCAATTCCATGGGTTGTGAATATATAGTTAGAGATGATGTCAAAGTTGATACATGGAAAAAAAAAGACCTTTGTTTAAGTATATTGTGATAAAGAAAATGGTAAAATCCATTATAGTTGTTCAAGGTTCCAATTCAAAGGAATTCTCTGTAGACATGCTATTACGATCATGATACACAACGACATGGAAGTACTTCCAGAAAAGTTTATCCTACGGAGATGGAGAAAAGATGTGTGGAGATGCCACAGTAGGGTGAAAACCAGTCATGAGCTGCATAGCTGCACAGATTAACAAATACGATACGAGAAAATGTGTGTTAGTTTTGCAGAGGTTGCAAATGTGGCTGCAAAAGATGTGGAAAGTTGTAATCTTGTTTTGAATTGGATTGAGAAGGTACGGATAGATCTACCGGAAATGATTCAGTGTGGAAGAAACGATGAATTGTTGTTACAAGCCAAGGAAGTTGTAGTAATAGCGTGGGAATTGACACGCATGATGTTGAGACAGTATGTGATCCAGTTGTTAAGCGTCGTAAAGGTCATCCACCTTGTCAAAGAAAAAAGTCGACTAAATTTTCAAAATCTAAATCAGCGCATTCTAATGCAAAGGTTGGTTTTAAAGTAAAATAATTATAGTAAAATAATTTATTAATGGTGTTCAAATGTTGGTTTTGTTGACTTTGCAAGATGGACATGTAAGCGATCTAGTGGCAACTATGATTCCAACATTTCAAAATCTTCAACAAAGTTCCGTTGATAGGAATATGTACCCATATGGAGTTATGGACTATTCTAATGTAATTTTTTCACACTTTATGCGCAATATTTATAAGTATAATCATTTGGTTCAAGTTTCATTAATATATGTTTGTTTTAGGGCCTTAGGAACTTGCATCATAAAACTGGAGATAATGTTTATCCAACAGCTACACAAAATTCTAGCACGGTAAGTAGTGATAAAATTTGTATTTGTTCATCTTATGTAATTTAGTATTTGTTTATTTATGTACTTTAACATCTTTATTATAACAAGATGTTTATTTTTTTATAATAGCACCCACAACTCTAGCCCCAAGTGCATGGACATTTTCAGCAGCTGCTTTTTCAGCAAAATAATGAATACAGAGTTAATAGGGAGTTTGGAAGTGATTTCGAAGAATAGCATTTTCGGTGCAATCATTGAGCATATTCAGTTTGATACATAGACTATTTATCTGCTAGTCATGTGGCTGCTGGTTTGATTCAGACTCTTTTACCTGCAATCAGGGTTGGACTTGCTTTCTTGGTGATGCTTGCTATTATGTCCTTTAATGGAGGTGTGTTTTTGGTGGCTGTTGCTGGTCATACTTTTGGATTCTTTATTTTTGGCAGCAGGGTTTTTAATAAATCACACCCCCTCCAAAAATCTCTGATCTTCCTCCCATGAGTTGTTGATACAATTAATGGCTGATTACTAAGAGTTAAGTATGTTCTTGAGTTTGGCTTTGTAGTTTATCTTGTATCTCTTAATTTCTGTAGAAACTGAATATGAAGAAATGGTATTGTGGGTGAGAAATTTTTTGCAGTTTTTATTGATTTTCAGTTTCTGGATTTGAGAAATTTAATTGCATATGATGCAAACGTGGTTATGCGGAAGAGATTCCAAGAGGGATTTTATTTGGTTATTTTTTTCAATTGCCTTTTGCTATGTTGTTGTCAATAACAGACATTGGTTATTGATGAAAGCTTTTGTTGTGTTTTAAGTTGGAAATTGTAGCCACACCAGGACCACTAAGACTTTTACTTTTCCAAGTCACCAAAGGTAAAATGTTCTAGTGTTCTCATATGCCTTAATTTCCAAATTAAATTTCGAATTAGGAGCATTCTTTAACTTAATTTCCAAGCTTTTGTTGCCTTGGGTGTTTGATCGATATTTTTTTTCTTACATATATTCGCATAATATACTATTTACATGCGTATTTTTATCACTCAAGTAAAAACTGAGATCATGAGTTAAGTATACAATTCATGATACGTTAACATTCATTTCATGGAATATATATTAGTTAAGTATACAATTTAAATATAATACATATTACAATTGTTATAATTATTTGTGGAACATATTTTACAATAAGACTTAGATCTTCATGTGGTTGTCTTTGTCGAAGTTCTTTTTCAAACAACTGAAATTTAAGAGACAAACACTCCATTTGATGCCCCAGCCTACGAACTTCTCCTAATAAGATGTCAATTTTGTTCTCGTTCATGCTTCGATCTTCCATCCCTCCAAAGTCATTACATTCACTACTTTTTCGATCATCATCCCATTCAAAAGCCTCACATCCTTTGCACTTCCAAAACTTACGATTCAGATTTTCTCTCGTACGTGAAATTCGTAAGACCTTATTACTATTGCTGCATTTTTCACAAGCTTTCACCTGTGTTCGATTTTCACTTGTGCTGCTACAAGACATAATGATTGAACAATTTTTCTACAATATAAACAAATAGCACAATCATTGTAGCACAAATATATACAACACATAATGGCAATTCCCAGCACAAAGTTATAATAATTATTTTATCATCCAATTTCCAACACAAAGCCATCTCAATTAGCGCCTAAGACTACCAAAAATGCAATCCCAAATCAACATATCCGAACTATATATCAACATAATTTAACAATTTCCAGCAGCAAGTTTTAACAACAGATAAAATTCCAACAACAACTCATCCCAAAATCAGCAACTCATCAATCCCAAATCAACCTATTCGAACTATATATCAACATAATTTAACAATTTCCAGCAGCAAGTTTTAACAGTAGATAAAATTCCAACAACTTATCCCAAAATCAGCAACTCATCAATCCCAAATCAACCTATCCGAACTATATATCAACATAATTTAACAATTTCCAGCAGCAAATTTTAACAACAGATAATTCCAACAACAACTCCTCCCAAAATTAACAACTCATAACTCACAACACAAAAGCATTTTGCTAATTAAACCAATTACCTCCACGAATTGATTACGACAGGCTACAACTATCGACGAAGCAGATAGCGAAAGAGAAACCCACCGAGATGCGTGAGAGAGACCCACGACGAGAGAAAGCTGAAGGAGAGAGCAGTTAGATGTGCGAGAGGTCGGATGAGAGAGACCCACGAAAAGAGAGAGAGCCACAACCGAAGAGAGACCCACGCTCGAGAGAGAAAGAGAGAAAACCGAAGGAGAGAGCAATCCCACGATCCGTTTTGTGAGGCGAGTGTGTGAGGAGAGTGTGTTAGTTTTGAAGTACAGTATTTTCTTTTATAGTTAGCACAAAACGAACCGTTTTGTGCTAACTGTGGTGCTAAGCGTGGTGCGTTTCTCATTTTCCTATATTTTTATATTTGACATGGATCCCACGTTGAATAAAGTGTGTAGAGAAAAATGATTTTTTTGGGGTGAAATTTCCAAAATCGGGCCCATAAAAAAATGTCAGAAGTTGTCTTCACTTCACAGCTGAATCTAGCCGTTGGTAGGATGTAACGTCCGAAACTCGAGTGTGTCTGGTGCGTCCACATGAGAGAACCACTTGTGTGTGTGTGTGTCTCTCTCTCTCTCTATATATGGAGCTTGTATACCCTGATCATTTTATCATGACTTCTGATCGATGCATACCCTGATCCGCTACTTCTTGAATAGCATTTCTTGCTGCGATTTGAGTAGTAAAATGCAGGCATACTTCTTCTTGTACCCCTGAATGCACAAGGAACACCAAAAAATTATCCAACACTAGACATTTGTAATAGTCACAATCGCGTTATTGAAACTTGCTTGAACATTTATATTTCAACATTTAGTTTGAAAGAAAAACGAAATAGCATCTCCTGAAAATCTGAAGTTTGCAAAATTTTACAATAGTTTCAAGTGTTAACACTACTCATAAAAAAATTTCAAAATAATATAATTAACATCACATTCCAATAAACACTACTAAATACTAACATCATATAAGTTCATAATAAACTACGATCCATAAACACCAATACATAAATGCTGAGATTATTTATTTTTATTTTTTTAGGATTTTAATACGTTAATCTAATTTTAAATTTTAAAATATAATAATAAGTGGGTTGGGTCTCACTAATGTTTTATTGCTTAAGCCCAGCCTAGGCCACAGGACTATGAAATTAGGTCCATATCCAAGCTCTCACGTCGAGAGCCATGCCTAAGTCTGGAGCACTAGGTTGGGTCGGGCCGATTTTGACTATTAATTAGTTATGACTTAAAGCATAACCATTTCATAATAAATGTTAGATTGATCTCAAGGCTAGCAATGTTTCAATACCGGAAGTTGATTTTTTTTTTTTATCTAATTTATTGCTATAAGTACCTTTATTGAAAAATAATCATTATCTTTTATTCATTTAGTTTTATACTCATGAGAAATCATTAATTAGTAAACGAAATGGTTGAAAGTAGAATGAGTTGGAATGTGAATCATAATAAGATATTTACTTGAGTAGTATGAATTGAAATCGGAATGAACTGTATTCTCATTAATGTGTTTTATGTTAAAATCAAAATAGATTATCACAGGATACTAAAGTGCCCTTGATTATTTATAGATAAATAATAACAATAAAAATAGAAATATTGTAAAACTTTTATGTAGTGATACTCTTTATAGAAATAACATCAATATAGTCATTAAAAATTATGGCCTCAATTTGGGTCAATTATAAATAGGAAACAATTTCATAATATAATAAGTTATAACTTTTTTAGATCCCGTCTCAAGGAATTTGCTTCCATATAATAATAATTATGTGCTTATTACCAACAAAAAAAAATCTATGTTAATATTAAGTTTTAAGATGGAATAAGTGTGTCTGTGTGTAATAATTCTAATACAATTAAAATAATACCTTTTGCTTTGGTTGCTTATTTCCATTAACTTGCACTATAAGTCTCATAAATGCAACTATACGCGAACAACTTTCTTTTCTTGATAAAACAATCACGAAAGCAGATGGATCACTACGGGTCAATGCATTAGCTTTTGAATTTGGTCGACCTCGTGTAAAGGGTCATCCACATACTACTTTTAATACCCAATCAACATGAGTGTCCAATTTATGGCCATTGAATGTAAAGGACATCCACACTTCTTAATACCAGTAGTCCTTGTTTGTTTTTCTTTTTTATTCTCTTAATCTTTTCTGGTGTTTTTGTATTGTCCACTTCTCTCACAACAGAAGGTGATCCTTGGTTTTTGAGCACCATTATTCGAATTAGATCTCTCGGTCACAATTACAAAACCATTCTTTCTCCCGACTTCATTAGTCACATAAATTAACACTTTCTTACTTTTAAATATCTACATATAAAAATAAATAAATATTAATAAATGAACATTAGCGTAAAATAACAAATTGAAATTTTTTTCTCAAATGAAATTTGACCTAATACTAAGCTTCATAATATCTGTATAATGCATCAAAAGCTTTCTAAACATCCAAGCAAAAACTATAGCAACACAGTTAGAAAAAGGAAAAAAAATTCAACAAAGAATAAAGTTGATACAACTCTGCAACTCAGAGTTTATATCCTAGATTTACACTTTTCGAGTAAGTGCTGACTCCAGCAAAAAGAAGCAAAAGAATTGAAATTAATGGAGAAATAGAGATAGCAGGAGAGACGGAGAGAGAGAAGAAGAAATATTTTCCATTTCCTTGCTTTCTATGACGTGTTCCCCTCTACATATATCTTTTACCCCTCAATCATTACACGTGTAACTAACCAACAAATGAATGATTCAAAGAAAAAAAAAAAGTCACAACAAAATAACAAAATCACAGCTGCCATCTTTTCCACTCTCTTTGTGCCTTCTCGAATATTCCTTAGGTAATGTAATCTTTGAGGTATGTTGGTGCCCTGCGCATACGAGCTGGACCTTTTGTGTGCTCCTCAACTAGCTGGGCTTCTTTCTCTGTTTCCCATGCTGACTTGTCATTAATCTCGGGCAAGGTTGTATCATTCCCCATCCCTTGAAAATTTACCTTGTCCTCAAGGTGAAGCTCGGGATATAACTTGTAAAACTCATCATAAGCCTCCCCCAGGAGACACTCCTCATCATCAGTACCCATCAACAACAAGAAGTTGCTGCGGCAGCGATGGTTTGCACTATATTTATGATCACAATTATAACATAACCCTTTTTCTCTTTTATCCCGTAACTCAGCTGGAGTAAGTCGCCGGATTGGTAAATTTGGGGTTGGTAATAATGGAGGTTGAGACGGTGGTTTTGGTGTACTAATAACAGGGGCAGCAAGAGTATTGGTATTTTTAAAAGTGGAAGAGTTTGATAAAACAGGGGAAAATTTTTGTGGAGCTTGCGGTGTAGTAGGAGACCACTTTGACCAAGAACAACTGGTTGTTTTAGCTTCATCAGATCTAGCCTCATAAGCTCTAGCAAGAGCAAAGGCTTCCATGAGCGAAGTAGGTCGAGTAAACAACAACTCACGACGGATATCGGGTTTTAAACCTGTGATAAAGAAACTAATTAACAAAGGCTCAGATATACCAGTAACTTTGTTCATTAAGTCTTCAAAAGTAGACTGAAATTCCGCAACTGTGGTGGTCTGTGTTAACTTTGAAAGATTCCCTTGATGGTCTTCATACATGGAAGCTCCAAAGCGACTCTTAAGACTGACCAAAAAACTTCGCCATGTGGTTAAGAGATTGTTAGCTTTCATCCATTGATACCAAGCAGCGGCTCTCCCTTCCATGTGAAACAATGCAATGCGAAGACGTAAATTATCTGGGGTCCCATGGAGGTCAAAAAACTCGTTGATGCGAAAATCCCACCCGGTCGGATCAGAGCCGTCAAACTTGGGAATGTCCATTTTCATGGAACGTAAAAGCGGGGAAAAATCTGTGCCCCCAGCAGAACCCTCTGTAAACGCTGACATCAGCTCCGATGGTCGTGAAGGGCCACTCAAAACGCCGACAGACCCACGGATTTGAGATTGTAATTCCTCAAAACGGGAATCTACAGTGGACATGTATTGTTGTAAGGTCTGATGCACAGAGAGTGTTTGCTTCTCAAGGAGCTCCTTCATGGCGGAAAGAACTCCAGAATCAATCGTCTTTGTTGTCCCAGTCATGGTGGATTTTTTTTTTGTTTTTTGTTTTAAGAAGAAGGAGAAGAAGGCAATGAAAGCACCAATTGATACAACTCTGCAACTCAGAGTTTATATCCTAAATTTACAGTTTTCGAGTAAGTGCTGACTCCAGCAAAAAGAAGCAAAAGAATTGAAATTAATGGAGAAATAGAGATAGCAGGAGAGACGGAGAGAGAGAAGAAGAAATATTTTCCATTTCCTTGCTTTCTATGACGTGTTCCCCTCTACATATATCTTTTACCCCTCAATCATTACACGTGTAACTAACCAACAAATGAATGATTCAAAGAAAAAAAAAACAGTCACAACAAAATAACAAAATCACAGCTGCCATCTTTTCCACTCTCTTTATGCCTTCTCGAATATTCTTTAGGTAATGTAATCTTTGAGGTATGTTGGTGCCCTGCGCATACGAGCTAGACCTTTTGTGTGCTCCTCAACTAGCTGGGCTTCTTTCTCTGTTTCCCATGCTGACTTGTCATTAATCTCGGGCAAGGTTGTATCAAAAGTGCACATCACATTATTCATAGTTTTGTGCCTGTAGAAGATTTTCCTCTCACCTCATGATTGATAAATTCATTAATATAATCCATTATGTATTTTGAATGAACATTAGAAGTTTGAGTTGAACCCACGGACGAAGCTACGGTGCCCCGGGTGCACGGTACCCTTGTTTTTGGTAAGTTACTTTGCAGTCCCTCTTATTTACTGAAAAGTGAAAAAATTAAAAGTTTTAAAATTTTAATATATAAGTCCAAAATATTTCTACTATTTACACTTAAGAGTATATTTCTATTATTTATATTTGAATACTAAACCATAATTGATTATTATGAAATTTTTTAACATTGTCATTTGGTCATATTATTATTGATAAATTAAAATTTAATTACATATTTAAATTATTTATTATTGATTAAATAAATTTTATATTGTTTCTAAAAATTTTTTAATATTATTGATAAATTAATATATTTTATTATATATTTAAATTATTTATTACAGATTAAATTAATATTATATTATTTTCAAAAAATAAAAAAGATTTTATGCATTTATTTTTTTTCAAGTTATTGGCCTTATACTGTCATTAATTTTAATAGCAAATTAGATCACTTGATCAAAATATAAAATTTAAAAATTATCCAAAATTATTTGTCAAACTTTTGATTATTTTGCTTTTTTGAAAAACAATAGAGATGTCAATGTTAAAAACCAAATAGAATACATCCATGTCGTCGAAGCAAGTTTTGCGTTAGATCTAATGGGCAGCTCATATATGGATAAAATATGGGGTACCATGCACCAAGTGAACGTTAGCTGGACCATTTTTTTAAATCACACTACTTCATAAACCAAAGAATCAATAGTAGGACTTTTGTCGATCAAAAAATCTACTTCTAAAATATGATTTTGACTACTAATTAGTTATAACTTAACGCATAACCATTTCATAATAAATGTTAGATTGATCTCAAGGCTAGCAATGTTTCAATAATGAAAGTTGATTTTTTTTTCATCTAATTTATTGCTATAAGTACCTTTATTGAAAAATAATCATTATCTTTTATTCATTTAGTTTTATACTCATGAGAAATTATTAATTAGTAATTGAAATGGTTGAAAGCAGAATGAGTTCAAATGTGAATCATAATAAGATATTTACTTGAGCAGTATGAATTGAAATAAGAATGAATTGTATTCTCATTAATGTGTCTTATCTTAAAATCATAATAGATTGTCACACGATACTAAAGTGCCATTGATTATTTATAGATAAATAATAACAATAAAATTAGTAATACTGTAAAACCTTTATGTAGTGATACTCTTTATAGAAATAACATCAATATAGTCATTAAAAATTATGGCCTCAATTTGGGCCAATTATAAATAGGAAAAAATTTCATAATATAATAAGTTAGAACTTTTTTAGATCCCGTCTCAAGGCATTTGCTTCCATATAATAATAACTATGTGCTTATTAACAACAATTTGCTTCCATATAATAATAACTATGTGCTTATTACCAACCAAAAAAAATCTATGTTAATATTAAGTTTTAAGATGGAATAATTTTTTTTTCTAAAGTTGTTTAAGACGGTAACTTATTCTTTAGACTTTTAATAAGACGACTTTACAAATTCGCAACACTATATAGATGATAGATTTATATACTAGAGTTTTAAAACTATATCTATCTCTTTTATTAATATTTATACATTATATTTAACATGTTTAATTAATTAATTATCAATGCACAACATAGTTTACCTATATATTGCTTGCATTCAGGATAACTTAGTCAACATAATAATTTTTGTAACTACACCTTATTAAGTTATAATTTCCTTATAACTATAAAATCAATTTAGTTCCAACAATATGATTATAAAGAGATTTTATTATAATACTAAATAATTGTGAAAGCCAAACCAAGCGTTTTGACAAAGAAAAGCTTTATGATAAAAGCTTGACAAAATTGGCCAAAATGTGTTGGAAGTTGGCACCAAAGCTTGGAAATTTCAACAAACATATAGTTGGCATGGAAGGTTTCTATAGCTAGCATGCAAGCTAGCACAAATTAGCAAATTGCCGTGCTGAATTTTGGCCATTATTTAGGCTATAAATAGAGAGGTGATGAGAGCTTGAATTGCATCCCAAAAAATTATTAAGCTTATAAATTCTAAGCTTTTGAGAGAAGTAAGAGAAGTGTGTATGGAAAATTTATCTTTCCTGCAGAGTGTGAGAGTACTGAGTATATTTGAGTATCTGGGAAGTGAGATTCGTTACTCAAATATTTGTACTTTATTAATTGTTAAATAAACAATTATTATTTCTTACCTCCATGGATGTAAGTTTAATTACCGAACCACGTTAATAATTGTGTCTTTTGTTTTTCTATAACTATTTGGTGCGGTTGATTCCATATTCCACGCACAAGTGGTATCAAGCCGACAGTTCGTACTTAAGGGGGATATGTACTGTTCACGTATACAGTACAGTTCACGTATATGGTACTATTCACGAATACGGTGGAGATGGTCATTTGTACTTGGGAGACAGTTTATTATAAGTAGTGTGTATTTTGCATATTTAGGAAAGTTCTATCAAGAATGTGATAAGAGCCTAAGGAGTCTGGGTTTTAAGTGGGACTATTGTGACCATTCCATTCTCATAGGAACTTTCTTGTTGCATTTATTCACACGAAATTAACATCATAGAGGCTGTTTTTCAAGTGGAAATAGTTCGATGAGAAAATGGTAGAAGGTGAAACTTCTATAATTGGGGAGAGATCTACCGAGACTATTTCAGGAGACATTTCAGGTAGGAGGCGAAATTTGTCAAATCGATATTCAGCACCTGTTATAGGACTCCAAAAGATCGATGTTGAAAAATTTGATGTGAAAATCATCCTCGTCATGTGGAGGCGTGAAGTTATGGATGCCCTTATTCAAATCGATCTCAATGTTATTCTGAAAAATAAAAGACACTTGTATGATGAAGAAATTTAGGACCGTATGAATGAAAAAGTTTATGATTAGATCAGATCTTGTTTGACCAAGGATGTGAAATACTTGGTGAAAGATGAGGAGTGTGCGATGACTTTGTGGCGTACATTGGAGGAGAAGTACTTGCTAAAAAGTCTTGAAAATCGCCTTCATGCAATAAGTCAAGTATATAGCTTTCGAATGAAGCCTAGGGTGTCATTGAATGATTATGTCTCAAGATTTGAAAAGTTACTTGTTGATTTGAAGAATCTTGATGAAGATATTAAGGATGAAGTTAGGGTTATGATTCTGTTACACTCGCTACTAGAAGAATATAGCCATTTTGTGACTACCTTGATAGATGGAAAAAAAACGTGATTATCTTTAAGGATGTCTGCACAATATTGACTAATTTAGAAATTCGGAATAATGATAAACATTCCGAAAGAGAATCGTCTCAAGCTTTGTTAACTAGAGAAAGGGTGATGGAGAAAAAAAAGAAGCACGGTGGAAAGAATTCTCGGTTTAAATAGAGAAGTAGAAATTTTTGTCATGAAAAGGGCCATTGGAGGAAAGATTGTCCGAAGGCTCAGAAGAGGGATGGGAAGAAATCAGCAGCAGTAAACATGGCACGTAAAGATGAGGACTCTGATTATTCACTAAGTATTACACTTACAACATATGTGGCTAGTTCAAGCAAGTAGATATTTGATACTGGAGCAACCTATCATTTGTATCCTATTAGGGAATGGTTTATGGATTTCAGTGAATTGGAATCTGGTGCAGTTGTGATGGAGAATGATCAACCTTATCGCACGATGGGGATAGGTACAGTTCGGCTCAAGCTATTCGATGAAATGGTCAGAGAATTGAAAGAGGTTAGATATGTTTCAGCTTTGAAGAAAAATCTAATTTTTGTGGGTGCTTTAGAAGCTAAAGGCTATAAGGTTACTATTGAAAATGGCACAATAAAGTTTACATATGAGGCTATGATGATTCTGCAAGGGGTTCGGCGTCACAATCTGTACTATTTGAAGGGAGGTACAACTGATGAAACAAATATTGTTGAAGTGCACAATGACACCACCAAGCTATGCATGTACGACTGGGACATGTTAGAGAGAAGTCTTTGCAAACTCTAATGAGGCATGGACTCTTAAAAGGTACCAAAACCTATAAATTAAAATTCTGTGAGCATTGTGTAATAGGCAAGAAAATAAGGGTCAAATTTGGTACAACTAATCATGATACTCATAAGATCCTTAAATATGTTCACAGTGATGTATGAGGACCAACCAAGACTGCATCAATTGGTGGAAGCCATTATTTTGTTACATTTGTTGATGATTTCTCTAGACGTGTGTGGGTGTACACCATGCGAACAAATGATGAGGTTCTAGAGATTTTCATGAAATGGAAGAAACTGGTGGAGACTTAAACTGGTAGAAAGATTAAAAAATTACGATATGATAATGGGGGTGAATATACTTCTAATCTAATCTTGCAAGTATACCAGAACGAGGGTATTAAAAAACATTTCACGGTGAGAAATACTTCGCAACAGAACAATGTGGCTGAGTGTATGAATCGTATTTTATTAGAGAAAGTACGATGTATGTTATCTAATGCTGGTTTAGATAAAAAGTTTGGGCTGAAACTATAAGCTACGCAAGTCACTTGATAAACTAGTTGCCTTCTGCTGCAATTGAAGGTAAAACTCCTATGGAAATGTGGTTTGGAAAGCATGCACAAGACTATGATTCCCTTCGTATATTCAGGTGTCCAGTTTATTATCTTGTCAAAGATGGTAAACTGAATTCTCGTGCTAGAAAAGCTATCTTTGTGGGATTCAAAAGTGGAGTAAAGATCTTCAAGCTTTGGTATCTCGAAGATAAAAAGTTTGTGTGTAGCAGAGATGTCACGTTTGATGAAGCTTCAATGATGAAAGCTTCAAGTTCTCAGCAGGTAGAGAACAAGACCACATAGGTATTGCAGCGGGTTGAGTTTGATGCAACTTCATATGTACTAATTAGTTCTACGTCAGAGAATGATTCAATTATGGAAGAGACACCCTGAGAATGGTTCAACTATGGAAGAGACACCCTGAATTGAAGAAGAGGTTGTTTCTTCTTATATCCCACAAAATGAAGAAACAACTGATAGTGTAGATAATGATGATTCCATAGAAACAAGAAGACCAAGAAAATAGATAAATAAACATGGATGGCTTACTTAAGACATGATGGTAGCCTATGCACTTCCAGTTATTGATGATGACATCCCCAACATTTTCAGTGAAGCATTACGCAGCAGTGAAAGTTAGGGGTGGGCACCAACCCGCCCAACCCGTGAACCCGACCCAACCCGTATGAATTTTTGCGGGTTGGATTGGGTTAGGTTGATAAAATTTACGGGTCGAGTTGGGTTATTAAATTTTCAACCCGTACTGTTTGCGGGTTGGGTCGGGTTGCAAATTTTTAACCCAACCCGACCCGTCAACCCGTATATATAAAAATATATTTAGCAAGTTTCTCAAAACCCTAAACTCAAATTCTCTTGTTTAAAGAACAGCTGCTCATCTGCTCGCGCATAGAACACAACAAGTCAACAACATCACAACTCACGGCGTTTCTTGAAAAGCCACCCAAACTACAAATCGTCACATGCTTAGGTTCTTTCTTCTTCTTCTTCTTTCTATTTTACTAATTTAGTATTGTTTTTAAACAAGTTGAACAATTTTTTATTGTTAAAATGTCTAGCCAATTTGATTTCATGATTTGGTGCATTATAATATTTTTTTATTGATAAAAGTTGGTCAATTTTTGGTTGTTATAATGGTGTCAAGCTTAATCAACAATCCGATTAACATAAATAAAATAATTATTATTATTACAATCTTAGGGAAAAGGCTTTTTGACAAATATCTGTTGGGCATTGTTCTGCAGAAATATTTTCAGTATTAACTAGTCATGCTCTCAAATTCACATATGTATTCTATCTCAGATGGATTTTTTTTCATAAGATTATTCTAATCATATTTATTTTTCGCAGTATCCAAACATGGCTAAGGGTATTAATAAAAGAGCTTTAAGCTGACTGTGACCACTATTTGTTATTTTTTCGATTATTTGTTAATTATTAATAGGATAATGACAATATTCATGGCCTGGAATTTTTTCCTTGTAGATGTAAGCAAATTCATCCAATCCAAGAGTTAATATCTACATCTTCAATAACTCAAAGTACAACTGATAGTGCTATTAATACACATGCAGGCAATGGAAAAGGTGGAAAAGTGTCAAGGGTATGGGAACATTACACAAAAATTGAGAATAATACAAAATGTAAGTGTAACTACTGTTCTAAAGTGTATGCGTGTCATTCTAGATTTATTGGGACTCGTACTTTATGGAATCACTTGTCAGCATGCACAGCCTATACTGATAGGAAAGTTGATTTAAAACAAAAAACCTTGGTGTTTGAGGATAACACAACTGGTGGTGGCAGTAATCTTTTGGCAATATCTTGTAGCAAAGAGGACTTTAGAAAAGCATGCATTGAGATGATAATTATTGATGAATTGCCCTTTAGTTTTGTTGAAAAAGAAGGGTTTCAGAAATTTATGAGCAAAGCTTGTCCAAAACTTGATAGTTTTTCTAGAAGAACTGTTGCTAGAGATGTGTATCTGTTGTACTTAAATGAGAAAAATAATTTGAAAAAAGTGTTTGCTAGTAATAAATATAGGGTTTGTATAACAACTGATTGTTGGACTTCAATACAAAATTTGAATTACATGGTTATTACAGCCCATTTTATTGATGATGAGTGGCAACTTCATAAAAGGATATTAAACTTTTGCCAGATTGATGATCATAAAGGAGATACAATTGGAAAATTGATTGAGTCTTGCTTGCTTGAATGGGGTATTGATAAAGTGTTTACAATTACTGTTGATAATGCAAGTTCGAATGATTTGGTCATTTCTTATTTAAAAAAGAAGCTGAATAATTGGGGTGGGCTTGTGTTGAATGGTGATTATCTTCATGTTAGATGTTGTGCACATATTATAAATTTGATTGTGACTGAGGGATTGAAAGGGACGAATAATTATGTTTCTAGCATTCGCAATGCAGTGAAATATGTAAGATCATCACCAGCTAGATTAATAAGGTTTAGAAAATGTGTTGAGCATGAAAAACTTGATTCTAAACGTATTGTTGTGATGGATGTTCCTACTAGGTGGAATTCCACCTATTTGATGTTAGAG
>MKYO02032179.1:466168-662262 GCA_002013955.2 Citrus medica | reverse complement strand
TTGTATTCTTAGACATCGTCCAGTCGACTTAGGATACACCATTGTCCGAAACATGCTTAGTATACCTAAGTTGATTACTCGTTCCCTTCCGTATGGTCATTTCATCACCCGAATCCTCAAATACTTTAGCGTCCCTATCCAAGAACCATCATGTAGGCCGTCTAAGAGCATTGGGGATGAGGCTGTTAGTTCTTTAGGTTTTGAGTGTCATAATGGCACTTGGGTAAAAGTCACTGATAATAAGTTCACCTTTCTTGCTCCAAGTGATGATCGACCACTTACTACTGTGGTTCCAGCCCATCAGCTACCTGTTTTTGCGCTTTCATTTCGGGGTCAGCGTAGACGTCGAGCTCCTTCAGTATCTCCCTCGGCTCCTATAGCCTCTGCACCTTCTTTACCACATCCCGAGCATCCTACTTCTGAAGAAGTTACTCTTCAGCAGCTTATGGATGAGGTGAGGACACTCTCTATGCGGCAGACTGAGTTTCACCACCAGCAGTAGCAGCTTATTCATGGACAGCGCCTCCTCTTTGAGCACTTCGGCATTCCATATCCGTATCCACCTCCATCACCACCATCCTCACCACCTCAGTAGTCTCTTATGCTTGTATTTGGACACACATACATTTCATTATGATTTTGGATTATGTATTTGTTTTGAATGACATGGATTTGTTTTGATTGTTTAATATTTCAGGGATAATATGTTATTTCCGTATGCTTTGGCTATTTTTGGACTAATGTGCTGTATTGAGATTTCGATAACAAACCACATGTGTTGATTAAATAAATATTTATGTATTGTGCTTTAACAATAAGAATATGTCTTTATGGAGTTAAGTTGTTTTTCATAATCTTTGATTTTAATAAATTTTTGTTTTGAATTTCAGATTTGGACCTATTTCAAAATATTTAAATGTTTTGGGTCATTCTATAATTTCTCATATTTTGGATCATATCTTAATTTCAGAAAGTTTTGAGTTTAATAAAGTAATAATTAGAAATTTTTAAATTGGACCAATTTGAAAATTTTTATAACGTTTTGGATCATAACATAGTTTCATATAGTTTTGAGGTTAAAATGTATTTTTAAAACAAAATTCATTTAACACTTCACGTAGAATATACAACTTATCACGTAAAGTTCGCAACTTCGACGTCAAACATGAAATCGGGACGTCGGACATGCAATAACTAACGTTAAACATGCAACTAGCAACGCTATACGCGAAATATGAAACTCATGGCGTAAAGTTTGCAATTTCGACGTCAAACATGAAACGGACGAGAATATGCAACTTATCATGCAAAGTTTTGGCTTTATTCAAAACATGCAACATCTTACGTTAAACATGCAATTGAGACGTCGGACATGCAACAACCGACGTTAAACATAAAACCTGCAACACTAATTGTGAAATATGGAACTTATCACGTAAAGTTTGCAACTTCGACGTCAAACATGAAATCGGGACGTCGGACATGCAACAACCGACGTTAAACATAAAACCTGCAACACTAATTGTGAAATATGGAACTTATCACGTAAAGTTTGCAACTTCGACGTCAAACATGAAACGGATGAGAATATTCCAGAATATTCTTTTTTTGGCTTTATTCAAGACATGCAACAGCTTACGTCAAACATGCAACCCTGACGTCCGACATGCAACGACAGACGTTAAATATAAAACTTGCAACACTAGACGTGAAATATGCAACTGATCACGTAAAGTTCGCAACTTCAACGTCAAACATGAAACGGACGAGAATATTCAAGAATAGTCTTTATTTTGGCTTTATTCAAGACATGCAACAACTTATATCAAACATGTAACCGTGACGTCCGACATGCAACAACGGATGTTAAACATGAAACTTGCAACACTTCACGCGAAATATGCAACTTATCACGTATAGTTCGCAACTTCGACGTCAAACATGAAACAGACGAGAATATTCTTAAATATTCTTAATTTTGGCTTTATTCATAACATGCAACAGTTTATGTTAAACATGCAATCAGGACGTCGGACATGCAACAACGGATGTTAAACATGAAACCTGCAACACTACATGTGAAATATGCAACTTATCACGTAAAGTTTGCAACTTCGACGTCAAACATGAAACGGACGAGAATATTCGAGAATATTCTTTATTTTGGCTTTATTCAAGACATGCAACAGCTTACGTCAGACATGCAACCGTGACGTCCGACATGCAACGACGGACGTTAAACATGAAACTTGCAATACTTCACGCAAAATATGCAACTTACCACGTAAAGTTCGTAACTTTGACGTCAAACATGAAACGGATGAAAATATTCGAGAATATTCTTTATTTATTTTGGCTTTATTCAAAACATGCAACATCGTACGTCAAACATGAAATCCAACCGTCGAAAATGCAATAACTGACATTAAATATGAAAATTGCAACACTTCACGCGAAATATGTAACTTATCACCAAAAGTTCACAACTTCGACGTCAAATATGAAACAGACGAGAATATTTCAGAATATTCTTTATTTTGATTTTATCCCAAACATGCAACTTCTTACGTCAAACATGAAATCGGGACGTCGGACATACAATAACTAACGTTAAAACTGAAATACTATTTTTTTCATTTTCAATTTCTTTATTTTTTGCCATTTTATTTAATTATATTATATTGTATTATAGGATTTGTATTATATTATTTAATTTCTTTATCTTTTGCTATTAATTATATTATAAAAATTATTTTTGACATTTTATTTAATTTTTTTCATTTTTATATTCTATTTTTAATAGATATTTTTTAAAAAATATACCGGCTGCACCAAGTCTTTGGCTGCCAAATGGCAGCCAAAGACAGCTGGGCTCTCTTTTTTAGAGCCCGGCATGGTGCCGGGTACAATGCCAACGGCATTGTAGCCAAACCCTGCAATAAGATGTCCCATCTCAGGCATTGTCAGCCGTCTTGTCAAATCCTGGACAGTTGTCAAAATATGATATTGCATGAATTAATTCACTGACTCTCTCATATGTCCCGTATAAATCGTTATAATACTCCACATTCAAATGCAACTCATTTAGCATATCTTTCCTCACTTGTAACCTTCCATTCTCACCAAAACCCATTAAGTCAGATATCGCTCTAAACCCACCATTACCATCAAGTGTAACATCTTTAATATGATAAATGTATGATTGTAATGCAATTGGAAATTCTTTAACAAATGGATTTGACTTGAACGATTTTTTGTGTGTACACAATAGCAACAAATATTAGGAAAAGAAATGTGAAAATACAAACTATAATTAAGAAATAAGTGTGTCTGTGTGTAATAATTCTAATACAATTAAAATAATACCTTTGGCTTTGGTTGCTTATTTCCATTAACTTGCACTATAAGTCTCATGAATGCAACTATAGGCGAACAACTTTCTTTTCCTAATAAAACAATCACAAAAGCAAATGGATCACTACGGGTCAATGCATTAGCTTTTGAATTTGGTCGACCACGTGTAAAGGGACATCCACATACTACTTTTAATACCCAATCAACATGAGTGTCCAACTTATGGCCATTTAATGTAAAGGGACATCCACACTTCTTAGTCCTTGTTTGTTTTTCTTTTTTATTCTCTTAATCTTTTCTCATGTTTTTGTATTGTCCACTACTCTCACAACAGAAGGTGATCCTTGGTTTTTGAGCGCCATTATCCGAATTAGATCTCTCAGTCACAATTACAAAACCATTCTTTCTCCCGACTTCATGAGTCCCATAAATTAACACTTTCTTACTTTTAAATATCTACATATAAAAATAAATAAATATTAATAAATGAACATTAGCGTAAAATAACAAATTGAAATTTTTTTCTCAAATGAAATTTGATCTAATACTAAGCTTCATAATATCTGTATAATGTGTCAAAAGCTTTCTAAACATCCAAGCAAAAACTATAGCAACACAGTTAGAAAAAGGAACAAATTCAACAAAGAATAAAGTGCACATCACATTATTCATAGTTTTGTGCCTGTAGAAGATTTTCCTCTCACCTCATGATTGATAAATTCATTAATATAATCCATTATGTATTTTGAATGAGCATTAGAAGTTTGAGTTGAATATCATTCAGGAAATACAGAATACAGACGCCTGTTCATCAACAGAATATTTAATAGTAAATTATAAAATATTTTAAAGTACATTATAAAAGAATAGAGATGCCGCGTAAGATATTTTAAAACAAATTGTAAGATAAATTCCAAATACTATGCTATGAGTCCCATAAATTAACACTTTCTTACTTTTAAATATCTACATATAAAAATAAATAAATATTAATAAATGAACATTAGCGTAAAATAACAAATTGAAATTTTTTTCTCAAATGAAATTTGATCTAATACTAAGCTTCATAATATCTGTATAATGTGTCAAAAGCTTTCTAAACATCCAAGCAAAAACTATAGCAACACAGTTAGAAAAAGGAACAAATTCAACAAAGAATAAAGTGCACATCACATTATTCATAGTTTTGTGCCTGTAGAAGATTTTCCTCTCACCTCATGATTGATAAATTCATTAATATAATCCATTATGTATTTTGAATGAGCATTAGAAGTTTGAGTTGAATATCATTCAGGAAATACAGAATACAGACGCCTGTTCATCAACAGAATATTTAATAGTAAATTATAAAATATTTTAAAGTAAATTATAAAAGAATAGAGATGCCGCGTAAGATATTTTAAAACAAATTGTAAGATAAATTCCAAATACTATGTCTATTCATCATAACAAATTTTAAAATATTTTAAAGTAATGATTGTTGCCTGTTCATCAAAAGAATACAGACGCCACATGCACAAAAGAGAGCACTCATCGGCTAGAAATTAAGAATCTATTTTGTGTTCTTTACCCCACAAACAAGACACATGCGAGCCATAAAAATATACTTCAAAATTGAAATTCAATACTTGAATTCAGGACCCTACAAACGAGACACATGCTAGACATAACATTGTACTTCAAAATTGAATTTCAATACTGAGAATACAAACGAGACACATGCTAGCCATAACATATACTTCAAACTGAATTTCAATACTTGAACATCCCGTCATATTCAACTCCACAAAATTTAGAGGGTAATCAATTCAACTACCTAACCATTGGGACGGGGAAGAATAAGGAAGATTATTTTTGTTGTAAACTAGACAATTAAAAGGATCACACATACTTCATTAAAGTTAAAGTTTTTATATATTGAGTTTCCTTTATAAATATTTATTTAAGGTATTTGGAAGAAAAAGCTTAAGATTTAAAATGGTAAAAAAATTAAACATTAATTGTAGTGCCTTAAATGAGTGTTCAGAGTAATAATATTATATATGATCATAATAAAGTGTCCTTAATAGTAATTTATATCATGGGTATTTTTATAATAAAAATATTTATAAAAATATGAGTGTTCAAAATAATTTTTAGAGTGTATATAATCCAATCCTATTTAAATAGAGGATAAAGTTATAATAATGAAAATTGATGGGATATTTTAGAGATTTCAAGGAATCTCAAGGGGATAGAAATCATTCAAGGGGATAGAAATCAAACTCTCATTCCCCTTCTTATTTTGTCAAATAAACATAAGTTTCATTTTAATTCTAGATTTCAGTTCCCAATCTGAGAATTAAAAGTATCATTACTCTATTGCCGAAAAATACAAACACAACAATTTGCAAAATGAAACTCTTTAAAGCGATAATATCAAGACAAGGAAATTCTTAAGACAATAATTTTTCATGTTTAATATTATATGTTTAGTCCACAAAATTTATATAATCATTTAAATGATGATAAATCTCCAAAAAAAATAAATTAAAAATAGTCCCATACTCAAAATTTTTTTTCCTGAAATAAAAGGAAAATAAATTAAAAATTTTCTTCCCAAAGCTTCAATCTTTATTTGACATTACTGTAAAAAAATCCTACAAAAAAAATGATAAAATAATTATTCAAATGTATCATAAATACCTAAGAATTTTAGAATTTGTATGATTAAATTACATTACAAGTAGTCAATTTAAAACCTTTTTTTTGGCAAAATGAATTAAAAATTTCAATTATTAAATTATTGTTTACTAATTTAAATTTAAATGGGTAAAATTATTTTTGATGACCAAACCCAAACTCTACCCAATATGAAAATTATTTTTAACAGTCCATTAACAGCCTCATTTGATAAACTGGATCTGAAAACCATTTTCATTATGTGGTTTCTTACCGTGCTAAAGAGTTGTGAAAATTGCCAAACCTATTTATAAATTTTGGTCAAATTATTGTTTTTGGCAGTAATTTTGGATTCATTTAATCAATGCACTTGATATCTATTGATTATATTTAGAATATTGATATATTCAAATTTTGATATAATCTATTAGTTTTTTTTTAATCTTTACTTCTTCATAATTAGTAAGAATTTATATATGTAATAGCATATTCAAACAAATTTCATTTTAGGAGTTTGAAGAGAATAGAGAATCTATTATCAACAGAACGCTAATCGGTGCGTCCAATTAAAATTTTTATTTGTCCTTTTATGTTGTTGGAAGTGATGATAAAATAGTACAATGAACCAGGGGCTTCATAAGGATTCTAGAGGGTTGTTAGTAGATATAATTTCTGGGCTGAGTCATATTAACAAATGCAAATGCATTTTATGAGTCTCTTTATGATGTTGTTATTTTTTTTTACAACATTAATAATGTAATAAATATACATCTATAGATTTTGATTGATAATATAAAATATTTATATAAATAAAAAAAATATAAAATCTTAAAAAATGTTGTCCTCGTTACTAAATTGGTCAAAAAGACTGTTTATAAACAAAAAAAAAGTTATAATAGATTACACCCTCTCTCTTTTTACTTGAATTTGAAGTCACCAACTTAATTTTAAAGTTTACCTATTGCTTATTAATTAATTAATTATTTATGTACTTGATCAAATAATTAATTATTTATTTATCTACTTGATCAAACTAATGGTAAAGATTAAAATATTTAAATCCAAGGACTTATAACAACCTCATTATCAATATTGTAAAAAGTCATACAGCATTATAGAAAAATCTTTAATATGATTAGAATTTAGTGCACTAGTTACTATTACTAAATAACGTAACAAAGGTTGTAGACTGAGTTTTTTCTTTGAATAAAAGAGGGCATTTTATTTTAGAATTCAATTTACAGATAACTTTCTAAAAGGATAGGATAATCTTTCAATAAAACTAAAGGCTTTGAACACTTAAGAGCAAATCTAGCTAATACATTAGCAACTTGGTTACATCTTCGGATATGCTGAATCTTGATATTATGTTGTGCTGATATTAGCGTTTGAATCTCTCAAATAATCCAAAAAAGCTCGGTATGCGTATGACATTTGCCGTTGACAATTTGAATTACCCGCAACGAATTTGACTTTGCCATCAATGAAGACAAACTATTCTGACTAGCAAGTCATATGCCAAAGCGAAGAGCTTCAGCCTCTGCAATATCCACATAATCAGAAAAAACAACCTGATCAACTCTTACAACCATAACATGATCATTACTATTTAGTATTACAGCACCATGACCCACCTTACCATTCACCCTATGCACAGCTACATCGACATTTAATTTATACCAACCAACTGGAGGCACCTCCCATTTTCCACCGTGTAAACCACTGTTATACTGTTCAGAACTTCCACTAATAGATTGCACAGAAACAAAAGATTGGAATATGCCTTCAATTCTATCAATAACATGTGACGGCACCATCTTAGCATTCTCATATGAACATTTACTACCCAGCTTCCCAAATACCCCACAAAGTCATCACAAATAAAGACAATTCATCATTTGTAAGCACATGCTTTGCATACTTAAACAGCCCCCACAAATCATAATTAGAGTTCTGCACACTTATCTCCTAGAACTTGGTATTTTTCTACACCCCTTGGGTCCATCTACACCCTACCAAAACATGCATCACTGATTCCTCCATATAACCACACATCCGACAATTTGAATCTTGTACAACTCGGTTTGACTTTAATTTATCCATTGTAGGCAAACTATTTAAAAGTGCTCGCCAAATAAAAATTCGTACCTTGGGAGGAATATTTAACTTCCAGATAGCCTGCCATACACATGAATCTTGTCCATAAGACACAGCACATTCTGAATTACGAATCTCACAACCAAATGATAGCCTGACTTCACAGAATACTCTCCTTACTTTAAAATATTTTTGTTATTAAGTGTAGTAGTAAGTAAAGGTCATTTGCAGTAAAAGATTGTTACTAATTAATAAGTCAATAACACAAAACGTACCTGAAATGAAAATTAAATTAAAAACCTATCTAAACTTAGGATATGTTTGGTATTGCATTGAATTTCTAAACAATCACTTTCTAAATAGATTTTGAAATAATCAACTTTAGAAATAAATTCTTAACATGTTTAGTAAATTTAGATTGTGAAACAATTACTTTCAGAGTAACCTGTTAAATATGTTTGATAAATTAATCTTAAAATTTGGTGCCAATGTAATTTAGTAAAATTTTCAATTCATTTATTAAGTAATTACCAAAATAAAGCTGTTTTTCTATCAAAATAGCATGTGTTGATCAAATAATAAATTATTTAATATATAAAAGAATATATAGCAAAAAGGATACTTGTTGCGTCGTCGGCATTGTCGCCAGTGATGCAAGTAGAAACCATTTATCCCCAGAAAGATACCATCGGAACGATAATTTTTTAATCTACTCAATGATGGCACATACGTCGGCAACCGTTGATGAAACCGGTCAACGGCACCGGTTCACGATGAGTGGCCACTTGAAGCTTGGTCGCAATTTACCGATCCAGCCAGTGGAAGTGGTGGTGAACCTCTTCTTGCCTTTGTTTGAATGTTGCATTATGGTTGATGCATAGATTATACGATCACGAGTATGATGGTATTGGTGGTCGGTGTTAGTTTTGCTATTTTAATTTTAATTTTTAATATGAAATCCTAAATATTAAAAATATTATCGTTATTGTGCATTACAAAATCAGATACTTAAAAAAATCTGATTTCAAAAGAAGCTACCACAACCTACAAGCTTTGAAGAGGTAGTTGAAAAATAGATTATATCATAATTAGATTTTCTAGATATTCTAAGATCACACTAATAAACGCGCAATAAAATTTTGGGCGATTTAGGGTTGATTTGCTGTGAAACTAAGCTAAAAAAAATAAAGCAGAAAATCTGAAGTTTTAGGAAACGGTTTTTAAGTCAATTATGAGAATTAACAAGAAAGCATTTTTAAGTCAATTATCAAAATTAACATTCACTTTGAAACGACAACACTAAGACATAATTACGACATAATTACAAGCTCAATTATCTTGATCTTTCTTTAACTCAATTGTAAAGTAAAACAAGCTCTTTACTTAATTACTTTCAATGAAATAGCCTTAAATAAGCTCTTCATGATCAATTTAATGAAATCATTAAAATCAAGAAAGATATATTAAATCAAGAAACAAGCACACTACTTGTTTTGTTTATCTTGAATTATATTCCACACACAATCAAACGATGAAATATCCTATAGTCATTTATCATAACTGCATTTTCTTTTTCTTTTTTTGGTTCTTTGATAATTATGGATAAAAAATCCTTAACTAGCAATCAAACCATTATCAAATTCATATAGTTGTAATCCTAAATAAATAAGATAGCAATTCTTGAGCATTAAAATCAGAAAAATATCAAATTTTCTAGATAAAAATGAAGAAATTCTGAAACTATATTAACTAAATATCTAGGTCTAGGGTTTTGGAATCAACCCTAACCAACAAAAAGGTTACTAACACATGTCTAATATATTTAAAATCAAATTCATTAAAGAAATCTAGCAAAAGATAAGAGAATGGAGATCTTATCGATTGAATTTAAGATAAGGCAGCCTGTTTAAAAAACGTCCTCTCTTCTTGCTGTGTTCTTGACAATTCCCCTTTTCGATTCTTGATTATTCTAACTTTTTTTGTATGTTTCAGTCATAATCTTTGTAGGACTTGTAAAATTTGTTCTTGACTTCTTTTCCCTTACGTAAAAATAGATCAAAACCTCAATTTTAATGTGGGCTCAAATAGAAATTCGGCCAGCTCTTTAAGAATAAATCATTTTATGTCAAATCTGATTCTCAACTTTAGTATAAGTGTTTATTGCCCAAAAATGTCATTAGAGTCTAAAAATTCGTTCAAGAAGTAATCAAAATCAATAAAATTATACTTTAAGTATTTTTCGCACTAATTTTTAGTTTTTTTACTCCTTTTCATTTCTTTAACTCAAAACTCGTACAGAACATGAAGATTAATAAAGATTCAAGAAGTCAAGAAAATACCAAATACATGGCATTTAATCGGACAACACTTCTTAAAATGGCATGGAATTTGTTTTGAATCTAATTCAATTTGGAGCTCTTTTCTTCGTCAATTGTAAAACTCACATCTACTAGCTAGTCATTATCAATTTCTTCATCTTTTATTTGACTAGGATCACAGATGATTATGTCTTTTTTAGCAGCAGGTTGTCATTGGCAAGTGGGGGATGGTAAATTAATTAATTTATGGACGGATTTATGGTTGTCTCAGGCTCTAACTGTGAGGAAATAAGTTGTTGGTATGTTGGGTTTAAATGCAAGATTTGAAGAATTCTTGGGGTAGTGTGCAGATCGACTTCAGTTGGAGGGGTCTTGTTGAAAAAATTATGCTGATGTGGTAGAATTCGTTGAGAGTTCGTTATGACCTTTTCCAGAAAGATCAGAATAAAAGGCACTTTGTGACTAGCCTCTGATATCATATCAATATCTTCTGCATTTCTTGTTCATTTTGCTTGCAATTTGGTTCTTTATGATCCTTGTAATTTCTTCTTTGTGATCAGCCTGTAATTCGATTGTTAAGATCAATAAAAGAGCAGTTTGTTCTTTCATCAAGTTGTGCACTTGGAACTGTGATCTGAGTTTGATTCTTGTGATTTCTTTCTTGTTGGATTAATTTAGTTTGTTTTTTCAAGTCCGATTTATCAAAGTTCTTCTCGAAATATCTTATGTAGCTATTAGGAGTTATAATAACTCGTATCAGAGTCTTTGGTGGTTCAAGAAAATGTCTCTTCCAAAACCTGATATTGAAAAGTTCACAATTAATGGTGATTTTTCACTTTGGAAGAGGAAAATGAGGGCTCTCCTTGTTCATAAGGGTTCTGAATAAGCTTTGGAAGAAGATGATCTTGGAGGTGCTTCAAGTTCAATCTTTAATGAGAATAAAAGATAGATACAGAACAAGGCTCATAGTACCTTGATCTTGAGTCTCAATGACTCAATTCTAAGGGAAATTTCTGAAGAGAAGACAACCCTTGGTATCTGGACAAGGTGAAGGCTCTATGTATGAAGAAATCCTTAGTATATCGACTGTTCCTGAAGAAAAGATTATACACATTCTGTATGAAAGAAGGGGTGTCTATTCAAGAACACATTAACAACTTCAATAAGATCATTCTTGATCTTGAAGGGGTTGAAAATGCGAAAATCACTGATGAGAATAAAGCTTTCTTTTTACTGAGTTAATTACCTAAAACCTATTAAGGTTTTGTGGACAAAATGTTGTATGGAAGAACCACTCTAACCCTAGAGGAGATGAAAGCCTCTTTGAGCTCCAAGGAGATTTAGAAGAGTAATGGGCATGGAGTAAGTAATGGTGAAGGTTTAGTTGCCAGAACAGATAAGAAAAACTAAAAGAAGAAGAACAAGAATCAAGCTAAAAAGGATGATGCATCTGCAAAAGAAAAAATGAAGAAGAGGAAATGTTTTTACTGTAAAAAGCAAGGCCATTACATCAAAGATTGTGCTGAGAAAAAGAATTATGAAAAAGAAAGAACAGGGGATGCAACAGTGGCCTCAGATGACTTCTCTAATGATGTATATCATAGTGCTGATTTGTTGGTGGCTTCAAACAAAAATATTAAAGGTCAGTAAGTTCTTGATTCAAGCTATTCCTTTTATTTGTGTCCTGATAGAAGCCTTTTCCATACAAATTTTTGGATGGTGGTAGAGTGTTGATGTGTAACAATAATGTGTGTAAGGTTGTTGGTATAGGGTCTGTCAAAATAGAGATGTTTGATAGGACTGTTAAAACTCTATATGATGTGAGGCATGCACCTAGGCTAAAGAGGAACTTGATCTCTTTAGGCATGCTGGATAGTATGGGATATTGCTTCAAATTTGAAAATGGTGGTTTAAAGATTATGAAGGGGACTGAGATGATAATGAAAGAAGTTAAGAAAAATGGCCTTTATGTGTTAGAGGGATCATCAGTGCCTGTGTTAGCTGCAATATCTGTTGTTTCTGATGTCGATAGAACCATGTTATGACATCTTAGACTTGGCCATATGAGTATTAAGGGAATGCAAGAGTTGAGTAAGTAAAGGTTGTTGTGTGGTGATAAGATAGAAGAGTTAGACTTATGTGAAAACTGCATTTTTGGCAAAGCACACAGGTCCAAATTTCCAAAGGGCATGCATATGTCTGAACAACCTTTACACTATATGCATGCTGATCTGTGGAGGCTTGCCCAGGTGCCATCTTTGAGTGGGGGAAGATATTTCATGTCGGTTATAGATTACTATTCTAGGAAAGTATGGATCTACATACTGAAAACTAAAGACGATTCTTTGGAAAAGTTCAAGATTTGGAAGACTTTGGTGGAGACTCAATCTGGTTTCAAGGTAAAATGTTTGAGAACAGACAATGGACTTGAATTATGTAATAAAAAATTTGAGCAATACTGCTAGGAATAGAGAATTATGAGGCATAAAACAGTGAGATTCACCCTTCAGCAAAATGGTTTGGCTGAGAGGATGAATAGAACACTTGTTGATAAATCAAGGTGTTTGTTGATAAATTCTAAGCTTCCTAGAATGTTTTGGGCAGAAGCTGTTTCTACAACAAGTTATCTTGTAAACAAAAGTCCATTTGCTGCAATTGGCTTCAAAACTCCTAAAGAGCTCTGGTCTGGAAAGTCTGGAAGTTATGAACATCTAAGGGTATTTGGATGCCCTACTTATGTCCATGTTAGACAAGGGAAGCTTGATGTAAGAGCTGAAAAAGGAGTGTTTGTTAGTTACCCAGATGGGGTCAAAGGCTACAGGGTTTGGTGTGGAGAGGCTAATAAATGAATTAGCATATGTTCAATTTAATGAAGTTGTTATGATCAATAACCCTGATTAAGTCACTTCTGATACTGACATTAGTGCAAATAAGACACAAGCCACTGAGGCCATTGATCAAAGTAAAAAGATTGAGGTGGAGTTGTCTAATACTTATGACGATGAAATACAACTAGAAGCTATTGAAGCTGATTCTGAAGATACAGTAGTAACAAAAAGTGAAGCATCACAAGCAACTGATTTGCAATAATATCAGTTAGCTAGGGATAGAGAAAAAAGACATATCAGACCCCAGCAAAATATGCATATGCAGACATGATTGCATATGCATTGATGAGTGCAGAGGATGTTGCAATGGAAGAGCCTAACAACTATTAAGAAGTAATAGATAGCAAGAACAACAGTAACTGGATTAAAGCCATGAGGGAAAAATGGATTCTCTGGTAAGGAATCAGACTTGGACCCTGGTTCTTAATCTAGGGAATATGAAGATTGTCAGCTACAAGTAGATATTCAAGAAAAAAAGAAGGCATCCCAAGTGTTGAAGACTCAAGATATAAGGCAAGACTGGTGGCAAGGGGGTTCACACAAAAGGAAGGGATTGATTTCAATGAAATCTTCTCACCAGTTGTAAAACACAACTCAATCAGAATCTTGCTTGCTATAGTAGTTTTGTTTGATCTAGAGCTTGAACAAATAGATTTAAAGACTACCTTCTTACATAGTAATCTTAAAGAAAAGATACTAATGTCACAGCTTAAAGGTTTTGAAGCAAATGGATATGAGAATCATGTGTGTCTTCTACACAAATCTCTATATGGCTTGAAACAGTCTCCTAGGACCTAGGCAATGGTATAGGAGATTTAACCAGTTTATGATCTCTAATGGTTATCATAGGAGCAAATATGATAGTTGTGTCTATCATGAGATTATAAACTCAGGTGGAGTTGTGTATCTTTTATTGTATGTTGATGATATACTTATTGTTGGTAAAAATCTAATGATATTGAGAAGCTTAAGAATCTGCGGAAGGGAGAATTTGAAATGAAGGATCTTGGTAGTGCCAAGAGGATCCTTGGTATAGATATTTTCAGAGATAGAGCTGCTGGTACCTTATTTCTAAGTCAATCAAGATATGTAAGTAAGGTACTGGAAATGTTTGGGATGATGGATTCAAAACCAGTAATGACACCTTTGGGAGCCCAATTCAGACTCTCTGATGACATGTCTCCAACATTAGATGCTGAGAAGTTCAAATGGCTGAAATACCATATTCACGGGCTGTAGGAAGCTTGATGTATGCAATGGTTCGTACCAGAGCATATATAACTTATACAGTAAGTGCTGTGAGCAAGTTTATGAGTAATCCTAGCAAGCTTCATTGGGATGCTGTGAAATGGGTTATGAGGTACTTGAAAAGTACTTTAGATCATGGTCTGATGTATGGCAAATCCAAGTAAGAGGTCTGTGAAGTTAGAGGGCTATGTTGACTCTGATTTTGCAGGTGACTTGGACAAAAGAAAATCTATCTCTGGATATCTGTTCAAGTTGGATAACTGTCTCATAAGCTGGAAAGCTACTCTACAACACAGAGTAGCTTTGTCATCTACTAAGGCAAAATTTGTTGCTGTAACAGAGGCAATAAAAGAATCAATGTGGTTAAGAGGATTACTAAATGAACTCTGGTTGAAGCAAAGGATAATGCAGATTTTTTGTGACAATTAGAGTGCCATTTAGCTCATCAAAAACTAGGTTTATCATGAGAGAACCAAACACATTGATGTGAAGTTGCACTTTATCAGGGATGAGGTTGTAAAAGGGTCAGTTGTAGTAACTAAAATACATACAGATATCAACCCTGCTGATATGTTAACAAAAGCACTGCCAACAACCAAATTTAAGTTCTGTGTAAACTTAATTGGTCTTGGCAGTAGCTTTAGTTCCTAAACTGTGTGTTTTGAAGGTTTTTTTTATGCTACTTAATTGAAATGATCAACTAAATCGAGTCTGGAAGGTGGAGAGTGTGAGGAAATAAGTTGCTGGTATGTTGGGTTTAAATGCAAGATTTGAAGAATTCTTGGGGCAGTGTGCAGATCGACTTCAGTTGGAGGAGCCTTGTTGAAAAACTTATGTGATGTGGCAGAATTCTTTAAGAGTTTGTTATGACCTTTTCCAAAAAGATCATAATAAAAGGCACTTGTGACTAGCCTATGATATCATATCGATATCTTCTTCATTTCTTGTTCATTTTGCTTGTAATTTGGTTCTTTGTGATCAGCTTGTAATTCGATTGTTGAGATCAATAAAAGAACAGTTTTTTCCTTTATCAAGTTGTGCACTTGGAACTATGCTCTGAGTTTGATTCTTGTGATTTCTTTCTTGTTAGATTAATTTGGTTTGTTCTTTCAAGTCCAATTTATCAAAGTTTTTCTCGAAATATCTTGTGTAGCTATTAAGAGTTATAACACTAACTGCTGAAATTTGTATTGATGTGAATAATTTGAATTTACTATTGAAAAATTGCAAGCTGGGTTGTTATTTTAAAACATAATTTTGAGTATACCTACTTTGCGTAAGTGAAAGGTCATAAGTGAATCTGATACTCTTTTGAGAGTAAATCAAAATGATATATTTTTATACTCAAAATAATGTTTAGGTGAAAGACAAATTGGTGCTCAATAGTATACCCATTTACTATATTGAATCAAAGTAAGAGTTACAAAAATTGTTACGGCTAGTTAAATTCAAAATGAATTACTTAAACAATCCCATAGTTTATTATTTTTAACTGCTAATTAAATTAGAATTTGTTCTGAGTCGGTAAAGTCAATTAAGTTCACATTTAAATATGAAATTAAATCTAGAATTTAATATGTGGTTTAAATTCGGATTTAAATATGAAATTAAATCAATAACTTAATAGTTTGAATTTACAAGCTAAGGTTTGTTTTAAGTCATTACTGATCAGCAACGGCGTATTCCTGAAGACTTTGCAATGCGTTTTCCAAGCGCAGTGCATGAACTTAAAAAACTTTCTCACCCTTTGAAACCCTTTACCAGATAATCTGACATGGCTTCATTCTGTGGATGGTTCTTCGAGCATGCATGGCTGACTCTTAAGTCTTTTATTTCTCCGTTGTTACGGGAGCAAGAGCCAAAACTCATTCTTTTACAGGAGAAGGAGAGTATGTTGCTGGCCACTCAATCATTTTAACTTAACCTTGGTTGAACAAATTCTATTATAATTACTAAACTGCGTATCCGTCATAATGTGGAGTCAGGCTACTAACTTTTATCTTTAAGACCTTTATTTTTATAAAGAGATTCCTTTAAGTTAATAATTTTCCTTGTCATGAAGTCGCATTCCTCCGAAGTTCTCCATGTTGGCTTAGCGTATATTCGCAAAATGGACTTGCAACAGATGATGCTTTGCAAGTAAGCGGTATTCCTATAGTTTCAGTTTGTAGTTTATGTCTTGCAAATTATGAAACTGTTACACATCTTTTCTTCGAATGTGCTTTTGCTCAACGTATATGTGTTATTCCCTAAATCTTCATAAATATCCAGATTAAAATTATTGAGTACTATAATTTCGGAAGCGTACCTGAATCCATCGTTGTTGTACAAAGATTTCTTGATTTTGGTGATGGTCTTCCAATTTAATATCTTCTCTTTGATTAAGAATTTTTGTTGAGAGGTTTTTTAGAATTACTAAGAGTTAAGAGAGATTGAGGACCATAACCTCCGTTTTAAAATAACGTAGCTGACGATTTTAATAAAAAGCCATTTAGCAGTTCTCATGTGTTTATTATCACTTCAGCCCCTCATTAAAGTGATAATTAAAATTCTTGTATCTATGCATTTAACTCACAACAATTATACCCTTAGCCATTTAATTATATTAATTAGATCTGTCATTACTGATCAGCAACGGCGTATTCCTGAAGACTTTGCAATGCGTTTTCCAAGCGCAGTGCATGAACTTAAAAAACTTTCTCACCCTTTGAAACCCTTTACCAGATAATCTGACATGGCTTCATTCTGTGGATGGTTCTTCGAGCATGCATGGCTGACTCTTAAGTCTTTTATTTCTCCGTTGTTACGGGAGCAAGAGCCAAAACTCATTCTTTTACAGGAGAAGGAGAGTATGTTGCTGGCCACTCAATCATTTTAACTTAACCTTGGTTGAACAAATTCTATTATAATTACTAAACTGCGTATCCGTCATAATGTGGAGTCAGGCTACTAACTTTTATCTTTAAGACCTTTATTTTTATAAAGAGATTCCTTTAAGTTAATAATTTTCCTTGTCATGAAGTCGCATTCCTCCGAAGTTCTCCATGTTGGCTTAGCGTATATTCGCAAAATGGACTTGCAACAGATGATGCTTTGCAAGTAAGCGGTATTCCTATAGTTTCAGTTTGTAGTTTATGTCTTGCAAATTATGAAACTGTTACACATCTTTTCTTCGAATGTGCTTTTGCTCAACGTATATGTGTTATTCCCTAAATCTTCATAAATATCCAGATTAAAATTATTGAGTACTATAATTTCGGAAGCGTACCTGAATCCATCGTTGTTGTACAAAGATTTCTTGATTTTGGTGATGGTCTTCCAATTTAATATCTTCTCTTTGATTAAGAATTTTTGTTGAGAGGTTTTTTAGAATTACTAAGAGTTAAGAGAGATTGAGGACCATAACCTCCGTTTTAAAATAACGTAGCTGACGATTTTAATAAAAAGCCATTTAGCAGTTCTCATGTGTTTATTATCACTTCAGCCCCTCATTAAAGTGATAATTAAAATTCTTGTATCTATGCATTTAACTCACAACAATTATACCCTTAGCCATTTAATTATATTAATTAGATCACTTAATTATTGGCTAACTAAATAATAGCACACACATTTTATTTGTTTCATGTGTGGCCCCAAATATTAGATTAATTAAAAAATAATCTAACAATATGGAGTTGGTAATTGGTTGTGAGGTCTGTTTCGGATTCATTTTCCAGAGGGAGGGGAGGTTGGTGATGTTACGTGAATTGGTCTTTAATTCACAATTGCTTGGACATGATTCTAATTTGTGGCATGTATCCTGCCTAGTGGTTTTCAGGTTTTGTATCATATTTGGAAAGTTAGGAATAGGTGCGGTTTTGATAAGATTTTAATTCCTTGAGAAAGAGTGTCAAAGTTCTAATACAAGGCTACATTGGCTAATTGAGTGTGCGGTGAGCAGTTTCGTTGACTTTGCCAATTACATCTCTCTTAAGTCCTCACATGACGCAAAGTTCCTTGGTAAAGACTGTTTTCTGGCATTCTCTTAAGAGCACCTTGGATTAACATTAATACTGATTATTTAGCTGAGGGTAATCCGGGGGGTTCAGCTTTGGGGCTGTCTTCCGGTGCTTTTCGGTGCTGCTTTGCCATGCCTCTAGGCTATCAAACACTATTGTATGCTGAAATATACGTTATTATTACAGCCATTGACATTGCTTTTCCCATGAAGTGGCATTCAATTTGGTTAGAAAGTGATTCAGCTTCTGCTCTTGCTTTGTTTCAAAGATCTCATTTTATTTGCCTTTTTTTTTCCAGAGTTCTCATTTAAGTCGCCATAGCAGCTACGTATCTAATGGTTGAACTGTAAGAAGAAGATTAGTGGTATAAAATTTTATTGTACTCATATTTACAAAAGAGTAATTCAGTTGCCAATTATTTAGCAAATATGAGAGTTGTCTGCTCATCGTATATTTGGTGGGATACTCTGCCAGCCCCTGCTCAAAAATTTCTGTAAGAAGATTCTTTGAGATTAACCAATTATCATTTTTACTCAGTTGTTTTGTAATTGAACAATAATCTTTCGATTAATTTTTTTCTTTTCAATAAACTTCATATTATTCATTGCAAGGGGGGAAAAAACCCACTTATTCACATACCCATCATACATTATTCATTCCCAAAAAAAGAAAAAGAAAAAAAAAGCACTTATTCACATACCTATCATACTTACAAGTGTCATGCCATGACTCTTGAGTTATAAAAATTCTGTTGACTTTTGGTGGCTCTTGATTGATTTGCATACTTTCTTATAAACTTAATTGATTTTCCTTCTTCTTTTATTCACCGACAAATTTTAAAAATTCGCCAATACATTTTTTTCACCACCAGAATTTTTTAAAATTTGCAAAGATAAGTCTAATTTCATGCACCGCAATAATTGAATGTTAAGAGATTCAATTAGTAAATTTTTTACAATGATACAAGAGATTTAATATTTAATCTTGGCTCATGTGGAGGGAATAATTTAATTCATATTTATATGATTTTTTAACCAAAAAAAATTACAATGAGATTAGGATTTCATAAATAATCAAACTTGGAATTTTCTATCTTCTAATATTGTCATAATATATGTACTTCCTAAGGTAGTGTTTGTTTTTTTTTATTTGAAATATGAATAAGTTTGAATTTTTCTAAAGTCCGAATGGATTTGAATACGAATATTTAAATGACATTTTTTTAATAGCTGACTATAAATAATATTTTTTATTTTTATAAATAAAAATCATTCTAAACATGGTTATTTGATATTTGTGTCCTTGCAAATTAAAGAAAAGGAATAGATTTATAATTTACGAAATAAATATATTTCATATTACTTTTTCTCTTTACATATAAATGTCTGAAATCAAATTTAAGTTACAAAAAATAAAAAATAAAAAATAAACTTAAAAATCTAAAATTAATAAAATTTTAGACTTCAGACATTTAACTAACAACTTTGAAGTCAAACCAAACCACTAATAAAGGTTTCCATTTTGTTGGGTCCTGAAGACATAATATCATAAAGAATTCTTAGGTAGGCCTCCTAAGTGAGAAACTTTAGCCTATTAGATATTCTTTTTTCTTTTTTCTTTTTGGTACAAGAGAGCCTAGTAAAGACTAGGGCAAAGTAGAACGTGGAACAGTAGTCCCATACATATCGTTACATAACCAATAACCAATAACCAAGACTTTTAAGAGAGTTTTCAAAAACATGAAGACCAAAAGGCAAGGAACCTGCAAGGTTGGCCATAGAATCAGTAGTAAAATTAGTTTCACGATATACATGCTTTACGGTGATTTGCCATTCTCTATTATCAACTCCTTGATGGAGTAATAAGAGAAAATGGGCATTAGGTACCTATCTTACAGAAGAAATAAGTTGGGAGCCACATTGGCTATCCACCTCTAAAAAGGAAAATGCTATTCATCGTCGAGAGAAGGCTGCGAGAAAAAACAGCACAAGCTGTCGTTTCGCTCTCTCCCTCTCTCAGCATGCTAAACGAGATTAATTGTTAAAGAAAAAAAAAGGTGGAACATGACAAAGAAAGCAAATTTGTCACATGTAGCATTCTTTATATTGTGGAAACTGACAAAAAATGACAGATCACATGCATCGCACTTTCTCTTTCTCTCGACAGTAAGGGTAAACTCAGGCCACTCACTTCTTTACTCATCCTCAATTTCTCTCCGGCAGCCACCACTACATCACACTTTAGGCAACCTCACTTTATCTGGCTACCAAAACTCTACACAAATTCTCCCAAACATGGAAGTGTTACCCGATCTAGATGTGGAAGCAGAACACCAAGTTGGTTACTTGATTATAAAGAGTGATTTTTTGTTTTGGCCGGTCAGGTGCCCGCCTATGCTTATAGTTTAGTTCATTTTCAATAGTTGATTCAATATTAATCAGATTCGGGGAGGTGTTTTGCTTAATACTCCTAGAAGCAATTTACTAGTTAAATGATAATGATAAATGTGCTTGATTTAGAATTTTTTTTTAAATTTTGAGAAATTTAATGGATTAAATTTTTGCTAGACCAAAATTTTGTAAAAATATATAATAATTTAGAGTAATGATATAACCACAAACTCTTGTACAAATTTATCTTGTACAAACTGATGTGGCATGATAAAATTGGTTGAATTAAATCTCTTGTCCCACATGATTTATTTTCATTATTTTGTATTTTCATTCAACTAATGAATTAATGCCATATCAGTTTGTACAAAATAAGTTTGTACAAGAGTTTGTAGCTGTATCATCACTTAATAATTTATTCTTAATACAAATATTAATTATTTTGCATAAATGGAAAATTTGAAAAAAGAGGCCGCAGTGGAAGATGTGCAACTAGAAAAATATGAGCTGACTCTCGGGATGTTATTTAATAGTCATGAGGACAAGTGAGCATTTTACAAAGCCTACGGTAAATAAAAAAGGGTTTCTTGTGAAGAAGCTAACTAGTAAGAAAATGAGTGACGGAATTGTAAAATACGCGACATTTGTATGTGCCCGTAGTGGCAAGTCAGAAAGTAAATCTACTAATGTGTGCTGATGTCAAAACTTATTGTGAAAACAGTTTGTGATGCTAGAATTGGAGATTGTGTAAATGAAGTTGGAAAATGGGTTCTTCAATCTTTAAACCTTTAATACAATCATGGATTGAGTCTAGATAAAGCTAGGTATTTTCTTATAACCGTAGCATTAGTACAAGTGCAAAAAAGCGTACTGAAATGAATGATTGTGCGGGAATTAACATGTCTGAAATTTTAATTCTATTGCTGTTAAAGCTGGTGGATATGAAAATGTCTCATTTTTAGAAAAACGATTGTAGAATTCTTGTTGACAAAGTTAGGCGATTACAGCTTGGAGAAGGAGATGCTATGACAATTCTAAACTACTTCCATAAAAAATAAATAGTATGCAATGATTTTTTTTTTTAGCATTGATTTGGATAAGTAAGATCGATTAAAGAATGTACTTTGGGCAGATCCGACGAGTAGAGCAACTTACAAATATTTTGAAGATGCCATCACATTTGAAACCACATATCTTACCAACAAGTATGACATACCATTCGCTCCTTTTGTCAGAGTTAATCATCATGGCCAATTTATTTTGTTAGGATGCGGATTGATCTCACACGAGGATACCGAGACATTACATGGTTATTTGAGGCGTGGTTATCACGCATGTTCGATTCTCCTCTCATTGGTATCATTAAAAAACAAGACAAAGCAATGCAAAAGGAAAATTGAGAATGTTTTTCGTACGACTAGGAATCAATGGTGTTTATGGCATATAATGAAGAAGGTGCCTGAGAAGTTAGGGCTTTTAAAGAACATAAAGTTATTATTTCTTCGTTACTTTCTGCTGTTTATAATTCATTGAACCCTACTATGTTTGAGGAAGCATGGCATGACATGATTACGATATATGATTTATGGGATAATGATTGGTTGAATGGTTTATATGAGAAGCGGCATTGTTAGAGTGCAATTTATGCACTAGTTTTGCATTGTTCACTTCCCTTAATATCAATGTTTTGCACTTAATAATAGTGATTTACTTGTATTTTACTTTTGTAGGTGCAATTTTATTGATTGGTGATAAAATTGAGCTACAAGATGAAGTTTAAGGATGATTGTTCTCTTGGAGAAATTATGAGCGTCAGAACAACTTTGTTGATAAGGCGTGGGCGCGTGCTGTCAACTACGGACCTGCAGTTTTTAGTTTAACGTGCTTTGTATTTTTGGTTATTTTTGTAATTACGAATTTAATATTTCAGATATTAATATTTTATTTTAAATAGAATTCTAGAGGAGAAGAGAGGGAGAGTATTTAAGGGAGGAATCTATTGTGAAAAAGAGGAGACTTTTTTAGAGGAAAAGAAAGAAACCCTAGATCTAAATTTTTCTCTTCTCTCTATGAAGAACTAAACCTATTATTCTGGTTGAAGGTTAATGAAGCTTTGATTCATCACTACTGTGAGATCTTTCTTATGCTTTAATTGTTTTATTGCTTTTTGGGTATTTGTTTATTTTCTGAATTATTATCATGATTATGTTTGTTAATTAGATAATTGGCCACAATTTAATTATCAACTTAATCTATTGTCTATTAAAGGATTCATCGTATGAAGATTTTAATGTTTGTGACAAATAATATAGCAGAGAGTTGTGTTGTGAGAATAAACAATCTAATTTAAATGAATCATCGTATGTGTTTGTTGATTAGGATTTGGGTCTCTTTGGTTTTTCAGTCTGTCAATTGATTAAATCCTATGATCGTATCTAGGTTGTCTATTGATTAGGGAAATAACCAACAGTCGTACATTGGTTATCGACTAGTTAAGGAGAGATTGACTATTAAAGGGTCTCAGTAGTTATAACCGGTCTATTCATAAGTAGTAATAATTTATATTTGAATCAATGATCATTAGTCGAATCAAGCTGAGTTAATTCCTTCAACCAGAGCTTTCTCCAATTTGAATTACAACTTTAATTTGCATTTTAGTTATTTTAATTTGATTTCTATTATTGTCAATAATTCCCCCATTTTACGTTTTACATTTAAAAGGATTTAAACAATTTCCGATCTCTGTGGACACGACCCTACTCAATCACTATACACAATTTATTTAGAGTAGGTATTTATTTTTACTGGCTTCGACAACCATCAAATTTTGGCGCCGTTGCCGGGGATTGGTGTCATTTATTTAATCCTTTTTACGTTTTACTTAGTGTATGGTTTGTTCTTCTCATACAGGTACACTTTCGTTTGATCCTGAAATTGAGAAGACAGCTCGCCAGCTGAGACAGCAGACGAAGCGAGCTAAGCAATGACCTTGCTCAATCACTATACACAATTTATTTAGAGTAGCTATTTATTTTTGCTGGCTTCGACAACCATCAGGCATTGTTAGGTCCTATACTATTTGAAAGATTGTTTTTGGATGGGAATGTCAACAACTTAGCAAAGTAAAAGTATGAATGCATTTTTTGATGGATTTTTTATCTCAAAAATAAATTTGAAGTAGTTTGTGAAGTAGTATGAAAATGCGTTGAGAAGGAAAACTGAGTTAGAGTGGCAAGCAAATACCAAGTGTTTCAGCAAAAAGATTCCATGTGTAACAAGATATAAAATGAAGAAGCAAGTTAAACAGGTGTACACTATAGTTTAAAGAATTCCAATGAGAATTAACTGCATTGACGTATAATCATATAGTTAATTATGTGGGATTAGTATATGAAATTAGCGAATCTTATGGGCAAGGTAAGAAAAGAAGCTTTAAGATTGTTTTTTAAGAAACTGCGTGTGAATTAGCTATATCTGTTCAGAGTTTCATTTTAAAGGGATTGTTTGTACACATGCCCTTGCAGTGTTGATATGTAACAATGTTGAATTATTTCTAGAAATGTATATTTTATCAAGGTGGAGGAAAGATGTGAGGAGATCCTACAGCAAGGTGAAAGTTAGTATGGTGTGCAGCATTTGTCCATTCAATAGGAGAGATATGCCAAAATGTGTACTGCTTTCAGTGAGGTTAAAAACATAGCTGCTGATGATGAAAGTAGTTATAAATTTGTATTGGATTGGATTAATATGGCACTGAAAGATCTGTCCAAGCAAATTCAGTGTGCAAGTGTGAAAACAATTGTTTCACCAACAACTGTTACAGGTGAAGTAAGTCACAACAGCAATAATGTTGAACATGTAATCAATGATCTAGTAGCAACACGTCGTAAAGGCCATCTTTCTTTTCTGAGGAAACAATCTGTAATTCGGAAGAAACTGACCCAAAAGAAGAAGATTGCAGAAAAAACAAGGTTTGTTGAAATGAAAATATATGTTTTCTAATTTTATTCGATCTTCATTTAATTGTCTTTCATAATTTTATAGGATTTACAAGAAGATGCGCCATCATTTTATGAAGTGCCTAATGAAATCTCCACACAGCAGAGCAAAGTGCCCGTGGTAAGTTAATGGATTTTTATGTCAAACATTTCTTTTATTTTGAAGATACATAACTATGTGTATTGTTGAGCATATATAGACGTTACAGGAAGGAAGTGTTGTTAATGTAAATCTCAACTAATATAAGACTTTAGACTACTGTAATGTAAGAATTAAATTCGAAGAAATTTTAATTTTAAATTTTTAATATAGACTTTACATGTATATTTTTTTATTTTCCTAGGCACGTATATACCCAACCAAAGGTGGTATACATAATGTTTATCAGTCATTTCCATTGAATAGGTAAGAAGAAAAAATAATAAAATAATAATATTATTATTTTAATTGAAAACGAAGGAAAATGAAGCCTATAAATAGAAGGCTTCATTTCCCTTCTTAGCATTCAATTCTTCTCTTCTTCTTCAGATCCATTTTGAGAGAAGAAAAAGTCAAGTGAGAGTTGAGTGATTAGTGAGTGAGAGATTAGGTGTATTGAGATTCTGAGTAGTGAGCCAAAAATATTATAATACTTGTAATTCTCATTTCACCAGTAAAATATTTACTTTTTGTTTTCGCCCGTGGACGTAGGCTAAAATCCGGACCATTTCATTTCTGGTGTCCATGTGTGATTTTGATGTCTCATTATTTCTCAATTTTACTTTAGTTGTGTGTCTGCTTCACCAATCAATTTTCAAAATTAAGCCCTACAGGTATGAGGCTGAAATACGTATTGCAAGATTGAGAACTAGGAGCGTGACGCTCGCCAGCCACTACCGTCAGGAGCAAAATCCTTTTGGTACCGGGTTATAAATCCAGCAGCTCGCGCCAATTGTGGTGACCTTTTGCGCTAGAAACCTCAGTTTCGTGTGGCCCTTTTTGGCTGCTTTCTAGCAGCGGTGAAGGTGGTATCACCGCTGCCCATTCGTTTATGCCATTGGGTCCAATTTAGTAAAAATATGCGTACAACATAATATATTTAGTAAATATACAAATTCAATTCGCCAACAGTGACAATGTCATAAATTAGAAATTTGATAACATCAAATAAATTATGATATTTGACTTTGGATTACGAGAATCACGTGAAGTCATATCGAAAGAGATTGTATTTCCGTATTAATTAATATAAAAAGGTATCAATTCTAACTGTAACCTTAATTTTGATGCTGACCTTGAACGATTTGTGTTTAGCTGTCCATGATCTTAGCTAGCTCCCTCGTGTTTTCTACTAATCTAAGCATCAGCCGTTGATCTGGCATCTGCTTGAATTTATATATTTACATATTATGATTTATTGCTGATAGACTATACATATTGCCAGCAAATTAAAGGAATATGTTTGTCGAGTCCAGCACCGACTACAGATCTTCAATTATCTGCCATGAGATGCTTCTGAGCAATTAAAAAATGTTTCAGAAAACAACACAGAAATTTCAAAGAAAAGACGGTATTATCTAATGTTTTTAGGTCGTCTTGTAAATAATTAAATACGCCCCAATCACCCACCTTGGCACTATCGTCGGCTACTACAGTCTACATATATATAGACCATATATGTGTATTTCACAAATAGCAAAAACTCGCAGAAGCAACTTGATTTCTTCTTGAGTTTTGACTACCGAAGAAGCAGAGATCTTTTCGATTTGAAGAATATGGAAACTACTTGTGCAGGTTTTTAGGCCATTTTCAGTTGAATTATGATTCTTATAATTTTGAAATGTTACTTACGACTAAGTTTTCTATTATAAATTTTCAGGAGATAACAGTTGGTCGGAGGGGATCGTTTGCACTATTTCCTCTTCTCAGCATTTCAGATGGTGGCATTGCGAATGAGGATCTTAATTTTCTTGTTGTCCCTCAATATGGGAGAAATGCCGACCACACTGGTTAATTAAAATGTTATTCTTTTCTGTTGTGTTTAATTGAATAAAAATATGGGTACTGCTTTACCTATCAATCAAGCGAGTGCTAGTTCGTTTATGTTCAATTGATGTGATCTCTTGAGATATCCAAGAGATTTTCTTTGTCTATTTATGTGTACCATGTTTCCCAGAAGAGGAAATAAATAAAAAAATTATTGTGTGTCAACTAAATTATGCTCTCTCTTGTTGGATAATTTTCTGAAATAAATTTCACATATTAATTAGCTGATTCTTGGAGTTAGCAAGTGATCCCTGGGTCATAATTTATTGAATATACAATATAAATTTAGAGCTTCGGCCTTTTAAAATAGGCAATATTGTTAAATGATGGTTATTCTTTTGACATTGGACTGTTTGAAATCAAAATTTCAAACTTTTAATAAAAAGGTCTAACTATTTGATCCCAAAAATTCACTCTCCACACCCATTTTCTCAACAGACACGCAATGTAAATTTAAAAATAAAAAATTTACTCTATAAATCTTTCAAAAATCCAAAAATAATCCTGATATTAAATTACCCTATAAATTTTCTTCTTGTTTTTCTTCTTCTTCATTCACTGTTTTTTTATTTTCTCACACCCTTTTATATCATACTAAATGGTTACAGCATAAGGGGTCTAACTCTGATCAACCTTGCTAATATTAAATTACAAACCGCTGAATATATTACGGATGGATTACATTGAAATTATCGATTTCTTTTTCATCCACTGGCCTTCATGAAAGTCTTTATACTTTTTTATCGTACTTGCAAGGCGCAAAACATTCTTCTTGCTTTTTTCATTCATCTCCATAAATGCCAGAGTTCAAATCAGCTTAATTAATTTTTAGTTATACATATCGATGATTTTATTTTTCTTAAAGCCTTAGAGATTCTCATTTTTCCTTTCTATTGTTTGCTTTTGGTATTTGATTCTGTATCTTCAAAACTTAGTTTAATCAGAATTTTCATTCACTTCCTAGCGACTACGGCGTTTTCTTTTTTTGGTCCATAATGGTAATTGTCACAATGAATAATTTGATAATAAAAATTATTGTAAAATTATCATTGTTAAGAGTTTTTTTTTTTTTCAGTTCAAATAGCTGCGCTCTTAACAAAACAATTTATTATAAAGATTTTCGTTATGTGAATTATGGTTAAAGACAATTTATTATGAGGTAATATAGCATTTTTGTTTTGAACACCTATTATAAGAGACCCATTGTTTAACATGTATTTCTCATGCCTTATGTTGGAGAAAAATCAGTTTTCTTTAAATATTTTATAAAAAACTTTTAGGACTGATCTCATACAATATATAAGAATTCGTAATCTAAAAAATCATATATTGACAATTTGATTTGGCTTTTTCACTGAATTAATCTAGGCTTCCTGATCAAGATCCATCACCACCACTCATGTTAGATCATGATCCGTCACCACCAATCTTGTTAGATCACGATCAATCACCAATGATCTTCCAGGTTATGACTCAAGTTTGATCTGCACTTGACGTGTGGGCGCCTTTATCACAACTAAAAGCAACTAGCAAGAGAAAATATTCCCCTTAGAATTAGAGAGAAAAAAATATTTTTCTCTGATATGTATAATGTGACTGTTGTCTTCTTTTTTAGAGAAAACAAGTCCTTTTATATTTCTATTTGGTAGAAACCCTAAACTCCATATTTATTAATTTTTTTAATTATATTAAATCACATTTGATTTAAATTCAAAAATAATAAAACCAAAGTGGTGTTACTTGTTCTCGTGTTATAGGGGCCCACCTTGTAAAATAACACAAGGCTCCTTACAAACAAACATATTAAATGGACCCTCCCACTAAATAATACATTTAGGCTTTTAACTCAAATAGCTAGTTATCTTGCTTATTAATCCAGTAGCGGTGCAGTCAATTAAATGAGCTAACTCGGGGATTATATGGGTACATACAATAGTGGCTACAATAATTAGGCATGTAATTAAACTAGCCCAATTATTTAATTCCAAATCTACTCCACTAAAAGATTGGAATTGATCTCCATAATTGTATGCTATCTAGGATAGTGTTTTCGAATAATAATTTGACCTATGCCACATTGATTTCTTTACTATACAATCCTTTGTACCACATCGTTAATTAAATCGATATCTCAACTGTCCAATCAATTTAATTACATCTTGTTCCTTGATACTTACTAGTTTTCTCTAATGATCATTTTCAACATACTAAATATGTTGACACACTCTGACCAGAGAATTCTATGATCAAGTGCCGAAACTCATCAAGAGATGTCTTGTACAAATTCAATATTGTTAATCTATAACTCCAATACTCATAATTGTCCCACTATGTTGTACAAATTCAATATTGTTAATCTATAACTCCAATACTCATAACTGCTCCCACTATATTGTACAAATTCAATATTGTTAATCTATAACTCCAATACTCATAATTACTCCCACTAAGATACCGGGTAATCTTAACTATAAGTGTCTGTCGTGCCCATTGGTAACTCAAATGGAATAACAATTACAATCATGAAATCATGACTAACTCAATATTAAGATTATAGTAAAATCAATGCATATGAGTTTTAATAAGTCTTACAGTTATTACGAAGTTAATTAAATCTCATAAGTGATCTTGTTCAATGTAGTAGTACTACATCAATAAATTCATACATGATTAAGACAAATCATTCAATGAATTTATTACAGCCTATACCTAAATAAAGTGTCCAACTTTATTTATCAACTGCGAACATAATTTATTTAATCATAAGATAACTTGCATTTATGTCTTATGTGAAAGAATCTATTTACATATCTTGACTTGACCATGGTTGTAAGTGTTGGGAAATATGCTCTTTAAAAGCATATGTGTTTATTTAATTGTCATAAACATTTTTTCTGATTAATAAAATAAATAAAGTATTTTATTCAAGTATCTTAATTGCATTAATATTTTGAGTAAAATCTATTTAATCATATTATATGTATTTATTTGATCACCATGTGGATTCACAGAAGACATAAATACAAGTTATCTTATGATTAAATAAATTTAGTTCACGGTTGATAAATAAAGTTGAGCACTTTATTTAGGTATAGATTGTAATAAATTCATTGAATGATTTATCTTAATCATGTATGAATTTATTGATGTAGTACGACTACATTGAACATGATCACATATTAGATTTAATTAACTTTGTAATAACTGTCAGACTTATTAAATCTCATAGGCATTGATTTTACTGTAATCTTAATCTTGAGTTAGTTATAATTTCATGATTGTAATTGATATTCCATTTGAGTTATCAATGGGCACAACACACACTTGTAGTCAAGATTACCCGGTATCTTAGTGGGAGCAATTATGAGTATTGGAGTTATAGATTAACAATATAGAATTTGTACAATACTTCACTTAATGGGTCAAATTATAGAATTCTCTGGCCAGAGTGTGTCAACATATTTAGTATGTTGAAAATGATCATTAGAGAAAACCAGTAAGTATCAAGGAACAAGAAGTAATTAAATTGATTGTACAGTTGAGATATTAATTTAATTAACAATGTGGTATAAAGGATTATGCAGTAAAGAAATCAATGTGGCATGAGTCAAATTATTATTCAAAAATATTATCCCAGATAGTATACAATTATAGAGGTCAATTCCAATCTTTTAGTGGAGTAGATTTGGAATTAAATAATTTGGTTAGTTTAATTACAAGTCTAATTATTGTAGCCACTATTATATGTACCCATATGATCCCCGGGTTAGCTCATTTAATTGACTGCACCGCTACTAGATTAATAAGCAAGATAACCAACAATTTGGATTAAAAGCCTAAATATATTATCTAGTGGGAGGCTTCATTTAATATGTTTGTGTGTAAGGGACTTTGTGTTATTTTACAAGGTGGGCCCCTATAACACAAGAACAAGTAACGCTACTTTTGGTTTTATTATTTTTTTAATTTAAATCAAATGTGATTTAATAAAATTAAAAAATTAATAAATATAAAACCTAGGGTTTCCATCAAATAGAAATATAAAAGGGCTTGTTTTCTCTAAAAAAGAAGGCAGCAGCCACATTATACAGATAAAAAAAAATATTTGTTCTCTCTAATTTTGAGAGGAATATTTTTTCTTTCTAGTTGCTTTTAGTGGTGATTAAGGCGCCCACACGTCAAGTGCAGATCAAACTTGAGTCACAACCTGGAGAATCATTGGTGACGAATCGTGATCTAACAAGATTGGTGGTGACGGATCGTGATCTAACATAAGTGGTGGTGACAAATCGTGATCTGGGAGCTTAGATTAATTCAGCGAAAAAGCCAAAATGGATTGTCAAGGTATGATTTTTTAGATTATGAATTCCTATGTATTGTATGAGATCGGTTCTAAAAGTTTTTTAAAATATTTAAAAACTGATTTTTCTCGACCAGTAAGTATATATGTCCTATTTTTTTTTTCAAAAATTTGGGTGTGTTAAGTAGTTTTTATTGATGTTTTGATTAAAGAAAGATAAAAACATGGGCACAAGAGATCGATATATGTATTACATATAAATGAGCCCTATGAGCATGAGGCTGTGGTTCGTATTATAAAATGGAGGCCTACGAGTATGAGGCTGAAATATGCAGTACAAGATCGAGAACAAGGAGCTTGAGGCTCGCCGGCCACTACCGTGAGGAGAAAATTCCTGGTGGTACCGGGTTTGAAATCCAGCAGTTCGCGCCAATTGTGGTGACTTTTTCGTGTGGCTGTTTTCGGTTGCTTTCTAGCAGCGGTGAAGGTGGTATCACCGCTGCCCATTCGTTTATGCCATTGGGTCCAATTTTGTACAAATATGTGTACAGCATAATATATATAATAAATATATAAATTCAAGTCGCCAACAGTGACAATGTCATAAATTAGAAATTTGATAACATCGAATATATTATGATATTTGACTTTGGATTACGAGAATCACGTGAAGTGATATCGAAAGAGATTGTATTTCCGTATTAATTAATATAAAAAGGTTTCAATTCTAACTGTAACCTTAATTTTGATGCTGACCTTGAACGATTTGTGTTAGCTATCCATTATCTTAGCTAGCTCCCTCGTGTTTTCTACTAATCTAAGCATCAGGCGTTGATCTGGCATCTGCTTGAATTTATATATTTACATATTATGAATTATGGCTGATAGACTATATATATTGCCAGCAAATTAAAGGAATACATTTGTCGAGTCCAGCACCCACTACAGATCTTCAATTATCTGCCATGAGAAGCTTCTGAGCCATTAAAAAATGTTTCAGAAAACAACAGAGCATTTTCAAAGAAAAGACGGTATTATGTAATGCTGTTAGGTCGTCTTGTAAATAATTAAATACGCCCCAATCACCCACCTTGGCACTATCGTCGGCTACTTTAGTCTATATATATATAGACCATATATGTGTATTTCACAATAGCAAAAACTCGCAGAAGCAACTTGATTACTTCTTGAGTTTTGACTACCGAAGCAGAGATCTTTTCGATTTGAAGAATATGGAAACTACTTGCGCAGGTTTTTAGGCCATTTTCAGTTGAATTACGATTCTTATAATTTTGAAATGTTACTTACGACTAAGTTTTCTATTATAAATTTTCAGGAGATAACAGTTGGTCGGAGGGGATCGTTGCACTATTTCCTCTTCTCAGCATTTCAGATGGTGGCATTGCGAATAAGGAATCTTGATTTTCTTATTGTCCCTTAATATGGGAGAAATGCAGACCGCACTGGTTAATTAAAATGTTATTCTTTTCTGTTGTGTTTAACTGAATAAAAATATGGGTACTGCTTTACCTATCAATTGTGCAAGTGTTAGTTCGTTTCTGTTCAATTGATATGATCTCTTGAGATTTACAAGAGATTTTCTTTATCTATTTACGTGTACCATGTTTCCAGAAGAGGAAATAAATAAAAAAAATTATTGTGTCAACTAAATTATGCTCTCTCTTGTTGGATAATTTTTTGAAATAAATTTCACATATTGATTAGCTAATTCTTGGAGTTAGCAAGTGATCCTTGGGTCATAATTTATTGAATATACAATATAAATTTAGAGCTTTAGCCTTTTAAAATAGGCAATATTGTTAAATGATGGTTATTCATCTGCCATTGGGCTATTTGAAATCAATTTTTCAAACTTTTAATAAAAAGGTCTAACTATTTGATCCCAAAAATTCACTCTCCACACCCATTTTCTCATCAGACACGCAATGTTAATTTAAAAATAAAAAAGTTACTCTATAAATCTTTCAAAAATCCAAAAATAATCCTGATATTAAATTACCCTATAAATTTTCTTCTTCTTCTTCTTGTTTTTCTTCTTCTTCATTCACTGTTTTTTTCTTTTCTCACACCCTTTTATATTATACTAAATGGTTACAGCATAAGGGGTCTAACTCTGATCAACCTTGCTAATATTAAGTTACAAACTGCTGAATATATTACAGATGGATTACAATGAAATTATCGATTTCTTTTTCATCCACTGGCCTTCATGAAAGTCTTTATAATTTTTTTATCGTAATTGCAAGGTGCAAAACATTCTTCTTGCTTTTTTCATTCATCTCCATAAATGCCATAGAGTTCAAATCAGCTTAATTAATTTTTAGTTATACATATCAACGATTCTATTTTCTTAAAGCCTTAGAGATTCTCATTTTTCATTTCTATTGTTTGCTTTTGGTATTTGATTGTGTATCTTCAAAACACGCAGAAATTCTTTTTGTTAGTTTATGCAGAATTTTCATTCACTTCCCAGCATCTACGGCGTTTTCTTTTTTCCGTCCTAAACGGTAATTGTCATAATGGATAATTTGATAATAAAATTTAGGGAAAAGGACAAACACATCCCCAACGTTTAGATAAAATGACAAAAAACCCCCCTAAAGTTTCAAAAAATACATTTACACCCTCATTTACTAACCAAAACAGTAACTTTTAACAGAAATTACCGTTATACCCTTCTAGCATATAAAAAAAATATACAAGTTTAACTTGTGGTAGTAATACCATAAAATTTTATTTAAATTTTAAACTTGTATATTTAACAATTCTCCACATGTTATCATTTAAACTTGTATATTTATAACTAACTTTTTATGTTATTTATTATGGTATTAATTGAAATACAAGTTAACATTAATAACCAATTTTATTTATTTTTATTCTTGAGTAATGAATTAAATTTATTTGGCTTGAAGAGGAAATTTGATAAAAATTTAAATAGAGGAATTGGGTAATGAGGGTATATTTATAATTTTACTAATAATATATGGACAAATTGGATAATGAATAATTTTTTTATATGCTAGAAGGGTATAACGGTAATTTATGTTAAAAGTTATTGTTTTCGTTAGTGAATAGAAGTGTAAATATTTTTTTTTTGAAACGTTAAGGGGGGATTTTGTTCATTTGTCTAAATGTTGGGGGTGTGTTTGTTCTTTTCCCTAAAATTTATTGAGAAATTATGGCTCTAAAGACTTTTTTTGTGAGTTCAAATACCCTACCCTTAATAAAATAATTTATTATAATAATATTCATTATGTGAATTACTATTAAAGACAATTTATTATGAGCTAATATAACATAATTACTATGAAGACCTATTGTAACACACTCAAATTATATATATATATATAAAGCTAGGACTTGAGGAGGTGATGTGGCATCACCATTTTGTTTCTTTGTATATTCTCTATTATCTAATAAATAGATATTTTTGTTTTTAGATTTGGCTTTTCATCTTCTCATAATTAATTTGATTGTATTTAACTCATTTAATAAATAATAACTTTATTAATATATATCATTCTTCATCTTTTTATATTTTCTATTATCTAAAATATCTAAAATATCTATCTAGATATCTATATATCTATATCTATATATATAAAGCTAAGACTTGAGGAGGTGATGTGGCATCATCATTTTGCTTCTTTGTATATTCTCTATTATCTAATAAATAGAGATTTTTATTTTTAGATTTGGCTTTTCATCTTCTCATAATTAATTTGATTGTATTTAACTCATTTAATAAATAGTAACTTTATTAATATATATCATTCTTCATCTTTTTATATTTTCTATTATCTAAAATATCTAAAATATCTATCTAGATATCTATATATCTATATCTATATATATAAAGCTAAGACTTGAGGAGGTGATGTGGCATCACCATTTTGCTTCTTTGTATATTCTCTATTATCTAATAAATAGAGATTTTTATTTTTAGATTTGGCTTTTCATCTTCTCATAATTAATTTGATTGTATTTAACTCATTTAATAAATAGTAACTTTATTAATATATATCATTCCTCATCTTTTTATATTTTCTATTATCTAAAATATCTAAAATATTGGTGGATATTCTTTGTACTTTTTTTCTCTTTCTATTTAAATTCAACAATATGTAATCATTAATAATAATTAATTATAAGTCTTTTGAAACATTTATTTATTTTATTATGCTAGCAATTAAACTTTAATGGCATAAAATACATGAATTAATTAACATAGGAAGAGAGGTTCTTTCATCTATATATATATATATAGTTGGGACTAAAGGAGGTGGTGTGGCATCACTATTTCTCATATTCTTATATTATCTAAAATACATGAATTAATTAACATAGGAAGAGAGGTTCTTTCATCTATATATATATATATAGATGGGACTAAAGGAGGTGGTGTGGCATCACTATTTCTCATCTTCTTATATTATCTATTATCTAATAAATTGGTTGATATTAAAAAATAATTACATTACAAAATATTAAAAATAAAAAATAATTATTAGATTATAAAAGATTACATGTCTCTTCCTCTTTCTATTTAAATTCAATAATATGTAACCATTAATAATAATTAATTATAAGTCTTCAAACATTAATTTATTTTATTATGCCAACAATTAAACTTTAGTGGCTTAAATATTTCAATTAATTAATATAGGAAGGAAATTTCCTTCATCTTCCCTCAATAATGCCATTAGGGTCTAATAATTAACATAGGAAGAGAGGTTCTTTCATATATATATATAAAGTTGGGACTAGAGGAGGTGGTGTAACATCACTATTTCTCATCTTCTTATATTCTTTATTATCTAATAAATTAGTTGATATTAAAAAAATAATTACATTACAAAATATTAAAAATAGAAAATAATTAGTAGATTATAAAAGATTACATGTCTCTTCTTCTTTCTATTTAAATTCAACAATATGTAACCATTAATAATAAATTAATTATAGTTTTGAAACATTCATTTATTTTATTAAGCCAACAACTAAAGTTTAGTGGTTTAAAATACATCAATTAATTAATATAGGAAGGAATGTTCTTTTATATTCCCTCAACAATGCCATTAGAGCCTAATTTTAATGTCATAATCTCATATTTAATTATTCAGTCTTTTGTTTAATGTCTTTTGGCTTCTTCAAACTCCATAAGCATTAAATATTTAAGATTTGTTATGTTTGGGTTTTTTTAATTATTTAACCAACATCCTCTTCAGAAATGTTCTTGTGTTTTTATTTTTTGACTTATTTAAATTCTTTTTGTTGAGTACTTCATGAATTATTCTTTTCTTTACGAGTTAAACAATGATAAAGATAGTTGGATGATAAGGGTTAGGCTTTGTAAAATGTGGGAGTCTGTTAATACCAAGAAGAATGGAGAGTTGATTAGTGTGAACATAATTTTTATTGATGAAAAGGTTGTGTACACTTAACTATACACATTAATATATATTTTTAAAGTCAACAAAAAAATAATTAACTTTCATAAATAACATTAGTTTTATAAGGTTGCGTCATCTTTAAAAAAATCAATTCATATTTTTTATCAGTTTTATCAAGTGTAAAATAATAAAAAAATAATACTAATTTTTTTTAAAAGCCGCACGAAGTGCGGTTCTATTTCCTAGTATATATATAAAGCTAGGACTTGAAAAGGTGATATATCATTAATAATAATTAATTATAAGTCTTTTGAAACATTTATTTATTTAGCAATTAAACTTTAGTGGCATAAAATACATGAATTAATTAACATAGGAAGAGATGTTCTTTCATCTATCTATATATATATATAAAGTTGGGACTAAAGGAGGTAGTGTGACATCACTATTTCTCATCTTCTTGTATTATCTATTTTCTAATAAATTGGTTGATATTAAAAAAATAATTACATTACAAAATATAAAAAAAATAATTATTAGATTATAAAAGATTATATGTCTCTTCATCTTTCTATTTAAATTCAATAATATGTAACCATTAATAATAATTAATTATAAGTCTTCAAACATTAATTTATTTTATTATGCCAACAATTAAACTTTAGTGGCTTAAATATATCAATTAATTAATATAGGAAGGAATTTTTCTTCATCTTCCCTCAATAATGTCATTATGGTCTAATTTTAATGTTATAATCTCATATTTAATTATGCAACCTTTTGTTTAGTGCCTTTTGACTTCTTCAAACTCTATAAATATTAAGTAGTTAAGATTTGTGGCATTATTATTTCTCATCTTTTTATATTCTCTATAATCTAATATATTAGTTGAGATTAAAAAATAATTACATTACAAAATATTAAAAATAGAAAATAATTAGTAGATTATAAAAGATTACATGTCTCTTCTTCTTTCTATTTAAATTCAACAATATGTAACCATTAATAATAAATTAATTATAGTTTTGAAACATTCATTTATTTTATTAAGCCAACAACTAAACTTTAGTGGTTTAAAATACATCAACTAATTAATATAGGAAGGAAGGTTCTTTCATCTTCCCTCACCAATACCACTAGGACCTAATTTTAATGTCATAATTTCATATTTAATTATGCAACCTTTTATTTAGTGTATTTTAGCTTCTTCAAACTATATAAATATTAAGTATTTAAGATTTGTTATGTTTGAGTTTTTTTTAATTATTTAACCAACATCCTCTTCAGAAATGTTCTTGTGTTTTTATTTTTTGACTTATTTAAATTTTTTTATTGTGTACTTCATGGAGTATTCTTTTCTTTATGAGTTAAACAATGATAAAGATAGTTGGATGATAAGGGTTAGACTTTGTAAAATGTGGGAGTCTGTTAATACCAAGAAGAATAGAGAGTTGATTAGTGTGAACATAATTTTTATTGATGAAAAGGTTGTGTACACTTAACTATACACATTAATATATATTTTTAAAGTCAACAAAAAAATAATTAACTTTCATAAATAACATTAGTTTTATAAAGTTATGTCATCTTTAAAAAAATCAATTCATATTTTTTTATCAATTTATCAAGTGTAAAGTAATAAAAAAATAATACTAATTTTTTTTAAAAGACGCACAAAGTGCGGTTCTATTTCCTAGTTAACATATAATTCTCGTGCCTTAAACCATAAAAAATGCAATTTCTAATATCTTAAAAAATAATTAAGTTGCATTTATGATGTAGGACGTTATTATAGGATTCTAGAATTTTTATTATTTTTGGATTTTCTATTTTAATTAGTGTTAATTTGGTATGTGTCTTATTCTTCTATTTCTATTGTAATTGTGATTTTGTATTCCTTTTTAAATTAACTTAGGAAAGTAGGTTTACTCTATTATAAATAGAGTGGTCTTATTATTGTAACTTTAATTTCAATTATTCAATAAAATCCTTTTTTATAATTCCCTATGGGATTATTTATCAAAAATCTCTCTTGTAAAGTTGTTTGCACTACAATGTCATCTAATCTCGCTTAATGCGATATTAAAAAAAATCTCGTTGAATCGTTTAGATTAGAATGAGATCTAATTATACTTTGATTAGAGCATAACCGAATCTGTAAGCTTGGTCCATGACTAGGATGATAACTAGTGTTTCCTATCTTATCAATTTCGCTTCTACTATGCTAGCTCTATTAGTTGTTATCAAAGTGTTTTCGTGCCAAGTGCATAGCTTTCCTGGTTACCCTTATCAATCTCCACCAAATCCATCGCTTAAAAAAAAATCACAAAGCCCTAGTTGCCACCATCTCTGGCCACTACCACCTCTATTCAAGCCACCACCAGATTCATCGTCAGCTATCAACCAAAACCCAACCGTTCTTTGCCCTTAATCAGTCGCGTAGCCGCCGCACAGGTAACCTAAACCTGCGAGCTCTCTTCCAGACACTACCATGAAACTTGCCACTTTTACCAACGATCGACACCATTAACGCACTTCCTTCTTCCTGCATGTCAAATCCCATCCACCACTGGGTCTGATTAACCACCATAATCTCCTTTACGAACCAAGCACGACAATCGCTACTTCAAGTTGATTTTTTTATCAAACTACTATGAGTTGACCTTCACCACTACTGCCATAACTCTCATCACTACCTTGTTTACCAGATCTGACCATCTCCACTCCAAATCATGGTTTTCAATCACTGGCCACAACGAACTCAATAGTTGTGAATTATTTACAATTTTGCCACTATGTGGAAACTTGACAATAAAGGAATGGAGTATCTCTACGAAAGTGTCTAAAGATATACCAATAAGTTCACGTATCGTTGGGGACGAAGATTTGTGTGAGATGCTAGAAGAAAAGAGAAGTGTTAAAGGTTATGAGATTATTGATCTATCTGATATTTTCAAAGAAGAGGTACAACGAACTCACTTCCCATCAATCAAGGTTTGTGGCAGCCATCCATACTCAGTACAAATATTTTGGGTGGTTTTGTTGCTGTTGATTGTTGTTGTGAGTTGTTGTTATTATTATTATTAATTAAATTGGAGATTGTTAATTAATTAATTAATTTGTGGTGTTTGTTTAATTTAGAATGGACTAATTTGCTTCATTTTCTATCAATTGTTGCTTGATATTTTGCTACGGTGGGGGTTAATTATTGCTAATTTGGAGGCGTTGTGTTGAGTATTGATGGTGTTAGGGATGGATTATTAGCCTTGCTTGTCATGTGGAGGTATTTAATCATGCCGTTTGCCATTTTAATTTTTAGATTTGTAATTAGTAGTTTTATTGTACTTTACTACATGTTTTATGTTTTGTTAACTTTAAAAAGACTTATTGAGATTTTTGTATTTTAAGTAGTTGCTGCCAAAATTTTTTGGATTCAATTGTTCCAACTCGTTCTAAATAAATTTTTAAATTGAATTCTTCTAACCCAAACTAACCCGAATTAACCCGAACCAAAATTTTAACCCGAATTACCAACCCAATCCGATCCAAATTATGAACCTGAACCGAATTTAATTTAATTTGGTTCGGTTCGATTCGGGTTGACGTTTTCAACCTGATTGAGTTCAATTCTCCAACCCGATCGCGTTTTAACCCAAACCAAAACCCGAGCAATTTTAATCAAAATCTGATTTGCCCACCCCTAATAATAACTTCGTAATTAATATATAATATAAGTTGACTGTTCAAAGCCCAATTAGTTCATTAGAAATTTTAAAGACGCCTAAATATTTTGAGCAATGTTTATCAAACGTTTAAGGTAATATATATAGTATTGATCTTGTCAGGATTTTGGACTTTAAGTCCGAAAAAGCTATTAATCTAAATGATTTAATAGTATAATATCATTACCGTGCTAAATGATACATATGTATGTGTATACACACACACACACACACACACATACATATACATGTATGTGTATGTGCAATTGTCTAGGGCAGATCAGCATCCTCTTAAAAATATCTATGATTTTACACTCACTAATGTCTATTAGATTTGAGTTAAATCAATGGAGGAGATTTACTAAAATCAAAATTCAAGAATTTTCAATATTTTCTCTCTCTATGTGGAGTCCACTCAAATCTTTCTCCTTTTTATATTTCCTCTCCTTGTGCATGTGTTCTCTCTCTCCCTCTCTCTTCTCTTCTTTTATTTCGTTCGTTTTTTTCCCTCTTAGCTAAAAGTTTCTTTACTCTGTCCTTGAACTGGTAAGAGTTAAGACCATGTCTTTACGAGTCTGGTGAAATGTAAGCTCAAATAATCGCTTCTCGGGCCTCATAGAATGGGAGTTATCTTTTCCATTAACTGCCTATGCAAGAACAAACCTCCATTTAAGCTGCACCCCTTGGAAAGAACCAATAATTGGTGAAATTTCTAAAATGTAATATGATGTTTTAATTTTTTGTGTATTATAGTAACCAACCCCGCCGTATGCTTTCCAATCACATTATTCTTCTTATTCGATGACATACGAAGGATTTGGAAGTGATAAAGACAACAATTAATGTGAGTGATGTTTGACTTATATCTAGTCAGATTATTTTTTCTACCATTTCGTTAGATTTGGCATAAAACGATTAATTGTAGTGATGATTAATTGCACTATCGTTGTTTTTTTTTTCAATAATTTTTGTTAGTCTGGTGGCTTTTTTGAAAATTTTTGAGGACATTTTTTGACAATTTTCCATGGCATAAATCATTACAATTTCAATGTGCTTATACTCACTATGTGCTATTTCGGCATCTAATAAAGAATTTATAACAACAATTTGAATTTAATTTTAGACTCAATAAAGTGAAACAATGCTGAGTTTTATATTTGGATGGAAAATACTATTATATATGTCTATAAGTTTTTTCCAGTAGATAGTACAAATTGAAACAATTTAAAAATAAAACTCAAATATAAAGCATCGTACAACAATCACAAATATTCTAATGAAATCATATCTTGGTGTATGTCTCCTTCGAAGTTCATCATCAAACAATCGTCTCTGCACTTCACATTGTTGCGTATGCCCAAGTTCTTTTATGCAACAATTGAAATTCAACAAATAAACGCTCAATCTCCAATGTCAACTTTCTAACTTCCTCCACTAACAAGTCAATTTTCTCTTAGTTAAATTTATGATCTTTTGCCCATTGAAATTTTGTACATCCTCTACATTTCCAAAATTTGCGATTTGGATTCTTTGTAATACATGATGTTAACAACTTTATTTGGTCACCACATTTGTTACATATTTGCAATGAATTTCGACTTTCATTTGTGCTAGATGACATTGTCATTATTAGACTACTTTAACTGAAAAAAAAATGAGTTCAAACAAAATCTAAAGTTCGCAAACAGTACACAGTATAAAATAGAGTGTTGCTAGGTATCAAGAATTAATTATGCTTATAATACATCAAACTCTTCCCCTGGTCATAAAATGCATAGAAAAAATGCGGTTAAAATAAGTTTGCTTGTAATATGGTTTCAACATGTGTAATACATAAACTATTAGTGGCAGCCCACCCGTTTGAAGTGTCTAATTCAAGATAGGGTCATTGCCAACTGCAATAAATATCTTCAATTGCATTAATCTAGCCCCAGAATTACTCTCCATACAAAATGTTAAAGACCAAAAATTCTACATATTGAATACCAAATTCAGAACTACATATTCACAGCAACGATCCTAGCTTGAATTAGACATTTTCTTAATGGATCAATAAAATTTTCACCCAACTCATATTTCTACATCACACTGAATCAAAATCTAGTAATTTTCATAGCAATTTTAGACAATTAATATATCTAACGAAAAAACCAAGAATTTCCATGGTAATTTTCACACAATTAAGACTCCAAACGAAAAATCCAGCAATTTTCATAGCAATTCTCACAAATTAATATTCCAAACCACAAATTCATCTTTATCATCAAATAATTACCTCCAAAATTTACAAAATTAATCCATAAATGGGCGGATTTTTAGTTTGTACTATAATTAATTCTCTAAACAGGAGTACAATGATTTATAAAATTAATTTCCAAAAGAAATTAAAAATAATGCACACAAAAAAAAATTTCTCACTAACCATAAACGGGCAACAGGAGGCAGAAAGTGAGGCCAGAGAGAGTGAGAAAGTGATGATAAGAGAAGTTGAAGCGGAGAGAGCGAGGATGATATGGAGTGAGGATTATCTACAATCATGAGACAATGAGGATAAAAGAAGTCGAGACAAAGAGAGAGTGAGGATGATATAAAGTGAGGACAATCTGTAGTTTTGAGAGAGTAAGGATAAAAGACGCTCGAGATAGAGGAAGAGAGGAAGAGTAAGGACGATCTGGCTTTTTTATTTTTTTTAACAATTAAAAATGTTGATAATGTTGAGATAGGGAGAGAGGTGAAATAGAAACACAAGTTGTCGTTTCTTTCAGCCTTCTCTCAGTATTCTAGCTATTTAGCACTACTGTCTCTGAAAATCAAGTAGCGAATACCATGATCCTAAGCAAGGCGAAAACCTTGAAAAAAACCCTATAATTCTGCAGTAGTTACAGAACAAAGACCAATGTTCATGCCAAAACCAAATTGCCACTTGCCGGAGCAATCCCTAACCAAGCCTCCAGCGCTAGCAAACCTTTGTTTAAATGAGAGCCATATGTATTCAATTTGAAAAAAGATTTAGAGGGAGCCTGCTAGCTAATCTCTTTGATGTTTTTGCTAGTATGAGCAAAATTGAGGGCTAATTTTGCATTGTGAATATCATCGATCCAAGATTGAATTTCTATGACAATCTAACTGTAGCAAGGTGAATTCTATGAGAAGATAAATTGGTTGCACCAAAACCAAAATTTCTGGATAGCAACTGCAAACAAGCAAGCCCACTCATCCACAACCTCATTGATACCAGCTTTCCCTAAATTAAAACAAAGCCAATCACGAAGATTAAGAGAGAAAAAAGTAATGCCTAAACTATTCTAGAACCAAACATTCTAGATTCTTATTACAACAAAACAATCCCGAAGGCATGAATCACATCTTCATTCTCATAGTCACATCTTTCGTAAGCCATGATGTTGTGGGTATGTCTCTTAAATAAGTATTCTCTAGTTTTAGTTATTCCATACATTACCACTCATAAGAAAATTCAAACTTGTTGGGGTCTATTCCAATGCCAAAGCTATTTCTATACATGGGTATCATTGTTGCAAGTAGGATTATTAAGAAAAAGATAGGCTGACTAGATGTAAACTTGCTCGATTTTGAATGAGACCAAAAACGAAGGTCCTCACACTACTAGAAAAATAGCCTTTTGTGACACTTGTCTTGTGACACTTTATTAACAAGTATCAGTAATTACATGCATTTAGGCCATTTTCCGTGTTTAACAGATAAGTATCATAAATTATTGATATTATGGTATCTGTAAATTAAATATCAGAGATATGTGACACTAAGGTATTAGTAGTTAAAAAAATAAAATTTTAATTTTGTATCTATTGGTAATCAAACCGAAGACTTCCAAGCCATAACTTTGTAATTTTAAGTGCTAAACCACTGGGCCATGACATTTTTTTAATTAATAACCAAATAAGTTACCTGGAAACCATTGTACTATGTCGTTTCTAATCGATGGTGTATATGAAACCTAAAATCTAAAAGCTTTTGCTAAGTAAAAAATCTATCCCACAGCCACCGAAGCTCTTTTCCTTCTCTAAAAAAACTGAAGTCCTCTTCCTGCCTGCCTCCCTCTTTCTTTCTTTCTCTTTCTCTCTCTAACAATGATCTACCTTGAAAGTTGCATCTGCCAACACCTTGAAAGCTGCCACCCTTAAGCTAAAATATCCCTCAGAAGAACCTAGAAATGTTGCAAAGAATTTGGACAAAGCTAGGGTTTGAAAGTCCGAATCAATTGCGGTAACTCTTTATCTCGTTCTCTATTCTCATTGTTTAAGTGTTTATGTGTTAATTGAGTGCAAATAAGGCCTTGCACTTGTTTCGAAACCTAGGGTTTTTTTTTGTTTATAATCTAATTTAATATTTAATAAAATAAATAAAAGGTTGTTGTATTATAGGTTGAATTCAATTTATTAATTGAAAGAATGATTACAGTCTGTAATTATGGATTTAGGTTGAATGTAATTTGTTAATTAAAAGAATAATGGCTATTAACAATCATGGGTTTTGGTATATACTATATATTTTATTTAATGGTGTGTATGGAAACCCAAAGCCTAAAAGTTTCTTAAGCAAAAACCTCAATTCTCCCTCACGGCCTATAAGCTCATCACTCTCTTTCTAGCACACAGCCCTAAACTTACTGCAAAACTGCCATCATTAATTGTTCAAGCTCATTAGTTAGCTGTTCAGAGAGACGTTGTCTTTATGGTGTCGAAACCTAGAAGCCATCGTGAGGAAAGAGTAAAATTATCTGGGCAAAGTCAGGGTTTTAAGAATCGAATAAGCTTCTTGGTAGTTCTTTATCTTGCTCTCTCTTCATATTTTTTTTGAGTATTTATGGGTTAATTTATTAATGTGGTTACTGAGTGTGATTGGAACTTTGTATTTGTTTGGAAATCTAGGGTTTTGTTACCTATGAAAGTGAATGATTTTGTTAATTTAGTGCTTTCAGTGAATGATTTTGTTCATTTAGGCCAGATGTGTTTAATAACAATCCCATCCTCACTTAGGCTAGTGAAATCTTTTTCTTTGTTGGGCGGTTTATGATTTATAAATCACTGAATCATGATAATGAAATTGGTGAATTTGAGATTTTAGTTTGTAAATCACCTCATCGTTTAGTTACGTATCTATGGCTTCAAGTGCTCAAGTTTATATTTTTGGTTATTTCAAAAGTGGAAAACAAGGTTATTGTTTACTTTTATGCCTAATTTTACTTTAAACATGGGGATTGATGGTGTTCAAGTTGCTAGAAGATTTCGAGGTCAGAAGTTAATTAACAGTTTATGAAATTATACTGGAAATTTGAGGATTGATAGACTATTGTTGTAAACTTGGTTGTTTCAAAACTTGACTAAATAACTTTTAATGATTTGAAACTTTAGAAACTAAATTTAAATGCGAACATTTCAGTTCTAGAAATTTTGGAATGAATTGGGTTTATATTTAATTTTTAATGGATTTCTTAGTATGGTTGGTTGTTGTCCAATTTTATTAGAAATTACCTATGTACCATGCTTGATACTGCAAGCCAATAGTCCAACAATGTCTGAATAAGCTGAAATTCGAATAAACTAAACTTCTATATGCATACTTTAAATCTGGAAAATTTCATTTTGATTAAGCTTGTAATTTAATTTTAATGATTTTTCAAACTCTGCTGCCTCTGTAGTCACTTATTTTGACAGAACTGTTCATTAATCTTTGATCCTATCGAACACTAACCTAACGATATCGGAATGACCTCAAAATTTAATATGTTGTTGACTTATATGTCCACTTCTTGCTTTTGTTAAAGTATCATTATGGTATATTTACTTTTTTAAATTTAATAAATATTCAAATACTTGTTGCTTTTGTTACAGTTTCATATGCAGCTTTGACTTATATAGTTTTGGCATGTGAGAAGCTAATGTAGAATTGTCACTACTACAATAAGTGAGATAGATGACATTCAATAGACGACTCACATCTATACAACTGTTATCTTTTCTTTTAGATGACTTTTTCTATAGTTAGAGAGTCATCTATGATAATTTTAATTTGATAGGAAGTTAAAAGATGACTCATTATCCAAAAACACGTCATATTTTATAAGGTAAACATATGACTCGTAATTTAAAAAATGTCATTTTTATATAGATGTATAAATAAAAAAATCACCCTAAGTTCCCTCAAATCCCTAATTTCTTCGAGTTGTACCTCTCTCTCTCTCTCTCTCTCTCTCTCTCTCTTTCGTCTTTCTCTTCTCAAAATTCCTTCTCAAAACTTCTCACTAAAAATACCACCCTTTTGCAACTGTCCCCAAATAATCAACCCTAATTTCATCTCTTCTGCAGTTAATATTCTAAATTTACAGCCGCCGCTCTTGAAGAGTGAAGAAACGCAAAGTGGGAGTGAAGAGAGAGAAAATGGTGAAGTAAATCTCAATCACGATTTGGAAGTTTGGGTTCACATCTTCCAGAAAAGGAATAAAGCATTTGACACTTTTATTTTTAAAAAAGCTTGGATCTTTACAATGAGGTGTTTTCTATTTCTTTAATTTGTTTAATTCATTGAAAAATAATGATGATTCGTTTGTTTGGGGATAGTCACGTGAATGAGAGCTTTGTTTTTCCTTTTTTCATAATTCATGTTTGAATGTTAGATCTGGAATCAATACAGTGAAATAGAAATAGTAGATTTTGAAAATTTGAGTAAATGTTGGGTATTTCAAGGATGGGGTTTTTCATTTATTATTATTGTTAATGTTGTTGCTATAATTATTATTATTTAGATTGATTGAAATTTGGATATATATTTAAAGGGAAAGGAGAAAATTGGATATTTAGATATTTATTATACTGTAGTAAAAATTGATTAATTGTTTATAAATTATAACAATCAATATGTTGATTCTTTAGTGTAAGTAGTCATAGTTTCATAAAAATGAAATCTACTTTGATTTAGTACATGATTTATGACTCTCGAGATGATGAAATCCTTGCTAAGAATAGTTTTATCATGCCATTGTTATCACTTAAGTTGAAAAGAGAAACAAAAATTATGAGACTAGTTGAATAACTAACTTCGCAATACTAGAAAAAATTAAATTCAGGTTACTAATGATTATCGGATTTGGTAAGTCTAGTCTCTAAAAGGTAAAAGCAAGAAATCGCATTATAACAATATCAAGTTTATTATTTGATTAATTATGCTTAGAATTTAAATTTTTGTTATAAAGAAATGCTATTATGTTTTGACATATATAGTGCACATCTCTTTATGAACTTAACCAATGTTTGAAGAACTTTGTATTGCTGTAAGTTCTAATCATCCCTTCTTCTTTTTTTAATAATTCTATTGTTAATCGTAATGCACTTTTATGTATATTGTACATGGTTGGATAAGGTGTTTATTTAAAATGTTTTGAAAATTTTAATAGTGTTGTGTCCATTGATATTGGCTATTTTGCATATGGTAGTTGGTTGGATAAGATGCTTGCACCTCAAGACAATGTTAATAAAGTCAATAGCAACTTAACGAGCAAAGTAGATATAGAAGAATAGTTTTGCCTAAATTCAACAGATAGTTCAATGAGTTTGGCAAGATATGTATATAAATTATAAGTAATTTTTATTTATTTGTATCTTTCATATTGGTTATGTGCACACATAATTGTTGCATTATTTTTAACTATTTAAATTTAGTATTGCAGTATTGTTGCTGGATTAAGAATGTTGATAGTTGCCTCGGAGATGGAGTTTTGATGCTTGTGAAGAAATTAATTTTCTTTGTAAAGATTTTTTTTTAATGTACAATGTAATGGATACCCAATTTGAGATGTGTCAAAATGATAGACTTTTTATTGTGATACAGGAATTATTAGTAATTTGAATTTTAAATACTATTTGTTGTACAATAAATTTATGTACTTCTCCAGAGGCTTGATAATGCATTTTTTGCTAATCCATATTAGCTTAATACGAAAATTAGGCAGTAGATTCAGATATTTCAAATTATTTTCTAATTTGAAATGACTTTAATTAATTTAAAAATATTACCTTTATTATTCAAAGATGACTCCCAATACAAAAGCTAGTTATTTGTTCAAATAAAGTTGACAGCTGCTAAAAAAAAAAAGAGTCATCTCTTTAGAAATTATGGAGTACAAATATATTATTTGAAGACTGCTATTTTATAATATGAGTCATCTATAGCGCAATATAGATAACTCATAAAAGACGTCATCTATTATTACCCACTTTAGATGACTGTTACAAAGATGACTTTTTTTATCATGTCATTTAATACTTATTTTAAGAGTCATCTTTATCGTTTATTATAGTAGTGTGTCCAAATGACTTGAAAATTTTATATGTGGTGCATTGACATGTCTAATTATGTTCTGTAAGTTTTTTAACATTCTGAATGGTATTGAATTAAACAAAATCTTAAATTCAAGTTGTCAATGATCTATTAAATCTGATTAGCAATAAATCTATTAACTTGCAATACTTTTCAGGAAAAATAATGTGTCAACATTGTGAATTGGAGTGGTAGAATAAAGTACCAAAAGCATAAATCTTCTTTCATTATGTTTGGGACTATTCTTGAAGGTAGTGATAACTCCATGAAATGAGAGTTATTATGGCAATTCTATACTTAAATCAAGATCACTTAGAGAGTAAATCATGTGTTTTTATTGCATTTTTGTTACATTTTGCATAAACATTCATTTTAGTTTAGTCTTAATAAGTTTTGCTTGATTTAAAGTAATTCGTGCTCAAATTGTATGCATAATTGTAGATTTCTAGAAGCTTATAATTCATGGAAGGAATGCTGATGCAATAGGCTGGCAAAAAGGAGGAAAAACATGGCTATAAAAGAATTGAAATAAATCTGGAACAGTGTAGTTGCTGTAGCCATTGTTGTACCGATCCTGGAACAACGACAGAGAAAATTTCGTGTGGGATACTTGCAGAATTGTGATATGCAGTTTCCTAATCTGACTTATGCGCGCCCTAGGCTTTTGTTTGCCCTAATTTTCAACTATAAAATAAGCACACATCATAAGGATTAAAGAGAGTCGTCACCCAAGGAGAAAAACACAAAGAAACAAAAGAAAAACAAGATTCAAAAGAGAAATTAAAGGCTACACAAGAGGAAAATTGCAGAGATCAATTGGGAGCTCAATCCTCTTATCCTTCTCTTGTTTTCGTGTTTTCTATTTATTCATGGGGATGTGTTTCATGGCTGAAACTTTGTTCTTTATTTTTATTTTGCAAACCATGAACTAAATTTATTTGTGGTTGAGTGATAAACAATCTTGATGGTTTATTGACTGAATATATGTGTTGCTGAATGTTTGTTGTAACAGTTTGTTTTGATAGTATTTATTTTTATTCATTATTTCGGTTGATCACCCATTTAATGATACAAGTTAGGAGAAAGCCGCAAAAGGGCCTATCTTAGTGGAACATATCAGAACAATACTTGATCTTAAATTGAATTTCCCGGATTGAGTTTTACTTGAGTCCCAAAAGGGCCATGCTTGATTTAAGATTAATGATGAACTAGACATGAGGATTCATCTTGTAGGGTAAATAGAACCTAAGCGTGTAATCATATATCTTATGTTGGCATAACAACTGATCACTGTTAGGTTGCATATAGATATAAGATATCCAACATGCGACGGTTGATGATACATAAGGATTCTGCCCAGTGTTGTAGTAAATACTGCAGCAACCAAGCCAACCATTAGAAAATAGTCAAGACCATTAGGAGAGTTTATTCACTCAACTACTTTATATTCCCATTGATTTTATCCTTGAGATTGACGTGATAATTTACTTTGTTGCATTTTTTTATTGTGTTTTTATTTTAATTAGTAAATTAGTTTCATCAATTGTTTATCTTAATTTAGAACAAAATCTGCACTGTTAAGATTGATGTAGCAAATCTGATAACATCAATCCCTGTGGACATGATCTTGCTACTCATCACTTTATTACTTGTTGTGTACACTTGCACATTGACACCAATAGCATTAGTATTTATACACCAATAATAAGCATTTTCTTTTTTTTTTTCCTTTTTTATTGAACTGATCTAACTTAAATATTAACCTGATTATTGATTTATGGGGTTTGCAATTGATTTCAGTTTTACATTCTTGTTTTGTGTTGGTTTGAGTTTTACATCCTAGTTTAAGGCTTTAAAGGCTTTCAAGAAATATCTTGGATGATGAGCATATGAGTAATAGCTTGAAAATTAATTTACTGTATCAAATATCCATTTTAGTGTATTATATTAATTTTAAAAACTATGGATCATTCCACGAATACTCTAGTAAAAGGTTATGTTATATATGCATGTCTTAATATATAATAATTATATTTTAAAGTTTGCTTTCTTTTTCTCCTTTCTAGGTTTAGGAAAAATGTTTAAAGTGATTTTGTGTGATGATATCAATCAAGTTAAAGCAACATTACTTGTGAGTGAAAATATATAATGATTATATTTTTATTCTATTTTTATTTTTTTAATCTTTTTAGAGTTTTATATTCATGCAAAACTAATGAATGCTTAATTACAATTTAGGGATATATTCTTTAAATGGTTCACGTGATTAGATTTAAGTAGTATAATAATTCTCATACTCACTTTATAAAGGTTTAACTAGTATTGAAATATTAGATTTAAGTCTACAAATATTATTATTATTATTATTATTATTATTATTTTGGTAGTAATGGTTTTGGAACAAACTCTTAAATTATTGAAATATTTGATGTCCAAGCTTCATTATGCCTAACATAAATATGAAGATTCATAGTTATGTTATACTTAGTTTAAGAAAACTATAGTTCGAGAGCTTATTTTTTGCCTTGTTAAATAAGCTTTTTGAATGAATAAATTGAGGAAATGAGTGATGATTTGTTTATAATAGAGCATTTGTGATAGCTTTTAACTATGCATGAAAATCATTCGTTATATGTAGGTAGAGTAACATGCTTGTGCTGAAACTAGATATTATATCGAAACCTTCTTGTTTGTTACAATTTGCTATAATAATACCTTTACCAAAAGAGAATAAATTCACTATATCCTTTTTTTCTTATTTATTTCCATAGTTGAATAGACTCTATATCTTCGGTATTTTCATTGAAATAAGTTACACTTTTCTTATTCATTAATTTTCCTTTTAAATAACTGAGTTTATTTGTAAATAGCTTATGAGTTTTTTTTCCGAGCAAAATAATTTTATTTTTGTTAATTGTTGTTTCTCTAATGGTTCAGAATTGACAACTAATTTCTTTTCTTTTCCATGTATTCATATGCAGGTTTGATCAATGTGCTTCATGTGTTTCTTCCTGAACTTCACTTGTATCCTAACCCATATAGTCTATTGAATGAAGAAGCTATTGGTGTGATAATGCAATTGCACTACTTATATTCAAAGAGTGAAAGGCAATCATCCATTCTCAATTTACCTTTTAGAATTATTAAATTTAGCCACAAGTAATAGGCATTTGATTGGATGGTAGAAATTTTTATGTATTTAATTTAGATTATTTAGTTATGAGAGTAAGTGATAACTCTAGGAAATGAGAGTTATTACATCCATTCTAGACTTGAATAAAGGTCATTTAGAAAGCAAATAATGTGTTTTGATTACATTTTGGTAACATTTTGCATAAACATTCATTTAGTTGAGTTTTAACAAGTTTTGCTTGAATCATAGTAATTTGTGCTAAAAACATGTTTTAATTTGTAGGTTTTAAAGTCATGAAAGGATGTGGAGACATTAGATGAGAAAGAGGAGGAAAGAAGATGGCCACAAAAGAAGAAAAGCACAATCGAAAATAATACAGTGTTGTTGCGGATGTTAGAGCAGCCAGTGCTGCAGCAATCTGGGAGAACCGCGGGAGAAAATATAGGAGCGGGTCAGCAATTAAATCACAATCTGCATGTTTCCTAATTTAAACACATGCACGCTCATGGGCTATGGCTTTAACCTAATTTGCAATATATAAAGGAGCCATGTACCACATAGAAAGCGGCGGAAGGAATTATCATCCAAAAACAATTACAAAGGCGAGAAGAAGAAGAAGATAAAGATTAAGGAGTGTTGTTCGGCATCATTGAAGAACCGAGGAGGATCATTAGTCTTTGATCGTGCTCAACTCATATTATCTTTCTTTATTTAATTGATTGGATGTATTCTGTGATCAATATATTTATGTTTGCTTTTCTCATTCAGAATATGAACTGAATTTACTTATAGTTGCATGACAATTAATCCAATGGGTTCTTGACTGTTCTTATATATGGTTATGATAATGCTGTAGCATTATACTCTAGTAGTTTTTATGAACATAACTGTTATTTCGGTTGACCACCCATTTAATAGTTTCAGTTAAGATAGAGCAGCAAAAGGGCATGTCTTAGCGGATATTATTAGAGTATTACTTGTTCTTAAATCGAGTTTCCTAGATTAGGTTAACTTAAATCCCATAAGGGCGATACTTGAAATTAAGTTTTATAATATCCTAGACATAGGTGTTCACCTTGTAGGGTAGAAAGATTAAAGATCATAAAGCCATACCTTAAATTTATGAGCAACTGGTCATTGTTAGTAAATTTAAGGGTATGAGATTTGCAACATGCGATAGCTGCAGATGCAGATTTGTTCTGCCCAATGCTGCAGCACTTATTATAACAACTAATGTGAATTCGGTAATCAACAGTCACCCCATTAGGAGAGTTTGATTATTCAACTACTATATTCTCAATTGAATATTCGATAGATTTAACTTAGTTTATTTTATTACGATATTGTTTTATTTCCATTCTCTCGCAATTATTAGTTACGATAAAATTATTTGGCAATTCAATGTTTCAGTCTTTAGTTGACTTGCATTAGTGTGATTGCTTTAGCATTTTGAGTAACATCAATTCCTGTGGAGACGATCTTGAACACTCATCACTTTATTACTTGTTGTGTATACTTGCACATTGGCATTGATAATAATTGATTATATAAATCAACTAACAAGTTTTTACCGCCGTTGCCGGGGATTGATTGTTTATTTTTTAAGTGTGAAGTAAATCGTGATAGCACTGAACTAAACTTGATTCATTCTATTGATTGGCAGACCAATGCGTGCATGCACAAAGACAGATCGGTGGTATTCCAATTCAATCCTAAGATTGAAAGGACTATCAGGAGATTGCGAAGAGAACAAAGAAATTCAAAGACTGTTTCAAACATGAATAATTTGCAAGATGAGAGAAATTTGAACCCTTAGGGGCCTTTACAACCAGCCAACATTCAAGAAGAGCAGAATGAACATGCTAACGGGAGACAGCCAGGCAACAACAATATTATTTACATGGCTGATGACAGAGACAGAGCTATAAGAGACTATGCTGTACTAACTCCTCAAGTTGTCCATCCTGGCATCATCAGACCTGAAGTAGATGCTGCCAACTTTGAGTTCAAACCAGTGATGTTTCAAATATTGCAAACAGTTAGGCAATTCAATGGATTGCCAAATAAAGATCCTCATCTCCATCTTAAATTGTTCTTGGAAGTAAGTGATGCTTTCAAGATTGCTGGAGCAACGCAAGATGCCTTAAAGCTGAGGCTCTTTCCTTATTCCTTAAGAGATCGAGCAAGGGCATGGTTAAATTCATTACCATCTGATTCCATCACTACATGGAATGAATTGGCTAATAAATTCCTAATGAAATATTTTCCACCGACAAAGAATGTAAAATTACGAAATGAGATTACCTCCTTCCATCAACTAGAAGATGAGAGTTTGTAAGAGGTCTAGGAAAGGTTCAAGGACTTGCTCAAAAGGTGTCTTCATCATGGTATTCCTTGTTGCATTCAATTGGAAACTTTCTACAATGGGTTGAATCCGAGTACAAGGTTAATGGTGGATGTTTTAGCAAATGGAGCTCTGTTATCTAAATCCTACACTGAAGCTTATGAAAATTTAGAGAGAATTGCCAATAATAATTACCAGTGGCCTTCAGCTAGGCAACCAGTAGCAAGAGGATCAGCAGAGGTACATAGCATTGATACAATTACAGCCTTATCAGCTCAAGTAACTTCATTGACTAACATGGTAAAAGCCATGACAGCTGCTCCAGCAACAGTAAAGTAAGTTACTGAACTTTCTTGTGTCTACTGTGGTGTAGAACATGATTTTGATAATTGTCCTGGAAATCCAGCCTCAGTAAATTATGTTGGTAACTTCAATCGACAACCTCAGAACAACCCATATTCAAATACTTACAACCCAGGCTGGAAACAACACCCAAATTTCTCATGGAGCAATCATAATCGAAATGCTCCAGCATTGAATGGACTAAGTAGAAACACACAACCACAACCACCTGGTGTTCATCAATAAAGCCAAGGGCAAAAGCATATCAGTCAGGATCCAATCACTTCATTGGAAGTATTAATCAAGGAGTACATTGCAAAGAATGAAGCAATTGTGCAGAGTCAAGCTGTGTCCTTGAGAAACCTTGAGAAACAAATGGAACAATTAGCTACAGCAATGAGCAGCAGAACTCAAGGAAGCTTACCTAGCAACACAGAAGATCCTATGAGAGAGAGCAAAGAACACTGCAAAGTGATTAGTCTGAGATTTGGAAAGCATGTTGATATCCCAGTTGAGGTGACTAAGAATAGGATGAAATGCAATCCAGCTCAAAAACCAACTCAAAACGGAAGCATGTTACAACAAACTCCCCATTAAGACACTGATGTAAGGGACCAAGCTACAGCAACTGCAAAAGAAATTCAACCAGATCTTGCTGAAAAAGAAGTTACAACACCAGTAGCCACAACCTGCACCAATTTAAACAAACAGAGTTCTGTACCTCTTGAATCTAACCAGCAGTTTAAACATCCACCACCCTTCCCTCAAAGGTTCCAGAATAAAAAAACAAGACAAGCAATTCAGCAAATTCCTGGAAGTGCTGAAACAATTGCACATAAACATACCTTTTGTGGAAGCTTTGGAGCAAATGTCAAATTATCTGAAATTTCTAAAAGATATCTTGGCACGAAAAAGAAAGCTGGGAGAATTCGAAACTGTTGCTCTAACACAGGAAAGCAGCCATATGCTTCAGAGTAAAATTCCCACAAAATTGAAAGATCCAGGGAGTTTTACAATACCTTGCTTTATAGGGAATAGGTATGCTGGCAGAGTACTTTGTGATTTAGGAGCTAGTATTAACTTGATGTCATTATCTGTATTTAAGCAGCTTGAAGTAGGGGAGTGCAGACCAACAACTGTCACTCTGCAATTGGCTGACATATTTCATGCATATCCGGAGGGAAAGATAGAGGATGTACTGGTGAAGGTTGACAAATTCATTTTTCCAGTGGATTTCATTGTTCTGGATTTTGAAGCTGACAAAGAGGTACCCATTATACTTGGCAAACCCTTTCTAGCAACTGGAAAGACTCTGATAGATAAGCAAAAAGTAGAGCTAACCATGAGAGTGAATGATCAGCAAGTCACATTTAATGTATTAGAGGCTATGAGAAACCCGGATGAAATAGAAGATTGCAATTTCCTAAGTGTAGTGGATCTTGTTGTAGCAGACAGAATGGACAGATGTTGCAGTAATGTACTTAACAAAGTCACTATCTTTGAGGAGGTTAAAGAGGAAGATGTTGCAGTAATTCAAATAGATGGGAGGGACAAACAACAATCTAATAGGCACAACAGGGTTATTGAACACCTGAATCTTTCAGACAGGGAATTAAAAACAACTTTACCATCTATTGAATCACCCCCTAGTTTTGAATTAAAATTGTTACCTTCACATTTAAAGTATGCTTATCTTGGTCCAAACAACACACTCCCTGTAATCATTTCTTCTACTTTGGATGCTGGTCAAGAACAAATCCTAGTAGATTTGCTGGGAAAATACAGAAGAGCAATTGGATGGACCATGGCAGATATAAAGGGTATCAGCCCATCAATATGTATGCATAAGATCTTATTAGAAGACTGTTCCAGCAATTCGGTGGAGCACCAGAGAAGGCTGAATCCTATTATGAAAGAAGTGGTGAAGAAGAAAATCATCAAATGGTTGGATGCTGGAATCATATACCCAATATCAGACAGTTCATGGGTAAGCCCAGTTCAGTGTGTTCCAAAGAAAGAAGGGATAATAATAATGGCTAATGAGAAGAATGAACTTATTCCTACAAGGACAGTGACTGGATGGAGAGTGTGTATGGATTATAGGAAGCTCAACAAAGCCACAAGAAAAGACCATTTCCCACTTCCATTTATAAATCAGATGCTGGACAGACTTGCTGGAAAACAATACTACTATTTCTTAGATGGGTATTCAGGCTACAACCAGATTGTTATAGCACTAGAGGATCAAGAGAAGACTACATTTACTTGTCCTTATGGAACATTTGCCTTCAGAAGAATGCCATTTGGACTATGCAATGCTCCAGCAACTTTTCAGAGATGCATGATGTCTATATTTTCTGATATGGTAGAGCAGACTTTAGAAATTTTCATGGATAATTTTTCAGTTTTTGGAGAAACATACGGTAATTGTTTACACAACTTGGAAGAAGTTCTTAAAAGATGTGAGATGACCAACTTAGTACTCAATTGGGAGAAGTGTTATTTTATGGTGCAATAAGGAATAGTGCTAGGTCACAAGATATCCAAGGATGGTATTGAGGTAAATAAAGGCAAGATAGAGGTAATAGATAAACTACCATCCCCAACTTCAGTAAAGGGTATTAAAAGTTTTCTAGGTCATGCTGGATTCTACAGAAGATTCATTAAGGATTTTTCCAAAGTAGCCAAGCCTCTATGTTCATTGCTGGAGCATGACAAACCATTTCACTTTGACAAAGAATGCCTTCAAGCATTTGGAGAATTAAAAAAAGCCCTGATCACTGCTCCAGTAGTTATATCTCCAGATTGGAATTTACCATTTGAATTGATGTGTGATGCTAGTGATCATTCTTTGGGAGCAGTATTAGGCCAAAGAAAGGATAAGGTTTTTCATTCCATATACTATGCAAGCAAAACTTTCACTCCAACTCAGATCAATTACACCACTACAGAGAAAGAGTTGCTGGCAGTAGTTTTTACTTTTGACAAATTCAGAGCTTACCTGGTAGGTACTAAAGTAACTGTTTACACAGACCATGTAGCCATCAAATATTTAATTTCAAAGAAGGATGCCAAACCAAGACTAATCAGATGGATCTTATTACTTTAAGAATTTGATCTAGAAATTAAAGATAGAAATGGGACTGAGAATCAAGTGACAGACCACTTGTCACGATTGGATGCAGACACTAGTACATTGACAAGGAAGGGCATCACTGAAACTTTTCCTGATGAACAACTGTTGGTAGTATAGCAAGCACAGCTGCTGCAGCAGACAAAATCTTCATGGTATGCAGACTTTGCTAATTATCTAGCAAGTGGGTTACTACCACTTGAGCTGAAGTTTCAAGAGAAAAAGAAATTTCTTCATGTTGTTAGAAGCTACCAGTGGGATGACCCACATTTATATAAGCTATGCTCAGATCAAGTAATAAGAAGATGTGTTGTAACAGAAGAAATACCTCATATACTGGAGTCATGTCATGCTGCAGCATATGGAGGACATTTTGGTGGTCACATAACAACTGCCAAAGTTATGCAATCAGGTTATTATTGGCCCACTATTTTTAAAGATGCTTATGAATTTGTTAAATATTGTGACAGGTGTCAAAGGACAGGGAACATAACCAGCAGACATGAGATGCCATTGACCAATATATTAGAAGTGGAAGTTTTTTATGTTTGGGGAATAGATTTCATGGGACTTCTTCCCCCATCCTTTGGGAACTTATATATCCTTGTTGCTGTAGATTATGTTTCCAAGTGGGTGGAAGCTACAGCATTACCTACCAATGATGCTAAAACCGTGGTGACATTTCTTCAAAAAAATATTTTCTCCAGGTTTGGCACTCTTAAAGCAATTATTAGTGATGAAGGCGCACATTTTTGCAACAAAATCTTTGCTGCAGCAATGATGAAATATGGAGTCAGACACAAGATAACAACAGCATATCACCCACTATCCAATGGTCAGGCTGAAGTGTCCAACAGAGAAATTAAAAAGATCTTAGAAAAAGTGGTGAACCCAACAATGAAATATTGGTCTTTACATTTATATGACTCTTTATGGGCCTACAGAACAACATACAAAACCCCACTCGGCATGTCTCCTTACCGAATTGTTTATGGCAAGGCTTGTCATTTGCCCCTAAAGCTAGAGCATAAAGCACACTAGGCACTGAAGAAACTAAATTAGGACATGCATGCTGCAGTAGAACAAAGAAAGCTTCAACTTTGTAAGTTTGATAAATTAAGGCTATTTTCATATGAAAATGCAAGAATTTATAACGAGAGAATAAAACACTGGCATGACAAGCATATTCAACACAAGTAGTTTACCCCTGGTCAACTAGTGTTGCTCCACAATACAAGGCTAAGATTGTTTCCGGGAAAGCTCAAGTCACGATGGTCTGGCCCGTTTAAGCTGTTAAAATCTTACCCTCATGGAGCTGTTGATCTTTTCTATGAATAAACAGGTCATGAATTCAAGGGTAATGGGCACAGGGTTAAGCATTACATACATCCAGCAGCAGAAGGTCCCAAGGAGGTGTTACTCCTTCAAGAACCAAGCTATTGAGTAAAGACAGAAGGTCAGGCTGAAGGACTTTAAATCAAGCGCTTCATGGGAGGCAGTCCATTGAGGAGACAACCACTTCAAACCAATTTTGATATCCTTTGGTTTTATAGACAGCTCTTCCTTTTTACCATTTTATTTTATCTTGTTCTGCCATGTTAACCATTTATTTTTATCCTTTTACATTATTGCATTCCTTCTTTTCGATTTAATCTATTTTATTTTAATAATTTTAGACTTAATTTTAGTTTGAAGTAAGTGTGACAATTGAATTTCATATTGACAAGTGCAAGTATCTAGTGGCAGAATTCATAGGCAAAACCACGTGTCGGACGCTTGAATATGGAGTTTGTATCCATTGTTGGAACAAGCAAATGGGATGCTGATCTGAAAATGAGATGGAGCAAGTCGATGTTGATCTGGCTATTGCAGCAACCAAAGCTATGCCTACATCTGAACAAGCTAAGCAACTACTTGCAGTAATTGCTACCATCACAGCCGAGGGCCAGGCAGCTGACGCATTGACTCAAAAGTCTCCACAACAAACTCCTAGCCAGCCTATCGGTACCAGTCCAAGACGATCCAGCAATCCCAGCCACAACTCCTCTCACCAGTGCTGCAGCGAAAAAGACAAAGACATTGCCAGTCACCTCCCCAAAAGCTTCACCAAAGGATAAACTGCGCAGTGCATCCAAGAAGCGCTAATGGCAACCTGTCATGTGCTGCAATCCCCACCATAAGGTAGTACTCTTATCTCACTATTTTCCTTCTTGTTCTTAAAAAAATGTCTTTGTTATGTTTGCTTGTGAGGGCACAGCCCCCCTCAAGGTTTGGGGGGGGGGGGTTTGTGTCCGGGTTTGTGTTCCCAAATACATATGTTTATGTTTGCATGCATGTGTGTATGTTTGTGTGGTGTGGAGCTCTATTATCTAATATTTGTGTATGGATTTGCAAGCCTAATGAAGATAAATTGAGTGCTATTCAATTACATATGACAAGTAGAGATAGTTATAGATGAAAGTGAAATTCTGTCCCAACACTTAGACTTTGGTTGAATTGTATGAGACTGTTAGAGCAAAGCCAAAAGGAGAGAAAAGATCTCAAGTTTGGGGGGGGAAGAAGCAAGCAAACAACTGTGATATCTATGGAATACAATCTGTTCCAATGGCTCAAGTACTGAGTAACCAGATCTGAGTATGTACCCCAAATGCAGACTTGTGTTCAAAGGTAGCGAGAGTTATGAGCAATGTTGTAGCATGCTATATATATATATATATATATATATATATATAGAAGAAATCATTTGTCTAAGGCATTGAGTAGCTAGGTCTGTTCATGAGCCCCATGTTTAGCTTTGAGTAAAAGATACTTCTAGATAAGATTACATTACAATTACTGCTGCAGCAAACTCTAATCTGGGCATGGTTTGAGTAATTAGGTGTCATCATTACAATTGATTGACATTCACATGAAAGATAAATGTTACAGTGAAGAGGTTAAATATTCCCTAGTTTGTCAATCCTAAAATAATCACGGTTGAGTATGTGAAAGTGACGATTACCCTATTTATGAATGAAGTATTCTCAATGCTGAAATTTATACAATCCTTGGGGTGATGCTATAGCATATCTAGGATTCAACCGAAAAAAAAAAAAAAGCACACACACACTTTGGATAGAAAGAAGCTTAAGTATAGGACTAAATTACTATGGTCATCGTGCATGATTGAAAATATGATCTGAAGGTGGAACATCATTCATGCCCAGTGCTGCAGCACTTATTATAACAACTGGTGCGAATTCGGTAATCAACAGTCACCCCATTAGGAGAGTTTGATCATTCAACTACTATATTCTCAATAGAATATTAGACACATTTAACTTAGTTTATTTTATTACGGTATTGATTTATTTCCATTCTCTCGCAATTATTAGTTACGATAAAATTATTTGGCAATTGATTGTTTCGGTCTTTAGTTGACTTGTGTTAGTGTAATTGCTTTAGCATTTTGAGTAGCATCAATCCCTGTGGAGACGATCTTGAACACTCATCACTTTGTTATTTGTTGTGTATACTTGCACATAGGCATTGATAATAATTGATTATATATACTAATAATATTTAAATATGAAATGAAAGATTTTGTAATATAAATCATTTTTTTCTTTTGTGGTGCCTTTTAATTTTACCAATAAATCAATGGGCAATGATCTAATACAATTTTTTTTTTATTTTTTAAAATAAATTAAACAGTGATACTATAGTAACAACAATTATAGACACTAACAAAATATCAACAACTACTACTACTATGGTGTCATAATATTAGTGATATTGTAGTAATAGTAATCATTGACACTATATTCGTGACACCACAAACAAGTGTTACTATTTTTCTGACTACCAGATTACTGACACAATTAACAAGTATCACTGAAAGTAATTACTGACATTATTCTAATATCAGTAAAGACTATTTTTCTAGTAGTGTCATTGTCACCATCAGGGGGGGCTTGACTGCTGCAATTTGAAAAAGAATTTGATTAGAAAGAAATTGACCAATCATGTTCCAGTTCCATATCCCCTTAGCATCCAAGAAATCAGGCACACATTTCTTGTTCAATATATCTAGGATTTATTTAAGGGTAATTATCCACTGACCACCTGTTTTTTCTAGCTTTTTAAAAAATACACGAATCTTTTTTTTTTTGTGCTGCTTTCCACCTGAAGTTAATATTGACCACCTGTTTTTTCTAGCTTTTTAAAAAATACACGAATCTTTTTTTTTGTGCTGCTTTCCACCTGAAGTTAATATTTTTTTCACTGATCCACTCCCGTTATAACACTATTAGAACTTTACTGACATCATAAAGGTAAAATTATTATTTCACAACGACATTGTTTGAAGATAGAAGTGGATAGGTGCAAAACAATATAACTTCAAGTGGAGTTCAGCAAAAAAAAAAATTGTGCATTTTTCAAAAAATGCAAAAACATTGGTCGGTGGATAATTGCCCTTTTACATTTGGGGGTAAAAATGTCATTTATATAATATTATGTTAGTTCTCTTAATAGTTTGAAGATGGAAGTGGATAGATGCACAATAATATAACTTCGAGCGGAGTTCAACAAAAAAAAATTAAGAATTGTGTTTTTTTTAAAAAGTGTGAAAAAATAGGTGGTTGGTGGATAATTGCCCTTTATTTAATAATATGATTACTAATGCCAAAAATTAAATTTAGTCCCATTTCCTATCGAGCATCTAATGCCCTACATCACATAAGACCAAATTCTGCTTATAGTTTTCTAAAGATAGGAGCTGTATTTATTCTCAAGATTGAGAGGAGAAAAGTCTGAAGCAAGCCCATATTTAAATTTCAGCACCCGAACCCATAAGCAGTGAGGGGAGACTGGCACATTCCACCCAATTTTCATAAGAAGAACATTATCCATGTCTGTAAGATTCTTTAACGCATGAACATCATTCCCAATTAATTAAGCTGAGTTTACGGCCTTTATTCTTTCTCCTGGAAATGAATCTCTGAGAAATCTGATCAATTTTATCTAAAAGTCCTTGAGGGATCCTTTTCGTTTGCATGGCAAAAATAGGGACTGCCTAAATAACTGATTAAGCTAGAGTAATTTTGCTAAAGTCAGCACCGAATGTCATGCTTACATTTTCAAAGTCAGTAATTTGGTGCTTGACATTTTGGAGCCGCAACAAAGAAAAAAAATGACCAAGAAGGGAAAATGTCAAACTGTGTTTGGTGCGGTTTGACAAAAGGAAAAATAATAATAATAAAATAAATGGAGTGAACAATAGCCACTCGATGGCTATAAATAGAAGGATTCACTCTCTCATTTCTATCATCCTATTCTTCTCCTCTTCAATTGTATTGTGAAATATTAAGAGTTTGTAATACTCTTGGTAATTAGTGATTTGAGAGATTTGGTGTATTGGAGTTTTAGGTTGTGAGTAAAATATCACAATACTTGTAATCCTCTTTTCACAAGTAAAATATTTTATTTCTGTCTTCACCCATGTACGTAGACTAAAATCTGAATCACGTAATTTCTGGTGTCCTCTGTGCTTGTTCTTCATTTTCTTCTAATTTCATTTTATTTGTGGCTCTACTTCACCCATCAATTTCATAACAAATTCTTCTAGCTAAGGAGAGGTACATTATGTTCTACACGGACAACTTTTTATCAATATTATCCACAATCTCTAGATAAATGGCTTTCTTCACTCAGTTGTAAAGTAACATCATTCCAAGATATTTTCCAAGACCCTAGCAGAGAACCCTAAAAAATCATTGATTTTTCTTGCCATGGCCGGATCAACATTTTTAGAGAAAAAACCCGAGTCTTCCTTTTGCTAACTAACTCCCCTGAACAGCTACAAACAATATTAAGCACATTATTGATCACACAGGCTTGATTGCAAGAAGCCTTAACAAGAAGAAGTAGGCCGTCTGTAAAAAAGAAATAAGTGAGTTAAGGAATACCATTAGCAAAAGGCATATAGGACACAATCTTTTATCCTCCAACACGAAATTTATCCCATGACTAAGGCTCTCAATACATAGAACGAAAATATAACGAGAAAGAAGGCCTCCCTGATGAATACCTCTAATGGGGAGAATTCATCAGTGTGCTTCCCCTTCCCATAATATTTGCACTGTAGCTGTAGTAATGCATTCTATTGTAATTTGAATAAATTCCTTAGGCAATCCAACATCCTTTGGAGTATCATGAATGAAATCCCTCCTGAGCTGATCATAAGCTTTCTCAAGGTCCACTTTGATGGCCATTTGCCCGATTTTTCCTTTTTTTCTCATTGTGTGAAAGATTTATTGCGCCATCACAGTATTCTCCGTAATATGCCTTTCGGGGACAAAGCTTGTCAGAGTTGGTCCAATCAAGTCAGGTAGATCTCCTTTAGCCGATTTGCCAATATTTTTATAATGGTTTTGTACATCACTAGACAAAGGCTAGTGGGACAGAACAACTTCATGTCGGTGGGGTTGCTGGTTTTTGGAATCAGGACAATAAGTGCATGTTTGGGATTTAGGATTAAGTATGAGATTAGATTAACTTTGTGATTAAATATTTTATCATATGTTTGGCTAGTTTGCTTGGATTGGATTAGGGGGGACTAAATCACGTTTAGTCCTTAAATCATGGGATTAACAATACCAATTTATAAGTGGGTTTAAATGGGATTAGAATAGGAGAAAAAAATTTATTCATATTTCTTTCATAAATACACTATTTTTTATTTGTAACCTAAAAGTTAATTACTTAATTAATTATTTTACTTGAATTTATTTTTTATTTTGTTTTTATAATCTAATTAAATTGGTACTTTTACTCCAATAAAATTAACTATTTAATAATTTGTTACAATAATTGATTGTATTAAATTGAATAATCACCAATGTACTATTAAAAATAATCATGGAAATTAATAATACAAGTAAATAATTGATTTTATATATACATTATTTGCTAACTTTTTGATAAAATAAAATATATCTAAAAAATCTGATAAAAAATAATTAAAAAATTAGACAGTTTTATTAATTTATATTTGTTTACTATAATTATGACTACCCAATAACTAATTTACTACATATTTAATGCTCTTGTTAATTACCTTTAAATTAACTTTAATTATTATTCTTAAATATTCATAAATTTTTTTGTATTTAAATATGATTTAATATTGTCCAATCCGATATTGGACCAAACATAGTACAACATATAACATAATCCAACTTAATCCAGTCCAATCCAATCTTGCGTGCCAAACACAACCTAAGGGTTAAGCTATGGAGAGAGGGGATTCCCTTTAAAAATATTAATCACAAGATCACAAACTAATGAGCCTGCCACATTCCATTGCGTTTGTTAGAAAAGAACATGAAGACCATTAATTCCTAGAGCTTTTAAAGGTAAAAAGTTCAAAGAAAAAAACTCAATGGCATGACACATGATTTTTTCATTGTCTTTTCCCCGCAGGAGATCCATTCTCGCCTCGACTTTTGGTACCACAATAACTCTTCTTCGGATAAAATTTTTTCAAGATCCATCTTTAATCTGGACTACAGTTTGAGAAGTCTGTGGGAATCAAATGTCTCCAGAGCACACTGAAAGCCGTTTAATCTTGCAAATGTTTTCCTATTTCTTTTAAAAATATTCCCAAAATTCTCTTTATTCCACACGCCAACTTTATCCGCAAACTCGCGAGTCAGTTGTGTTGGGGAAAAATCAATTTTTTTAAATTTTTATAAAAATTTTTAAGATCGCTCTCATACAATATATAAGAATTTGTAATCTAGAAATCGTACCTTAAAAATCTGATTTGGCTTTTTCCGCTGAAGTTATTTAGGCTATCAGATCATGATCTGTCACCACCACGCCTGTTAGATCACGATCCGTCACCACCACGCTTGTTAGATCACGAACTGTTACCAATGATCTTCCAGGTTATGACTTAGGTTTGATCTGTACTTGACATGTGGGTGCTTTTATCACTACCAAAGCAACTAGCAAGAGAAAATTTTTCTCTCAACAACAGAGAGAAAAATCTTTTTCTCTCAACAACAGAGAGAAAAATCTTTTTCTCTGATCTGTATAAAGTGGATGCCCCCATTTTCTTTAGAGAAAATAAGCCTTTTATATCTCTCTTTAGTGGAAACCCTAGGCACCATTTTTATATTATTTAATTCTATTAAATCAAGTTTGATTTAAATTAAAAATAATAAACCAAAAGTATGGTTACTTCTTTCTTGTCATAGGGGCTCACCTTGTAAAATAACACAAGGCCCCTTAGATAGAAGTACATTACATGAAGCCTCCCACTAAATAATATATTTAGGCTTTTAACCCAAATAACTAGTTATCTTGCTTATCAATCCAGTAGTGGCGCAGTCAATTAAATGAGCTAACCCGAGGATCATTTGGGAACATACAATAGTAGCTATAATAATTAGACCTGTAATTAAACTAGCCCAATTATTTAATTTCAAATCTACTCCACTAAAAGATTGGAACTGACCTCCATAATTGTATGCTCGATAATAATTCGTCCTAAGTCACATTGATTTCTTTACTATACAATCCTTTGTACCACATCATTAATTAAATCGATATCTAAACTGTCAAATCAATTTAATTACATCTTATTCCTTGATACTTACTAGTTTTTTCTAATGTTCATTTTCAACATACTAAATATATTGACACACTCTGGCCAGAGAATTCTATGATCAAGTGCCGAAAACTCATCAAGAGATGTGTTGTACAAATTCTATATTGTTAATCTATAACTCCAATACTCATAATTGCTCCCATCAAGATACTGGGTAATCTTGACCACAAGTGTGTGTCGTGCCCATTGGTAACTCAAATGGAATAACAATTACAATCATGAAATCATAACTAACTCAAGATTAAGATTACAGTAAAATCAATGCCTATGAGATTTAATAAGCCTTACAGTCATTTCAAGGTTAATTAAATCTCATATGTGACCAACTCAATGTAGTCAAACTACATCAGTAAATTCATATATAATTAAGACAAATCATTCAATGAATTTACTACAGTCTAAACTTAAATAAAGTATCCAACTTTATTTATCAATTGCAAACTAAATTTATTTAATCATAAGATAACTTGTATTTATATCTTCTGTGAATCCACTTGGTGATCACATAAATACATATAATATGATTAAATAGACTTTAATCAAAATATATTTATGCAATTGAAAATATCTCAAATATTTTATTAATCATAAAATAAATTAATATGCTTTGAAAGAGCATATAATCCCAACAATCTCCCACTAGCTCTTAAAGCATATCTGGCATATTGCTCATGCTCTATGGCTCTAAGTGCAGGTTATAAAGGTTTCCCACTAATAGCCATTGTAATAAGATATGTCATATAGCATCTAATGCCATTTGGGGTACTGTCATATAACCTTTCTACATTATTCCCTTATAAGATGATACTTCCTCTCAATATGTTTTGTTTCTTGTGGTTTCTTGGTTCCTAAGATTGAGCTACAACTCCACCATAATCACAAAATAGTTTAAAGGGTGCAGTTACAATAGGTACCACCTCAAGATTTTGTAAGAACTTGCGGAGCCATACAGCTTCTTTTGCAGCTTCGGATGCAGCCACATATTCAGTTTTAGTTGTGGAGTCTGTGATACAAAATTGTTTCACACTCCTCCAACTAATAGCTCCACTTCCTAATGTAAACACATAGCCAGAAGTTGATTTCTAGAATTCTTATCTAACATAAAGTCAGAATTAGTATAACCCACTGGAATGAGTTCATCACCAGAATACACAAGTATATAATTTTTAGTTCTTTTCAGATACTTCATTATATGCTTGACTGCATTCCAGTGTTTAGGTCCAGGATTTAATATTTGCTAACCATTCATACCGCAAAATAGATGTCTGGCCTAGTGCAAAACATGGCATACATGAAACTTCCCACTACTTCTGCATAGGGAACTCGTCTCATTCTCTCTATCTCTTCAGATGTTTTTAGGCGATTAATCCTTAGAGAATGCAATTCCATGTCTGAATGGTAATAAACTAGTCTTGGAATTTTCCATGCTAAATCTAGCAAATATCTTGTCGATATAGACCGCTTGAGACAAGGCTAAAGTTTTATTCTTCCGGTCTCGTAGTAAGAATATAACTTGCCTATCTCAGGTCTTTAATATCAAATTGTTTTGCTAACCAAATCTTTATTGTAGTCAATACTCTTATATCTTTTTCAATCATGAGAATATCATCTACACAAAGAACTAGGAAGGCTACAAATTTTCCCTGAATCTTCTTGTACACACATGGTTCATCAATGTTCTGAACGAATCCAAGTGATTTAATCACTTGATTAAATTTGATGTTCCATGACCGGGATGCTTGCTTCAATCCATAAATGAATCTCTGCAACTTACAGACCATGTGTTCTTGGCCTTTTTGTATGAATCTATCTGATTGATGTAAGTAGATGTCTACTTCAAAATGTCGGTTAGAAAGGCAGTCTTGACATCCATTTGTCAAATTTCCTACTCAAGCACTGTAGCAATAGAGAGCAGAATCCTGATGGATTTAAGCTAAGCAACCGGAGAAAATGTTTCCAAATAATCGATTTCTCTTTTTTAGTAAAACCTTTTGGCTACTAATCTTACTTTAAATGTTTCCACCCTTCCGTTTACTCCTCTTTTTCACTTGTAGATTCACTTGCACCTTATAGGGTTTACCCTATTTGGTGCCTCTACAAGTTCTCAGATTTATTGGAATACATAGATTCTATTTCTTAATTCATGACCTTTTTTCAAAATTCAACATCTCTGTCTATTAGAGCTTCGTTGTAGCTAGTGGGATCTTGTACATGTTCAACTGAGATCGCCGTATAGGTTTCTCTCAATAACATGTATCTCGCAGATAACCTAGTTACCCTCCCACTACGACGAGACTCTAAAAGTGATGGTTGTTCAGGGATAATCCTATGTTGATCAGCTGGTTGTTGTTGTTCGTCCTATTCTATAACAGGTGTTGAAAGCTGAGCATCAACCTAATCTCTTTTATTTCTCTAGTTTTACCTTACTCTTAGGTTATAAGTCATTATATAGTCTTCCTAAAAGAAAGTAAAGAATATGTCTATAAATATATTCCTATCTTGAGGACTATAATTCAGAATTTCCCTTATTCCTTTAAGATACCTAAAACATGTAAGCTTCTGAACATGAATCCATCTTCTCTACCTCTGATTCTAGTACAAATACTAGTAAACTCCAAATTCGAATGTGTCTCAAACTATGTTTGTGACTTTTTCATAATTTCTTGGAGTAATAGACACCGAGATAGACGAAACTAAGTTTAACAAACTTTGCAGTTTTAAATACTAGTATCTGGAATAAAAAAGGTAAATGATAAACCACTTAGTATATATCTTGTCTTATCCAAAAGAATCTTGTTTCTCTATTTAATTACACTATTGTATCATAGTGTTCTTTGACAACCAAATAGAGCTTGAATTCTCCATAGAGATATTCTTTGTTTCGATCATATCGAAGTTCTTTTATGTTCATGTCTAATTGCTTCTGTCTTATCCACGTACTCTTTTGAATTTCAAAAGAAATGGAATCACGACGCATTTAGACAAACATAAATAAAATGAATATTCATCAACAAGATTGATAGAATACTCATAACCTCTTATAACATGTAAACTGATTAGTCCGTATACATTTGTATGCGCTAAATCATCTAATACAATGTTATGCCTTTAGCTCAAAAAGAGCATCCTCGTCATATTACTTTTCTAAATAAGATTTATAGAGTTAAAATGATCAATCTTAATAGGCCAACAAGTCTATCATTAATCATTTTCTTAAAATCTTATTATAGTTTATATGACTTAAGCATAAATATCAGAGGTGATTTTGGTTAGAAGAAACATGTCTTTTCTTAGATAAATGCATTTACTCTTTATCATTATATATTGCTTTGAATAGATCAATGGACTCATATGATATAAATTATCTTTATAAATAATCAAAATAAGTAATAAATAGAGGATCCAAAAATGACAGTGTACTCATGTTTATTAAAACAAGCCATCAAAATTAAATTCTTCTAATATTTGGAAAAATAAAGATAAATATCAAAACTAAAGTCTTGTAAAGTTGATCTAGCCTTTCAATTGATATAAACTAGCATGTCCTCAACTGCTGTTTGAAACTTACTTCACTTAATCTCTTGGTTTCCTGAAAACCAAATAAATAAATTACAAATAAGATTAGTTGTCTCAGAATTCACTATTGTATGAATCAATAGATATCAGAATTACAAATGCTTCACTTAAAGATTTCGTATACCTGATTTTAATAATCTTAGGACAATCTTTCTTCAAGTGACCCTTCTGTCCACATTTGTAACACTAGCCTTTTGGCTTGCCACTTCTTTTAGTGGACAGTTTGCCGATCCCAACTCTTTCTTGCTCATTCTTGTCTTTCGACTTAAGCCTTGGAGAGAATCCTTTTTCAGGAAGTTTTCTGCTATGATAAAATTCTTCTATAGCATGTAGTTCGTGCATTAATTCAATTAAGGTCATATCTTTATTGTTTAAGATATAACTGACCTTAAACTATCTGAATGTATCAGGCAAAGATTCAATCATCATGTTAATCTTTGTTTTATCATCGATTTTGAACACCATGAATCTCTACTTCATTCAAATAGTCCATCATTTTGAGGACATGATCACGAACTCTTGTGCCTTCTTCCATCTTATTATCCGTAATACTTTTTAATGCTGATTCTCTGGCAAAATGAGTATTTTGCCCAAACATCTGATGAAGACTAGCCATTATTTCAGTGGTTGTTCCCATGCTCTGATGTTTCTTATGCAGTTCCACAGAAATCGAAGTCAATATAAAGCGCTTAGCCATTTTGTTAGCTTCGCATCATTTCTCATAAGGCTCCATTTGATTTATATAATCGTCTAACGTTGGTTCTGGGGGGCATGGTTGGGTCAACACATATTTGCAGCCTTTAGTAGTGAGAATATTAAATAGATTATGTTTCCAATCTAAATAATTTTCGCCAGTGAGTTCACTTTTAACAAGGATAATTAATAATGGGTTGATAGAAGACATTTTTTGAATTAACTAAATAGACATACATAAATACTTTGAAACAATATTCACACTAAACGATAAAAATGCAAAAAACTATAAATGCATTTTAATTTATTGTAACGATAATCTAGTAACGCTTTGATAAGCTATCCATTGGGGAAGTCATGTCTACACTTACTAGACCCAATTATCCATTGGATTATTTACTTTCATATATAGATATGATAAATAATTATCGTTATCTCTTTGGGTCTAAATTTGTTAACAAAGCTTCGCAGGGAAGGTTAATAACAAATTTTAGTTGAGTGTATAACCATTGTTTCAATCTACATATTTTTCATATCAATAGTCACCGTTGGGGTGAACAATCGATTGAAAAACATTTCAATTTTATCTTTGAAGAAATTCATCAAATAAAATATCTAATATATATAGCCTCCGTAGAGAACATCACCGTATCATGAAGTCGAGGTATATATATAATTTTATTATTGAACTAACAATAGAGCCCATGGAATAAATTATCTTGAATTTTCCCTCTCCCACTCAATATTTTAAAATTGGTTTTTCCTTTTTAAAACATACGTATTGTTAATTGCATACTTTCTATAATATTATCTAGATGATATCCAATATTATTAAGCATAGGCAAATTACAAACAATATAACGAGATTCATGATTAATGCATGACATGTATCATTATGCATAAAGAGGCACTACCTATTCTATATGACATGTTATCATCCAAAACATAACATATAGAAAAACAATTAAATAATCTTAATTCATGACTTTCCTAAAATGAAAAAATACATTAACCCTAAGCCTAATCTTCATTGGGCTTCTTGTCAATATCCATTTTCCATAGGCTTCTCTTTGTTAATAGACTAAAGGAAATTGAGCTTTTAAATTTATTATTGGTCCAATTTTAATTTTGAAAGGAAATAAATAAATAAATAAAATTTTTTATTAAAATAAAACTTTTAGACCAAAAATAAATTTAATGTGTTCAATTTTATCTTTGCATTTTAATCCATTAAGCCCAATTAAAATTGGGCCTAAAACTATGATTCATTAAGTCCAAGACTATTTTTAGACTTCAATACAAAAAATTAAAAATTGTCTGTCCAAAAGAAAAATTACGGAACTCATGATAAAAACAATGAAACCCTAAAATCCATATTTTTCTTTTCCTTCTTCCCCAGCCGCCATCTCAACAAAAGCCCAGCCGATGTTCACTCTTTCCACCGGTCTCCGATGCATCTCTGACACCGAGCAACCCGCCGCCGCGTCATCGGAAACACACCAAACTCGCGCGCGCAACTTGCTACTCGTGCAGCTCGCGCTACTGACCACACTGGCCGCACGGGTTGTTTGCTGCGCGACCAGCGTGTGCCAACATTCGCTAAGCGCACAGGCCACGCTTCCCGCGTGCGCTGCTGCTGCGTACGTGCTTGCGTTGCTGGTTGGTGGCCACCGCTGAAAAATCCAGCCTTCGTTTCTTTCATGTCCCATTGATCTGTCATCACGTGATTAATCTCCAGCGATTTACAAATTTCCTAGGCCAATTTTCACTTACAAAATTTCTATAACAGTAAAATAAATCAAGAGGGAAAACCCCTCTTGTTATAGATCTAAAGGAAATATACAGTAGAGAACCTAACCATAAATTAAGACAAACCAAACATGTTTTATTCATAAATTAAACAAATAATATATATCTGAATAAATTGTGCCACTCTAATACATAAATTTCAAGATTTATTTCATACAATATTCTTATATATTAATATGAGATGGCTCTGATACTAATTGTTGGGGAAAAATCAATTTTTTTAAATTTTTATAACAACTTTTAAGATCCCTCTCATACAATATATAAGAATTTATAATTTAGAAATCGTACCTTGAAAATCTGATTTGGCTTTTTCCGCTGAAGTTATTTAGGCTCCCAGATCACGATTTCTCACCACCACGCCTGTTAGATCACGATCCGTCACCAATGATCTTCTAGGTTATGACTCAGGTTTGATCTGCACTTGATATGTGGGCGCCTTTATCATTACCAAAGCAACTAGCACGAGAAAATTTTTCTCTCAACAACAGAGAGAAAAATCTTTTTCTCTGATCTGTATAAAGTGGTTGTCCCCATTTTCTTTAGAGAAAATAAGCCTTTTATATCACTCTTTAGTGGAAACCCTAGGCTCCATTTTTATATTATTTAATTCTATTAAATCAAGTTTGATTTAAATTAAAAATAATAAATCAAAAGTAACGTTACTTCTTTCTTGTCATAGGGGCCCACCTTGTAAAATAACACAAGGCCCCATAGACATAAGTACATTACATGAAGCCTCCCACTAAATAATATATTTAGGCTTTCAACTCAAATAGCTAGTTATCTTGCTTATTAATCCAGTAGTGGCGCAGTCAATTAAATGAGCTAACCCGAGAATCATTTGGGAACATATAATAGTGGCTATAATAATTAGACTTGTAATTAAACTAGCTCAATTATTTAATTCCAAATCTACTCCATTAAAATATTGGAACTGACCTCCATAATTGTATGCTCGATAATAATTCATCCCAAGCCACATTGATTTCTTTATTGCACAATCTTTTGTACCACATCATTAATTAAATTGATTGGAATTTTCTGGCCAGAGAATTCTATGATCAAGTGCCGAAAACCCATCAAGAGATGTGTTGTACAAATTCTATATTGTTAATCTATAACTCCAATACTCATAATTGCTCCCATCAAGATACTGGGTAATCTTGACCACAAGTGTGTGTCGTGCCCATTGGTAACTCAAATGGAATAACAATTACAATCATGAAATCATAACTAACTCAAGATTAAGATTACAGTAAAATCAATGCCTATGAGATTTAATAAGCCTTACAGTCATTTCAAGGTTAATTAAATCTCATATGTGACCAACTCAATGTAGTCAAACTACATCAGTAAATTCATATATAATTAAGACAAATCATTCAATGAATTTACTACAGTCTAAACTTAAATAAAGTATCCAACTTTATTTATCAATTGCAAACTAAATTTATTTAATCATAAGATAACTTGTATTTATATCTTCTGTGAATCCACTTGGTGATCACATAAATACATATAATATGATTAAATGGATTTTAACCAAAATAAATTTATGCAATTGAAAATATCTCAAATATTTTATTAATCAGAAAATAAATTAATATGCTTTGAAAGAGCATATAATCCCAACAAGTTGAATATTAACCCCTCAGAATCACGCCATTCCTCCAGAAGAGAATAGAAAGATTGGTCTGCAGGCACGCGGCCTTGAAACGAAAGGTTTAACACCATCCATCCTCTTTAAATTAAGGCCAATTTTGACAAAAATCGGTCGGTAATTAGAGTGAACTTTTGGAGGATGTAAAACCGAAGCTTCAGTCAAAGAACTATTCCAATGATCATTAAAAAGAGTTCCCTTTGACCATGTAAAACAAGGCCCTTTGAAATGCAAATCCATGAGCCGATTATTATGAAACCATTTGTTTAGCAATCTACAAATGCCGCTGCTTTTTTATTGAGCCTCCATTTTTATCTGAAGCGTGAAGAATTGAGTTGAAGTCCCCACCAAACAGCCATGGTCAATTAACTAATTAGCAACCGACTCTAGATCAATCCAGAGCTTCTTTCTCAGATTCAGATCGGGGCTAGCTTAGACTGCAGTGACCCACAACCAGTTGCTAGAAAGATCTATAACTTTAAAAAAATGTATTGTTTATGGTTAAAAACAAAACCCATCATGAAACCCTCATTCCACAAAATCCAAATACCTCCACCAAATCCCTCAGCCTCTACTTGATCCGAGAACTCAAAAACTACTACATTTAATAAAATTATTAGCATTAACTCTGCTGATTTTGGGCCCCAAAATAGCAACAACATAAGGATTGTAAATTTTGCTCATGACGTTAAAGGTTCTTCTAACCCCGATGAAGACACCACTTGGAAATTCCATCCAAAACATGATAGATAAATTCATTAGGAAAAGAAAAAAATAAATAAAAGGAAGAACTTGGCCATATGGAACATCAATAAAATTCCATGCTGTCTTCATCCTCCAAGCAAGCTCTGCAGGCGTCAGAATCTGAATCACTTTCACCACCGCCACCCGTGAAGTTCCCGTTATCCGTGTCATCTTTGCCATTGGCATCCATTTCCAAATCCTCATTAGGGGGTTTGCCTCGATCTTCAATTAGGATTTTAGGAACAGCAAGCCCCAAATTAGATTGAGAGGATCAAGAATAGCATCATTACGTTTCGGATGATAAGTGGAGAAATAAATTTAATAACTATATTTTACGGGGTCCAAGCTAGTGGGAACTGCGGTGGGAATAGGTAAATTAGTTGAGATTGAAGGGTTTGTTGATTGTGTACATGACAACGATTTTGCATGTATGGGAACTGATGGGGTCTTTTCATTTGTAGAGTTTTCGATTCAAATCTGGAAGTTTAGTTGTCACGTGCTATTTTCATGGCAGGACAGTTGCATGGTTATTTGTAGTTCGGGGGATCTTAGGATTCTCCTTGGTTTTTTATTCAAAGTGGGTAACGAGGGCAATAATTTACTTCTTTCGCATTTTCCTCATTTTCCTCATTTTCCTCATTTTCGAGTAGCTCAAACCGAGAGCCCCCTTCAAATTTGGCCTCTTGATGACGGCTGGAGTTTTTCATGTAACCACCACCCTTGTTGACTCTTCCCTTTCCTTTACGGTTGACAATCATTCAGGGACCAAAACAAGGATTCACCGTAATTTCTTATTGGGTTGATCTCATTTGGGTGGTCAAAACCCAAAATTTTATAAGTTTGGGTAGTTAAGTAATTTTAAAAACTTTAAAGTGGCTAGATGAAATTTTCATTCAAATGAGCTTTTGAAAACATTATATAAAGAAGAATAAGAAAGCGACTGTCAGGATTGAAAAAGGAGAAAACGAGTCGAGAGAGAGAAGAATGAGACGGGAAATATTGGTTTGGGGAATAAGAATTTCAATATTTGATTAGGCGATCGGAAGATAATTTTAATTTTGTTTTCTCTTAAATTTTGAGGATGAGTTCTTGACATTATCCTCTACAATCCTACTAGTTTTTATTTTTATTTTATCCTCTCATCGGCTATTATTTGAGATACCAATTTATTAGAGAAATTGATATTAAGTTATTACTATAAGTTAAAATTATTGAGATTCTTGATGTTATTAGCCTTTAGTGTTATCTAGAGAAAAATTCTATGTTCTAATCTCATTAATATAGTGAAAGATTATATCGGACTATGGTCTCGTGGCTTTTCCCGTTTTGGGTTTTCCAAGAAAAAATATGTGTCTCTTGTGGTTTATTACTTTGGATTGTGTTAGATTATTTTGCTGCTTATTTATTTGTATGGTACACATCCTGTGTTAATCACACAAAGAGGGAAAGAGTTTTTTTTCCTGTTTAATTTACAGCTATTTGAGTGGGTCCCTTTCCCAACAGAGTAGTATCAAAGCATCAGGTTGAATTTTTTTTTTTTAGCTTGTGTGGTTGAGATGAAAAGTCCTCGGCATGCATGATTAAGTTAAAGTCATAGAATTATGGTATTTGGAACTGTAGAATGGAAGATCTAGTGTACACAAAATACTTACATGAATCCATTGAAGGTAAAAAAGCTAGACCCACCGATTTAAATGATAAGAAATGGACACAATTAAATCAGAAGGCCGAGAATACTATTAGGTCATAGATTGATTAAAGTGCGTATCACTATGTAGCGAAGGAATCTAAGGCTAATGTTCTTTAGAGGAAATTGGAAACAATTTATGAGCAGCTAATAGCACATAACAAAGCCAACTTGACGAAAAGACTTGGTAACTTGAAATACAAGGAAGGATGCTGTATAACTGAACACTCTATTAAGTTTCAGGGCTTGGTTGACCAGTTGACTACCATAAAAATTATTTTAGATGATGAGTTACAAGCATTGATGTTGCTTAGTTCTTTGTCTGGCACTTAGGAGACATTAGTGGTGTCAGTAGATAATTCAAGACCGAACGAAAAATTAACCTTGGATATGGTTACAGATAGGATGCAGAATGAATAATTTAGAAGAAAGAGTGTTAAAGCAGTTCCCTCTTATTCAGATGCATATTTCAAAAAAGAAAAAAAAGGCGGGGGAGAAGCCAAACTAGAATTTCCCGCCGAAAAAACAATGATAACCCTAAAGGAAGATCTAAGTCCTAGAGGAGAAACATAAAGTACTTTCATTGTCAGAAAATGGGTCATGATAAAAGAAAGTGTATATTTTGAAAAAGAGAACAGACGAAAGAAAAGGGTGATGCTAAAAAAATGACAAAGAAAACACTACAGCCATAATTGATAGTGATATTGGTATTATCTATGATGAGAGCTCTGTAAATCTCACTTGTCATACCAGTGATTTGGTGATTGATTCGGGCATTTCATTTCATGCTATTGTATATCGTGATTACTTTAAATCCTCTGTTAATAGTGATTACGGCCGTGTTTGGATGGAAAATAAGGGGGCATCCAAGATTATGGGCATAGGAGATATTTCCTTGGACACCAGTGAAATACTAGTTATGCAACTCAAGAGGGAGGTGAATTGGGTTTTTAAAACTTAAGCTAAGCAAACCACACAACAATTTAATCTAATGCCTCAATGAAATCAAAAATAATAAATTTAACAATGCTAAAAATAAAAGAGTAAGGGAAAAGAGAGCTAACACAAAGATCTTTTACGTGGTTCGGCAATCCCTACTTACGTCCACGCCTTCAAGCAAACCAAGCTTGAGGATTTCACTATACAAGCCTCCCAAGGCTTCAAGTTCTTACGATTGACTTCCAAGGTGTCAATGGATCTTTACAACAAGAGATTGTCCCTCAATCTCTTAACCCAAGTGTTTCTTACACTCAAATTCTCACAAATTTGATAAAGAAATGAAGATTACAACAAATAACTCTCTTTTAGAGTGGATATACAAATGATAGTACAATGAAGATTTAATATATTATGATTTGCGAAATGGAAGCTCAAAATATGATGTATGCTCTTGTTCTTTCTTGCAAAAGTCCTCAAAATTGAATTGAATTTGAGTTTATATAGTTTAGATACAAAAACTAGCCATTATGGACAAAACAACAAATAGCCGACTAGCTTCTTAATTAGCTAGATCTCCGTTTAGTACAGTGCAAGTTACCGTAGCAAATTTTGGCTTTGAAAATTTAAAAATTTGCCATTGGCAGCTAGCCTCCAACTCTCAATCTTCCCACTATTTTTTATATTTACTTTTGGCCTCAATACTTTTAAAAATTAAAATATGGTCCAAAACTTTTAAAATTACATTATAGCCCAAATGTTTTATATTTTTACAAATAGGTCCAAATCTAGAATTTCTAAATAATGTTCGTTATTTTCAAAACTTTTTGAAATTATGATATGGCCTAAAACTGTATAGTCCTTTTCAAAGAGGCTCTTTTCATAATGCTTATTGATTTCAAAACTTTTTTCAATTTAATCCAAAATTTGAAAAATACTCAAATCCACAAAATACTTTGTTTTATAAATATAAAACTTTTTGGTTTGTGAAAAGTAATGATTTATTAAACAAAATCTTGAGCTTCTCAAATGTTGAACCATGCATATATTAAATCATACCAGCTGTACAAGAATTTGTCGCAATAATGACTCTGTTGAGCTAAACTTTGTTGTTGATCAAGCTATTGTCCTTTGAGTGTCTTGAACTTGATTTTACTTGATTCACTTGCATAAATATTATCCTTCAAGAACTAGCGAAAATGTGAAATACAATATTTATCATATCACTTAAGACACATGTTTGTTATCATCAAAATTACAATATGTGTAGCCCTTTAGGCTAACAACCAACATTGGCTGTAAGTTGTTGCTTAAAGATGTCAGACATGTACCAGATATTCGCCTAAATTTGATCTCTATAGGAAAGGTTGATGATGATAGTTACTCTAACTAATTTGATGAAGGAAAATGAAAGCTCACCAAAGTATCCCTAGTGTTAGCTAAGGAGAAGAAAGTAAAAACTCTCTATATGATAGAAGTCAAGATCAAGAAAGAAGATGTGAATATGGCTATAAAAGATTCTAACATTGAGACATGACATAAAAGACTTGATCACATTGGTGAGAAAGGGTTAGAAACTCTTACCAAAAAAGGATTTCTATCCAGCTTCACAGGTATGTTCCTCAAGACTTGTATTTATTGTTTGGCTAGAAAGGTACACATAGTAGCTTTTCAAAGATTTTCTCCATATAGAAAGTCACAAATACTTGATTTAATTCACACTAATATTTGTATGATGAAAAGTAGATCAATAAGAGGTGCACTTTATTTTGTGACTTTTATTGATGACTGTTTTAGAAAAGTGTGGGCTTTTTGCTTCGAAATCTAAAGATCAGGTGCTTGATATGTTTGAGTTCTTCCATGCTTATATTGAGAGAGTGACATGAAGAAAATTAAAATGTGTTATGGCAAATAATGGTGGTGAGTACATAGGACCATTTGAGTAGTTTTGCAGATCCCATGGAATAAGACTTGAGAATATTGCACTAAAACTCCTCAGCAAAATGGTGTTGCAGGAATGATTAATAGAACAATTGAAGAGAAGGTCAGGTTAGGTGTATGCTTTCTGATGCCAAACTTCCTAAATCTTTGTGGGCAGAGGTTATGCGTACTTCAGTTGACTTAATTAACATTTCTCATTCTACTCCATTAGATGGCAATGTACTTGAGAGAGTTTGGACCAGGAAAGATGTTTCTTGTAATCACTTGAGAGTGTTTAGTTGTAAAACATATGCTCACATTCCTAAGGATAAAAGATCGAAGCTTGATGATACAGCCAAGGAATGCATTTTATTCGGCTGTGGGCATGAAGAATTTGGGTACAGATTATGGGATACAGAGACAACAAAATTGATTAGAAGTAGAGATGTGTTTCTTGAAGATTAGATAGTTGGTGATGTAGAAAAGAGTGATGAATCTTAATCATCTCCAGAGAATCAGTTGAGTATAATAATGATGATCATGAAGGAGCTGGAGAGGATAATAATGATGGTCCAGTAGAATCAGTTGAACAAGCACCTCCAAAACCACCTATACCACCAGTTGAGCCAGAATTGAGAAGATCCATTAAAGAACGACAACCTTCTACTAAATATCCTCCACATGAATATCTTATGCTTGAAGATGGAGGGGAGCCAAAATATTTTGAAAAAGCCATATCTCATGAGCATAAAAGTGAGTGGGTTAAAGCCATGTAAGAGGAGATGAAATCCTTAGATAAAAGCCACACTTATGACTTAATAAAACTCCCTAAGGGAAAGAGGACACTAAAGAACAAAAGGGTATACATGTTGAAGACTGAAAATAACTTATAACAACAGTACAAGGCTAGATTGGTTCTGAAGGGTTTCAGTCAGAAGAAAGGCGTTGACTTTGAAGATATATTTTCTCCTATGGTGAAGATGACTTCTATCTTAGTTATTCTAGGATTAACAGCTAGCTTGAATTTGAAGATTGCCTTTTTACATAGTGATTTAAAGGAGGAAATATACATGGAGCAACCTGAAGAATTCAGTGCCAAAGGCAAATAAAAACTTGTGTGCAAGTTGAAGAAAATTTGTATGAGCTGAAACAAGCACTAAGACAGTAGTACAAGAAGTTTGTTTCTCTTAGGGAAATCATGGTTTTAACAAGACAATGTGTGATCATTGTATTTTTGTTAAGAAGTTTAGTGATAATAATTTTATTATTCTTTTGCTTTATGTGGATGGCATGTTACTTGTTAACCATAATGCTAGTAAAATTGATCATCTAAAAAAAGAGCTTAGCAAGTCTTTTGCAATGAAGGACTTGGGACTGACAAAACAAATTCTTGGCATGAAAATTTCTTGAGACAGAAAAACTGAGATGTTATGGTTATCTCTAGAAGTATATATTGAAAAGGTTCTTGAAAGATTTAACATGGGCAAGGCAAAATCTGTTTGTCTCCACTTGCAAGCCATTTCAAGCTTAGTTCTAAGTATTATCCTACAAGTGACAAAGAGAAGCAAGAGATTAAATGAGTTCTTTATGCTTCAACAGTTGGTAGTTTGACGTACGCCATGGTTTGTATAAGACCAGATATTGCTCTTGCAATTGGTGCAGTCAGTCAATTTCTCTCCAATCAAGACAAAAAACACTGGATAGCAGTGAAATAAATTTTAGATATCTTAAAAGCATTTCCAATGCATGTTTATGTTTTAGTGGTGACAAACTTGTGTTACAAGTGTACACAGATACAGATATGGCAGAGAATGTTGATTCTAGAAAATTCTTATCAAGATATTTGCTCACTTTTGCAGGGGGAAGTAGTCTCATGACAGTCTAGACTTCAGCAGTGTATTGTTCTGTCTACCACAGAAGCAGAGTATATTATAATTACTAAAGGTAGCAAAGATAACTTTGTTGTGTACTGTGACAGTAAGAGTGTCATTCACTTGGCAAATAATTAAACATATCATTCAAAATCCAAGCATATTGATGTGAGGTATTATTGGATATGAGACGTGCTTGAAAAGAAATAGTTGCAGATTGAAAAGATTCATACATCGGAGAATGGATTAAATATGATAATAAAGTCATTGCCCAAGGAGAAAATGAAAAGTTGTATGCAGAAAGTGGGCTTGGTGGAGACCCCATATGATCTGGAGAGGGGAGATTTGTTGGGTTCATCTCATTTGGATGGTCCAAGCCCAAAGCTTTATAAGTTTAGGTAATTAAATAATTAAAGAAAACTTGAAGGGGCCAGTTGAAATTTTTGTTAAAATAAGCCTCGGTAAACATTATATAAAGAAGAATAAGCAAACGACTGTCATGATTGAAAAAAGAGAAAAAGAGGAGAGAAGAATGAGACAAAGGAAATTTTGGTTTTGGAAATAGAAATTTCAATATTTGATTAGATAATCGGAAGGCAATTTTAACTCCGTTTTCTCTCAAATTTTGAGGGTAAATTCATGACATCACCCTCTACAATTCTACTGATCTTTATTTTTATTTTATCCTCTCATTAGCTATTATTTGAGATACTCACTTATTATAGAGATAGATATTAGGCTGTTATTATAAGTTAAGATTATTGAGATTCTTGATGTTATTAGCCTTTAGTGTTATCTAGAGAAGAATTTTATGTTGTAATCTCATTAATATACTGAAAGATTATATCGGACTACAATCCCATAGTTTTTCTCGTTTTGAGTTTTGTATATAAAAATCTGTGTTTTTTGTGGTTAGTTTATTGCTTTGGATTGTATTAGATTATTTTCTGCCTATTTATTTTTTGTACGCATTCTATTTTAATCACACAAAGAGGAAAAGAGTTTTATTTCCCCTTAATTTACAGCTGCTTTTGTGGATCCCTCTCCCAACATTTCTATAGATGACGGCGATTTCTTACCAAAACCGTTGGCGCTGTCCCCTGCACCATAATTCTTTGAACATTCAACCGGTTTTCTCATTGTGTTGAGCTGAGGACAATTCTCATTCTTGTGACCATAAGTCCCGCAATTGAAACATATAATAGGCAAATTTTCATACTCAATTTTTTTGCATTTTACCATCCAAAACAAATTGTGAACAAGGAGGTTGTTAAGTGATTTCTCAACTGCAATGAGAGCAAAATTTCCCCCTGTTGCTGACTTAGTGTTGTAATCAATTCGAATCACTTTTCCCACGACATTTCCAAGTATATAAAGAATCCTTTTATGGTAACAAAGTAGAGGCATACCCCGTAGGCGAATCCAAGCAACAATGGTTTCGAAATTATTGTTGGAGGCATCAAAGTGAGGGTTCAATTGTTGCACAATGAGATAATGGCCAAGAATGGTCCAAGGACCTTGTGTTAGAGCATGATGGGCGTCTCCTTCTCTTTTGAATCTAACCAGGAAGAAGTCATTTTCAAGATCAATAACTGTGAATCTTTGTGACATTCTCCGAAGATCATTCAACCTATCGCAAAGGGCCCTATAACCAATAAATCTCCTGGAAAGCTTGACAACAACCATGTTCATCCATGGCCTCACCAGTTGTGCGTAATGAAGGGAATGCTTTCCTTATCTTCTATAATCACATCTTCAGGATCAATTCCAAGTCTTCCTTTCTACCCAAAACTCCTCTTCAGGCTCATTTTGATCTTCCATCAGTTTATCTCTAAAGGATAAAGGCCGTGGATTCTCATCTTCATCTCTTTGATCACTAAACGTTGCTTTTTTTCGTTGAATTGTCATCCGCCCGTGGCCGTGGATGTTCTTTGCTTAGGTTATCGCTACTTATCTAGAGAGAAAACTGGCTAAATTTCCTTTTTTTTCCCCCATTAGGGATTTCAATGTAGCGTGAGTTAGGAAAGAGTCAAAATTCCTAAATGACTAAAAACCTCAAATCCGACATTGGGACCCTTTGACCTCTCATGAAGCGTTCAAAGATATATCCTTTAAGCTGAGCCTAGACCACAGCATCATTTTTGTACCTCTCAAGTTGGACACGTCAGCTAGATCAATTTCCCGCCACAACGATTATCATTAAAAATGTAAAAAAATTAAAAAGAAAGTTAAAACCACCTTCAAATGCATTGCTTAATTACTATCTCCAATGATGAAGACATACACAAGTGGGTGAATAGTTTCAAGAGGGAAAAAAATGATGGAAGATATGTGATTGAGAAAGTCAAATAGAATAAGCTAATTACAACAAGAATCAACAAGTCATTTAGGGATGGAAGGAAAATCCTATTCTATTTGAGTCCAGGTACTTTTTGTTGGGCTTGATTCGATCGGATTATACTTTTGAACACTAGGGTAAAGTTCAAGTTTCATCAAGAAAGTTTGATTATGGTCAGAAAATTCGAGAAATACTTCAAATATTAAAAAAAATGTACTATTTTAATTAAAATACACTTTTGTAACATATATTAAACCCACCCATAACATATATTTAAGGTTTTAGATCTTTTAGTCCAACTTTTAAAGCTTAATCTAAAAAAAGAATATATTATAAACAATGAATTTATAAAATATAATGAGGAAAATTTTTTTAAAAAATATAGAACATAAATTTCAGTTTTGTGGCCCGGCTCGAAAAACCCTGACCGGACAAAAGCCATGTTAAAACTGGCTCAGATTTTGGAAAGTTGTCCCGACGCCGATATTTTACCACCCTTAAAGTCATTTTCATCATTCATATTGTTGCCAACAAAGAAGCATTTGCGCTAGTAGTGCGCTGCCCTGGGTACCATTTCTCTTTCAAATTGCTTGGCTTTAAAAGTGCATTGGCTATCGAGAACAATTAAACAAAGCAACCACTGGCAAATCAATAACATAAATTCTCTTTAATTTTATAATCACTATATGACATTAGTATATATTAATTCTATCTATCTTATATTCGAATGATTCAACTATTAAAAAAAAAAAACTTGTTCGCATGTAATATTAGGTTTCTATTTTAGGTTATTAGCGTTTCATTACTTTAAGAATTGTAAAATATTAAATGATTATAAAAAGTATTGTTCCTATTATTTTATTACTATAATTTTACAAAATCTTTCATTTTATTATATTTCTGTTTGGATTGTTAGTTGGCCAGTTATTTTTGTGGACTCTTTTTTTTTTCTTGATAATAATGATTGAGATCCCAATTCTCAACTTGTGTTCTAATTTTTAAGTGACATTCATCAATTAGATAATGAATTATGTACTATCTACGACATGAATACTACATCCAAACCATAATATATAGTAGAACTAAGCAAGATCATGGCTAATACTTATCTTATTAATTATAAATGTTGGCAAAAAAATTTTTAAAAAGGACAATGGATAAAAATTATAATATTAATAGAAAGCTCTTGAATCTTCAAAATTGGGAATCCTTTCCCGAACTAATAGCATATATGGTAGCATAAAGTCTTGTAGTTGACATCACATGCCAATAACCCAACATCATACTTGTTAGGTCCTGTTCAATAATTGGATTTAGTCCTATTTTCTCCGCTTCTATATATTTTATATGTAAATTATTAAACAAAAAAGTATAGAGAAAAGATTATCCCTTTCCTTTTCCGAATGCCAATAACGATTCAGATTCCACAAAAGCTATAATAAACAATTCATGCAGTGGAAATGATGTAGGATTAACACACAAAAGTAGTTCATGTGTGCAAAGATAGTCATAAGGCCACCCACATAAAAAATCATCATTAACCAATAAAATATTTACATATTGCAACAACAATATATATAATGATAAGAAGAAGAAGAAGAAGAAGAAGAAGGTGAGAATTACGTTTACATTTAAGAACCTTGTACCCATTAAGAGCAACAACGGAATCCTACGGTTTAAAATAGCAAGCAAATGAATTAATTAAGGGGAATTGAATTAACTAATACGTGGAGAATCGTTGTTGCATAATCGGCCAAAACTTCTTTATTAGTGATCATATCTGTTCATCCATGCAGATTAATTAATTAATGTTAGTTAAAATTTCAAGTTATTCCTTATAAAAAGAAGAAAAGGTTAATAACAATTTTATATTAAAGTAATTTATTAAAAATGATGTACATTTATTCTTTTGAAACAATTAAATATTATGATTTCTGAAAATATTATTCTGAAATTTAAAAAGCAGATTCTTCAAAGAATTAACACGCTGGCGGCGCTCTCTGGGAATCATCATATGTAATATTTTTTTTTTATACAAAGGGGCTCTAAAAAGAGCTAAGGACAAACAAAACGTGGGTAAGCTACCCCATACATGTCATGTTGAAGGTAAACAATAATACCAGGAGGAGGATTTGGGAACAAATAAAGACCCAAAGGAAAAGATAGGGCATGGTTTGCTAAGAAGTCCGCTGCAAAATTAGCCTCCCTGTAAACATGAGTAATGGTAATGCACCAGCTGCGACTAATGAGATCTTTAATTGACTTAATCAAAGGAGATAACTCATTAGTTGTGATCATAGGGGTGGTGACTAGTTGGAGAATACAAATGCTGTCAACTTCAACTTGTAACCATCGGATCCCATTTTGCCAAGCAATATTTAAACCTTGATATAGGCCCCAAAGCTCAGCTACTGTAATCGAGCATGATCCAATATTCATTCCAAAGCCAGCCAACCAAGCCCCATTATGATCTCTTATAAGACCGCTTGCACTTGCTTCCCCTGTCTTTTTTGCAGCACCATCAGTATTTAACTTACACCAAGGCCAGAATGGAGGAGACCAACATATCCACTTCGCAACCCGGCGATTATTCATGCCCATGGGTGTGGTACTAATCCGTTGAAATTCTGTAGCTTTTATCTTGACTTCAGATAACATAGTAGCATAATCCCAAGTCATGTCTTGAAATAAAAATTTATTACGCCAAAACCAGAGATTTCCGTTGAAATTCTGTAGCTTTTATCTTGACTTCAGATAACATAGTAGCACAATCCCAAGTCATGTCTTGAAATAAAAATTTATTACGCCAAAACCAGAGACGCCATATAGCTACCCCAAAGTAAATATTCCAACTGAGATCTGAGCCAAACTGGTCCGCAGTCGTCAAATTATAGCTCATCCAGTCTTTCAAGTTCAAAGAGAAAAAATATTGACGTTGATGTATCGGGAGGATGGCATACCAAAATCTCCTAGCTACCATGCAGTCCCGTAACACATGTAAAGTATTCTCATCTCCATCACCGCAACGATCACAACTGCTATCTAAGTGAACATGTCTTCTTGAAATCTCAGCTTTTGTTTTCAATCTATTATGCAACACCAACCAAAGGAAAACACGAATACTTTGAGGACCATTCCAACGCCATACACAGCTCCATATTTGATCATCATCTCCCTTAAGCTCTTTGGAAAGAGCATCATAAGCTGATTTTACAGTGAAATTTCCTTTTTTAGATTCAGACCAAAAAATCTGATCTTCTCCATAGCCTTCCATTGGTGGTCTAAATGAGGCAATTCGTAGAAGGATATTGTTTGGGAGGAGGTGGCTGAAACTTACCCAATTCCAATTACCTTGTGCATCAACAAACTCAGCAGCAGTCTTATTAATAATCTCAGCAGGAATCGAGGCCAGAGCATGGACAAGCAATGGTTGAGCTTTTGTAACCCAGCAGTCCCACCAAAAACGAACCTTTTTGCCATTCCCAATATTCCACTGAATCCCCATTATTGTATCTTTCCATACTTTACCAATGGACTTCCATAAGTATGAACCATTTTTCATTGGCAAGACTGATGGCAAGTTCTCTTTATTCGACCCATACTTTGTAAGTAATACTCTGGTCCAAAGGCTGTTAGGGGATGAAATAAGATTCCACCCCACTTTCATCAACAACGCTTTATTCATTACTTCCAGATTTTTGAAGCCTAAACCCCCACAGCTCTTAGGTTGACAAACTTTATCCCAACTCACAAGACTTATCTTCCGTTGAGGATTAGCTCCACTCCAAATGAACTTTTTGCAAGCTTGATCAATTTTAGCTTTGACATACACGGGAAGACTTGTAGTTTGCATAGCATAGATGGGTACAGCTTGGATGACTAATTGAGCAAGAGTTATTCTACCAGCTAGAGACAAATGCGACGCATTCCACCCAGAAAGCCGTCTTTCTACAGTATCAACGATGCCTTGGTAAGTATTCTTAGACACCCGCGAATGTAGAAGTGGCATTCCAAGATACCTTCTAAGATTATCCGTGACAAAGAAACCCAACATCTGACCAATTTTTCTAGCTGTACCTGTGGAAACATTTTTAGAAAAAAATATATGAGTTTTAGCCTTATTGACCTTTTCTCCAGAGCTAGTACAAAAGACATCCAATACTGTATTTAGAACTTTAGCTTGATCACAAGAAGCCTCCGCAAGCAATAGGAGGTCATCGGCAAAAAAAAGATGAGTAAGAGGGGTTCCATGCCGAGCAAGCCGAATCGGTTTCCATTCTCCCATATTGACTGCATGACAGATTCCATGGCTAAGCCTCTCAATGTAAAGGACAAAAATATATGGAGATATGGGATCCCCTTGTCTTATTCCCCTCGATGGAAGAAAATCATCCGTACATTCTCCCTCCCAAAGAACATTCATCCGAGCAGTGGTGATGCAATTCATTGTAATATGCACAAAATCAGTGGGAAGTCCTGCTTCGAGGAGAGTGTCTTGAATGAAGTCCCAACTAAGCCTATCATAAGCCTTCTCCAGATCTACTTTAATAGCCATTTGCCCCCTGTTTCCAGTTTTTCTTCTCATAGAATGTATAATCTCTTGTGCTACGAGTCTACGACAATATTTTCAATAATGTGTCGACCCGGCACAAAACTCGTTTGGTGGGGACCAATGAGTTCTGGTAAGATAACTTTCAACATATTTGCAATAATCTTTGTTACAATCTTATAAGTCACTGTACATAAGCTAATAGGCCGGTACATTCTGAAAGAAGTGGGATAGTCCGTCTTTAGGATAAGGACTACTAAGGTCTTATTGATCTCTGATGGAATATTTCCACTACTAAAGATCTCCCTAATAAAACGGCAGAAAGAAGGGCCTACAATGTTCCATTGGGACTGGTAGAAGATGGCATGGAGGCCATCGACGCCAGGAGCTTTGAGGGGCTTCATACTGAAAATTGTGTGTTTAATCTCATCATCAAACATTGGGGCATTCAGCGAGGGCACACATGCATTGTCAATGGTTGGATAATAACCTGTAATAGGATACTGAGTGCAGGTTGCTTGATCGTTTGTATAGAGGTCTAAGAAGAATTGAATAGCATAGGATTTAATATCTGCTACATTATACAACCACTCTCCAGTATCACTCTGAATTGCATCAATCCTGTTCCGACGTCTTCGTGTAAGAGTTTTCTGATGAAAGAAAGCAGTATTCTGATCCCCATGCATAATCCAGTCCTTTCTTGATTTCTGATGCCACAATAATTCTTCTTGAGTAAGAACTTGCTCTAATTCTGCTTTTAATTTTAGTTCCAATCGAACTAGGCTCTATTTAGTGCAAGTCTTAAGAACTCTCTGGATCCCTCCAATTCGAGCTAGAAGATTTCGCTTTTTATGCAAAATATTTCCAAAGGTGTTTTTATTCCAGAGAGAAACATTTGTAGTAAAACGTTGGACTGCCTCAAGGTAGGAATCATCAAACCCCTAACTAGAATTCATTAAATTCTGGAAGCCTTTATCAGTAAGCCATGCAGACAAGAACCGAAAAGGTTTATTCCCTCTACCCCGTTCCTCGGCCTTCTCAAAATGCACCAGGACAGGTCTGTGATTAGACGCAAGTTTTGGGAGGTGAAGGACAGTATTGTCAGTAAATCTAGCCATCCAATCTTCATTGTAGACTGCCCTATCTAAACGTTTAGCTAGAGTGCCCCTTGACCAAGTGAATTTAAGCCCTTTAAATTGGAGGTCGTATAACCTGTTAGAGTGCAACCAAGTTCTAAACAACTCACAAATACCACTTCGATGTGAAGAGCCCCCTTTTTTTTCCGAAGCATATATAATAGAATTAAAGTCCCCTCCCACGAGCTAGGGCCCCTAAATTGTAGTAGTCAGCCTCTCTAAGTGGCTCCAAAGATCCCTCCGTTTGCATGGATTATGACTAGCATAAATAGCCGTAACCCATGAAAAGAAAACATTGTTTTTGGATATATTAAAATGAATAAATTGTGTGTGATTTGAAACAATTTCCACATCATAGCTATCATCCTACAACAACCAAATACCGCCAGAAAAGCCAGTGGCCTCAACTCTATGAGACTTGTTAAAACCACTTCTTCTGATGAAATTATCAGCCTTTATGCCATTAATACGAGGTTCGAAGATAGCAACCATCAACGGTTTATAAGTTTTCACCAAAGTCCGAAAAGATCGACGGAAGTTTGAAGAAGCAGCTCCTTGGACATTCCAAAACATAATTGAGTCAACCATTTAAATTAGGAGAAGATAAGGAGAAGGACCCTAAGCAAAAGGCTCAGTAGCCTCTTGGATCGCCGCCATAACATTCTCTTCATCCAGGGACACATCGCCTTCCGACGATACTAGTTCAGAGTCGCTATCTCCCATGTAATCATTGTCATCACCATCATCATCATTCTCTAACTTCTCTGTAATAGCATTAGCCACTTTGTCAGGGGGGTGGCCATCATGGTTTGTAAATTGGCCATCAAAATTGCAGGGAGTTATGGTTCGTAGGGGGTGTATTAGTGGCAAAGGACACAGCTGGGTGAAATAAAGGGTTTAAGCTAGTTGTAACAGTAGTTGGGTTTGAGTGGCGAAGTTGGTTTGGATCTTGGGTACGTAGTTTACGTTGGGATTGCATGGGAGTGGGCCGAGTAGAGTCAGGTAAAAGACTAGGAGTTGCATTATTGGGGGCCATGGCATCTTGGTTTCCTTGGTCATTTAACTGGGTGTGGGCCTGCTTTTTCATACGGTGGTTAGGTGCTTTTGGGGGTTTAGAAAAAACAAAGTTATGGGAGGTGGCAGGCACGTGATTGTTCAAAACCGAGGGTGTATCTCCCTTATGATCTTCCTTTTGTATTTTATCGATCTCTTCAGCCAAAATGCCATACCGAGATGTTTTACCAAAACTACTCCAGTTACCTTGCCCATTATCCCGTAAATTTGCACTTTCCTTAACTCCTCGATTCTTTCCTTTTCTAGTCACCACCATCCATGGGCCAAACTTCGGGTTGATTCCACTAGTACTTCCGATACCATCTACCGCATCGCCTTTTGAGTTTGCATCGGTGACAGTCGCAGCTTCAACTCCTTGATTATTATCATCTAAAGAGCGCTCCGGACAAAGCCACGAAAGTGACCATATTTTCCACATAGAAAGCATATGTGGGGAAGGCTTTCATACTCTACCTTTTGGATTTTTCCCATCCAAGAAAAATTGGGACACAAGAGGTTTGTTAAGGGCTACTTCCACAACAATTCGTGCTTTCCCCTTGTAGCCGATTCAGTGTTATAGTCAATTCGAAATACTGTTCCAACTAGTTGCCCCAATATACGAAGAACCCTTTTATGATAGTAATGCAGTGCCATACCAGGAAGTCGGATCTAAACAATGGCAGAGTCTATCTCCTCCTTAGTGCAGTCAAAAGATGGAGACCACCGTTGCACCACCAAGTAATGCCCCAAAACTGTCCATGGTCCCTATGTCAATACATAATCAACATCACTTGTTAATTTAAACCGCACAAGGAAGTAATTATTCTCTAGGTCAATAACGGAAAAACCGTGGGTCATGCTCCACATGGTATCCAAACGATTGCAAAGGGCTCTATACCCAATGGGGCGTCCCAATAATTTCACAATAACTGCATGCTGCCATGGTCTAATCAATTGAGCATGGATTTTCTCGGAAAAAGAAATAGATGGAATATTGTCTGCACTTGCTAGCACAATATCAACAGGTTCAAAAGCTAAATCCTCCTCTTGTCCAAGGAATTCCTCCTCTAGATTCATATGGGATTCCATTAGTTTGTCCCGAAAGGATATTGGTGTAGGATTGTCACCATCATCCCCCTGAGCCCTAAACTTGGCTTTTTTAGTTGAGCGATCATCTGGCAACGGCGGGGGAGAATTCTTTTCGAAACTCATATTATTCTTTTCAAAGCTTAAATCATCATACGTAATTGAAGACAATGAAATCCCAAGTTGACTTTCTAATTACAAATTTTTTTTCTCTCTCTATGTTGCAAGTAATAATATATTTTTTAATAACTGATTGATATAACTTATCTAATAATTAAAAGTGATTATTTAATCTTACAAGCTCTTATCAAAATTTTTATTATTGTTTGTTTTTTCTTCTTCTTTTTTTTAGTAGAGCTTTAGAAGGTTACATAACTTATTTTGCCTCAACTAGTAAAAACTCAAATTTTGAGCTTTTGAAATTAGAGATCGAAAAGCTTTTTTAAAGTTAAAAAATCTAAAATATCTTTTACTTATTTGATAATATTATTTTATTACTTTCATGACATAATTTTAAAAAACTTGTTTATTAAAATAATTTTATAATTTTTAATAAAAACTATCATTACAACAAACAACTAAATTTTTTTAGGCAAAATCTCTATTTATAAAAGCTCTACTAATAATAACTATATTTAAATAAATTTTATTTAAAAAGTTATACCAAACGAAGCCTAGAGACATTTAAACCAATTAGTTAGACAATTTCTCATCTTATTTTTTTTAAATCAATAGTTTAATTATCATTATGAGTATTCTCTCCAAAGATGCAAATGGCTTCCGTGCTCTCTCTCTCTTTTTGCTCAAGTTATATGGTTTCGACGATTTTTCATTTTTCTTTTCTTTAACAAAGCATAAGGCTCATTATATTCCTTCCGACTAGGGATTATTTGTTGCTTTAATGTTTAGTAAGAACCTTGCTCCGCCTAGATCACTTATTGAAAAAAAATTAATAAATAGAAGAAGCTGGGAAGAAGATCAATTAAGCAGGTTCATGATTTTTTTTTAAAATATCTTTTCTTAGAGTTTAAGCATACATTGTATAAGAATCTTATATAGGTCATTACTGTGATCGCATTCTGTTTTCTGATATTGAAATATTCTCTATTCCTTTAAGTTTCAAGGTCATGCTAATTAATGTCTACATTAGCAAGTTAGCAACATAACAGAATATATGTGATATTTTTGGGGCATTGGGAAAAGGAATATGATTCTTGAAAATTGTTTCTACATGCAATTTATCTTGACCTTTTATGTATATAAATAATTTTATTTAAGACAATGACATGATTAACTGTACTAAATAACTAAACTAGGCTTTTTTGTGCTTATTCATATTTTTCTGAAAAACATAATAGAAAATTAATACTACTTTTAAAATTTTACAGAACATATCAAGAAAGAATGCTTATACAGACTTTAAACATAATTTAAGATCCTGGTATAGATCATGTCATATTCTCTGAACTATCTTTTAAAAGTTATTTTGCTACCTTTGCTTTGTCTTATATTAAACTTCAAAGCATTGGTCTCTTAGAGAAATCAAAATCAAAAAAGGTACATGATTCAAACTTGTAAACCTAATCTAGTTAAGAATCACAATGTTTTGTGCATGTGGTAGAAATTGGACAATCGTGTATACAGTTAAAGTGGTAGGCAATGAAATTCAGCTTTGATATTCCTTATGATAAACGGAAGCACATGTTGGCCACTTATAAATATATATTCTAGTTAATTGATTGACAAAAAATTCAGATACCTTAGTAATGTAACTATGGAATATGAATATAAACTTTATAAATCTCGGTCGGCTATTTATATAGATCCATTGCTAACCTAATTTTATGTTATGCATGGATCCACAGATGGATTCTCTTAAGATTTAGGCTGCAAATTCATCAAGATTTTTTGGAATATGTCCATCCTTATCACAAAGTCTACAATGAGTAACGATAAAATGAGCTTAGAGATATAGATGTGTCAAAGACAAGAATATAATTTCTTATTCATAAGAAATAAATCAGTTATATGTCCGAATTAAATTAAAAAGGCAATTTTTCTCCAATTTGATTGAAGAGTATATAAATATTAAAAAACTTGGGAAATTATTTGTAAAGCTTCAAGCAAGATCATATTTGTTCGTGGGGTTGAGAATGGATTCAGATCCCCTACATAATTTTATCTTTGATTTGTCTTTTTAAGATCCATTGATTTGTGGTTGATATAAGGAAAATACAAAATGGATACATTTAAATTATATATGACCAATAATTTACATGTGTTGTAAGATCTTTAAAAGGTAAACAGAGACTAGATGATCATAAAATTTTCATTTTACTACAGATGTGATTTTAAGTCAAAGCAATACAATACTAAAAAACACCTTAACCAAAGTTTTACTTCAACTCATCCTTATCTCCCACACCCCAACCCACAGATAAAAACTCTAACAAGTACCCACCTTTGAGCTATTTGAGTAATGGACCAAGTTTTAGGCTTGGCAACGATTTTTTGCAAAACATAAGTGAGGCAAGAAATAATGAAATCAAAATTTCTCACTTCAATCTTTTAAGGGAATTAGTGTAATAAGTCATTCATCCCTTACAAGGACGTACGTCAACTAAAATTTATTTTAGAGAAAGATATATATAGGGTCATGTCATCAATCATGTTCGCAGCAAGGAATTCTATATATATATATATATAGTATAAAAGATACAGACGTCGAAGAAACTTTTATACATACCGATATACATATGTACATGATTTGAAGGAATTATTTAGGGAAAAGAGAGAGAGAGATGATGATGATGATGATCCGGCTTTAATTATTTTATATTCTATTTGTCGTCTCAATTGGATCTCACTTTGGTATCAAAGTATGATGTTTATAAGTCAGTGGATTTATATATAGGAGGCATCAGATGCAAAGAAGTTTTAAAAAAAAAAATTCCTAAAGATTCTGATAATTAATCAACTAGCCCGTACCCAAATATCATCAATATGCCAACCACAGAGGCAGTAGCACACACTAGTGGAATCTGTATCATACGTCAACTATTTTGCCGCGTGTCTATCAGAAATTGCAAAAGTTACTGATCAATCGTTCATGTATATGAAAATTGACAGGCGAGATTTTGGAGATTCTCTCTTAGTTCATTAGAATTACGACTTCATTACATTACATTTCATTTATAACAAAAAAAATAAGAAACACAATAATATAAAGATGACAAAATGGGGGATGAAAAGACAAATATGCCCATCACTTCACGTATCATGGTTGTTGGTGGACTTCATTAGTGTCAGCTGCTGGGACATGCAGCATGCTTAGGGCAACCAAAGGCAGTTTGTTATTTGCTTCAGATTTCTGTAATTCAACATGATGATTAGCTTCAATATCTTCAATCATAGCTGAAGCTGTGAAGTTTCCATTTACTTGATTGCCCTTCACCGGATCTGGTATCTCATCGACGCCGAACTCCTCCATCTTCTCCTTGTGTTTTCCCCAGAGTACCGAGTAAAGTCCTACAACTATCAAGATTGCACCAAGCACACTGCACACACCCCATGCCACAAAAACCAAATTAATTAGCTTGATTAATTAGGGTAATTAGTATTTAAGTGTTTGGTAATTAAAGGTCTCTCTAGGACTCAAGTACAGGGTTTGAGCCTCGCTAGTATGCGTACATTAATATAAAAAAGAAAAAAATCAATTAAATTACCTTCCAAGATAAATGTTCTCAGCAAGAATGAAAGAGCCCATGATGGCTACAATTATCATCATCAAGGGACTGAAAGCAGTTGCAAAAACTGGACCCCTTTTCTTTATCACCAGTCCTTGTACAAAGTATGAGATACTTGATGTTACAATTCCCTATACACAATAAAAATTAATTAGAATAATTAAAACTTAATTAATTGATATATCATCAAGAGAAATGAAAGTGAATATATTACAGCATAAGCTGCAGCAAGAAGGTTCATATCCCAGCCAATTTGCCACACAGAGGGCTTGTGCTCAATTACAAATGTGACAGCAATTGCTTGTAGAGTCCCCACAAAGCACATTAGTGATGTGAGTGAGAGCTGATGATTCTTGTATGTCTCCAATGCCTTGGTCTGTTAATTAAATAATTAAAAAAAACACAATAATTGATATCAGATTAATTAATGATTTGTTCCGATTAAAATAAATAATGGGTGACCGCAGACACAAATTGCATTCACGGCCAACCAAACTATGTATGCTCTTACTTGTAAAACAAACAAAGAAGCCCAAGCAAGAGTGGCTATTATAAGGAAAATGGAGCCAAGGAACCAATCTTTGTCAGATGATGCAGTGGAAGTAGTCGCATCGGATTTATCATGAGGATGCGCATGTTGGGTCCAAAACAATTCAACAATCGGTCCCTTATATAAGGTCATTATCATGGCTCCTGCTACTGTCACCGCTGTTCCCACTACTTTTGCTTGACACCTTACTTTCTTCATATTTATTTTCTCCATCCTTTGACCAAATAAAAAAATAAAAAAATTCCATGATCAGCTTTCAAACAATTAAAGTTTCTTAATCAAATACGAATTATGAATATGGATCAGGATTAGTACTCAGCAGCGAAGTTAGTGTTGAGCCCTGAATCAACATCAGGATTTTAGTGCTCAAGATGTGTTTTAGTTGTTGATTCAGTACTTAGCACGAGTAATTAGTTGATCATATATAGTGATTATATATGTATATATATTACCGGCAAATGACTGCCATGACAAAGGTCATTGCAGGGAGCATGTTGCTCATGGCACATGAGAAAGTCGGTGACGTAAATTTCAATCCAGCGTAGTAGAAGTTCTGATCAATCACTGGCCTGTCAAATATATATGTTAAATAAAATTGTGTATATATATATATAAGTAATTAACTAAAAAAATTTCATGAACGTACCCGAGAAGGGCAAGGACAAATATTTGCATGAAGACTTTAAATGTTATCTTCGGTTGCGCTTTCCTGCTTGAATGGAATGGAATGAAAGAAATAAAAAATAACATTAGTCGAAAAATCAAAGTAGAAAATTTGATTAGCCAGAGTATGTGGTTTGATTCAACTAATTAACCTTTCGAGAAAGAAAGCGAAGGGAGCAATGACAGCCGTGGCGAAAGCATGGCGATAGACAACGAGGACATAGTGAGACATGCCACGGTTGAGGGAAACCTTTGTGATGATGTTCATGCCGGCGTACCCAAATTGCAGAGAAATCATGGCGAAGTAGGGTTTAGAGGTCTCAAGAAAGTTGCTGCAACATCTTAGCTTCTCCATTTTATTTCTCTGGAAAATTTGAGTAGGAAAATTAATTAAAGGGGCTAGGAAAATTTAAGGGAAGGGATATTGTAGAGGAAGAGGAAGCTGGAAACAGCTGAAGAGCGCTTCCTAGTGAAAAAGGTACTACCTTGATGTCTATTTATATTGGTTTGCAAGAGGGAACGTTTGATATGCCTTTACATTTTGCTGATATCACATATATGTATGTATGTGTGCATGCGTGTGTGTATATATATATATATATATATGTATGTTTCTTTTTAATAAAATAAAGAAACAAGTACTTAATTTGATATTATTTTATTGTTACTCAAATTTTTTATTACATATCAAAAAAACTTTAAAAATTAATTAGATTTTACTTTCGGAATCAACTTTAATATACTGCACATTTGTTTAATGTATAATTCATATATGTATATATATTTTAAAAAAAATGCTTGGTATAGAGAAAGATGAGAGAAATAAAGAAGAAAATGGAAGAGGGAGAGTGGGTGGGTAGAGAGAGAAGGTAAATTTATCTCATCTTTCTCTACACCTAGCACTATTCTATTTTAAATGATATTTAAAACCGAACGTCGATAAGATCTTCATCTAAATCAATTTTGTGAGGATGGAGTCCTGATATCTTGTTTCAAAATTAATCGAATGTCCTGATATCTAATGTCAAAATGAGACAAATTTACTTTTAAATACTTAAAAAGTTCTATAATGATGCAGTTATGATACCTAATCTTTGGTATTTAAAAAATTATATGCCAGTGCAATCATAATATCTATTATCAAAACAATCAAATTCACTTTTAAATATTTAAAATAAAATCAACATCTATAATACATGTAAAAAAACTCAAATTTTCGTCTTCGACTTTAAAAATGACATAAGGCGCGTATCTACGGCTCCACCATATATGAGTGGTTTGCATGTATGATTCATGTGATGTTATGCAAATTATCTACTTCTAAGGGAAAGAAGGATACGGAATGATATGAAAGAGAGATGGGTTAGACGTGGCAGATAGTGGTGGTAGAATATCTGAGTCAGTCACTTTAGTAGATGAAGGTGAGTGGGTGATGTAAGCTAATTATGTCAACATAATCTTAATCATTCCTTCATGAAAATATGCTAACGAAACGACATTGAAGGAGGATATAGTGATGACAGAATCAATTATAGCATCGTGTGATTTTACGGTGTTAATAAATTATTTCTTTTTTTTTAATACCGTATGATGTTACATTTAAATTTTATCTTCCTTGTAACTTTTTTTTTGGGTTTGAAGATCATTTTATTTATTAGTCAAGTTTCCCCCCATGATGTGATCATTGGATTGGCAAATCAGAACCTTTGGATAAATCAACCTTCCACAAAACAATGAAATCGATAAATAAATTATATTAAAAAAAACAACTGACTTTTACGTTATTTCCGAATAATCACACACTCGTGAAACACTATTGGATTCGCATAACACCTAGAAGCTGACAATTGTGATTAATTGAAGCAGCAGAATCATATCTCTTTGGGATAAGAATCTTTAGTTGAAATCATTGCACTTTGTATAATCAAATTTTCTTTCCCCCACCTCTCTTCTTTTACACAATTTCATTCACTATTTGTATATGGTGAGGGTTCGGGCATTTCACTAATACACTATATATATTCTATTTGATAATTAAGTGAAGGAGGAAAGTACTTCATCATCTAGAGATTACACCAAAAGAGCATTTTCTTTTTTGCATGAATCTTTCCTTCCTGCTGCTGCTTCAGCTCGTGTGGCAACAGCAAAAAATACTTCAATCCTCACGTTAGCGTTTGATCAGAGAGGAAAAAAGCGGAAAAAAGGAAGGACAGAGAGGAAAAGTATAGAGAATACTATAAAAATAAAAATAATAATTTGAGAATATATGAGAAAAATTCCGAATAATTGAATGTGATCTGAATGATCAATAAAAAATATGTGTTTAGAGAAAGTAAATTAGGTGAAAAATAACCAATTTTCCTGCTGAAGTCTTCCTAACCTTTAGGATATCTAGCCTTTATGATAGAATCTGTCTAAGTTATCACCTGCTCAGCAGGCTTACACATATACTTGTCCTACAAGACGCTTCAAAAGGAATTTTAAGTTATATTTGATTAATTATGGACAAGTGGCAAAGGTGGTACATGCGTCAATCTACCTTATTCCTTCTTCTTTTTTTCAATTTTTATACTGTTTTGGAAAAGAGCAAAGTACCCCACATCCAAAGAGAGAGAGTATATATTGATGATATATATATATATATATATGACCAAAACATCCTTGAGTGCATAAACAAGTAACTCCCACACAAAGGATTTGTCACAAAATGTGAAAGCAAGCAAGTGGAGCACCAAGAATAAAATGGGCGTCTAATCACCTCCAATCACCTGACATGAAAAAGTATGACACCCAAATCCCACAATGATGGAAATTTAATTCTCAATTCAAAAAAAAAAAACTCAGCCCATGCTTTTATACATATCAACCGTTAATTCTCATAAAAGATAAATTCCTTTTACATATGCATATGCATACACACACACGTGCATGCGTGAGTGCGTGTGCTTTTACCGTGTGTGTGTGTTCGTGTGCATACGCATGTGTATGTTTGTGTGCGTGAAAAATTAATTCGGTGAGGATTTTGGACTTTTTTAATGCCAAAAAAGCTGTTAAATCATAATAGTATTATGTCATTATATTATTAAATGCTATTAAATCATGTGACTTAACAACTTTCACAAATATTATGCTATTAAGATATATGACTTAATAATTTTTTTATATTTTAATAAATTTAGAATTATAAACTAAAATATATAATGTGTGTGTGTGTGCGCACGCACATGTATATAAAGTAGATACCATTAGACCAATTAAAAAGATATTTCTTTATGTGGATTCCAACTATATAATATCTCTCAATTGTAATTATTTATATTTTTTATAGTGTATATTTATTTGTTAAGTGAGAGCAACATGATATCACATATCATTTTAGTGAACGGTTCGTAATATTATGAAAGAAAATTTATACGAAGAGCAAGATGTACAAAACTTCTAAAAGTGAGAACAAACTGAATGTCGTTATTAATTACTAGTTACATTCTTTTCTCGCTAGAAAATAATAAATCGAAATCTTAATAGGCAAGGAATATTGGTTTCCTAAAATAAAGCTACCCCTCACTAAGAAAACAAACTAAAATGAAGAAAATTTATCCGATTAAATAAAGGTCGAACAAATAATTAAGACTTTGTTTCCTATTCAACTGTGGAGTTGAAAAAAACCATACAAGAGCAGGGTATCGTAACTAACCCAAGGATTTGGTTGAGTGATTTTCATTTTCAAGTAATTTTTTTTTAACTGACTGTCGAGTTCAAATTTAGCAGAGGTGGGAATTAAAATACAATTTGGGTTGTGTTCTCCACATACCTTTTAAAAAACATCAAATAATTTATAAAAAAAAACAATAAATAAAAATTAAGGGCCTGACAGAGTGTTTTCTAATAACTTTATTTTTTTAATGGGCACAAGTCACGATGTTCGAATTCTGAAAAGATAGAGTTATAAAAAAGTAATTTGGGTTGCTTATAGACAAATTAAAATTCAACTTATTAATTAATTTTTATTTTATTCATGGGCTAATTAATATTTTCTACTTTCTTATTTTTTTTTTTAAATTGCATAAAAGGTTATTGAAGGGTTACATCAGCACAAAAGTGGTGTGCTCAATTTGATATGAATTTGAAAGATAGGGAATGAGGCATTGTTGGCACAATAATGGTTAACAAAGATAGATGGTGAGGTGCAAAAAATAATTAAAATTTTATGGAGGGATTAGTGGGGGTATATAATGTGCCCCAGCTATTGTATTTTGTATATTTTTCGGAATTCCCCAGGCCGTGCCTAAAGGATCGATGCAAAGTTTTACTTGTTCTCTAACCCTTGTCTGTATTTTCTAAATTATCCTTAATCACTTTTACTATCCTTTGTCAACTTTAATTTTATTTGCTTATAAAGAATACAAACACCGTCATATATTTACACATGAGCTACGCACTATTAATTAATGAGACTTAATTTTATGCGCGTTCACGCACTTTATGGTGTGCGATAGGACCTGTGTTGACATTTTATTGAGGGGGATTGTAGACCTATAAGGCTATAACACAGTTCTACTAATGAAATCTTGCAACTGATCAAAGTTCATTTGGTAGTATCATCTTCGGATATTATTGGAATTGACTCAGCCAAGACTATATTAATTACAGGCTTGTGCCTTGTACCGGTTTAGAGGCATAACTTGTGCACTTAGATGTGGCATATTACATGATTGATGAAACTACTATATCAGAGGCATAAGTCATGTATTCTTCCTTTTACACTATCAGTTATGTAGTATAAATATGTACACGTACGAAAAAATGAACGCAATATATATACGAAGTGCCTGTTTGGTATGGTTTATTTAAGAGGTATAAGTGTTTATTTAATTGTATAAGTATTTTTTAAAATTTTTTGTAGTGTTTGTTTATTTTTTTAGTAGAGTTTTTTTAGCTTAAATAAGCCGATTTACCTCTACTAGCAAAAGCCCAAAATTTGAGCTTTTGGGAGTATAAGTTATAGAACTTTTCTAAAAATATATAATATAAAAAAAAATACACAGTTTAATGGTTCAAAAATACTTTTTTTATTAACAACCAAACATCCAATAACTTTTTATCCAAAAGCTCTATTGGTATAAGTTCTAGTGATATAAGCTCTATTGTTATAAGTTCTATTTAATAAGCTGTACCAAACGGAGCCGAAATTCTTTTTTCTTTAATTTTCTCTAATTTGCATATATAAACGCCCACTTTTAACTTATTTCAATTTAAGCGAAGGTTAAGATAAATTTTTACTTAGTTCGTAAGATTTGGGCTAATTTACCTAATTACTCCTTGTATTTTTAAAACTTATATAAAACGTCTCTATTGCTATTTTCTACCAGATCTGACCTTTTAAGGAAAAAAATATATTCTTATCTGATATAATAATTTAAAATCAAATAAATTGGACATGCAATGGGTAAAAAGTGGAGAATAAGTAAGTAAAATTTTATTAGAAAAATATATACAAACATGGAAGCTTGAATTTTTTTAATAAAATATAATAACTGACTTGAAATTATTAGCTTGAACCTTATTAGAACTAAAAATTCAAATTTAGGCCACTGCAGGGGCGGTGAGTGCTGAAGGCTAGAGGGGGCTACAATACCTGCAGACTTCAAAAAAAAATTGAAATTTCTAAAGGAAATAGTAAAAATTAGGTATAAAAATATGATTTGCCCGTGCAAAATTAATTTGTAAATTTTATATATAGGATAAAAATGTAATTCTTTGTTTTGTGAAGATACAATTAAAGTGGTCCAATTGTTTGATCATTATTTTACTAATTGTTTTTTCATTCTGACAAAATAGTAAATAACCTTTTAAAAGTTTGATAAAGTTTGGACCCACTCTTTGATTTTTATTTTATTAATTACTTTTCATTTTATTTTTTTATTTGTAACAGTAGCCTCAATTATCAATCAAAATCCCCAAATCGAAATTGTTGAAATTACAAGCAAAATACTCAAGTTCCCGCTGACTACACCGCAGTTATAAATATAAAAAATCTAAAATCGATTTTATATTAATACCTAAAATCGATTTTATATTAATACTTGAAGTTTGAACTTGACCCCTTAGGAGATTTACTCCAATCTCCGCAAACTTAGGTACCGCAAATTAAGATTTAGTTCTCTTTTCCCAATTTTTTTTTTTAATTTTAGATAAAGCACTATAATTATTCATCGATTTTCTTAACATTTCTATTGCACCATCCGTAAACAAGTCTTTTATGCTTAAATAAAATGAGACAGCCTTATATATGGTGAAATCCTAAATCGAATTAACCTGGCTCCCTCACTCCTTTCTTTCACAATAATTTTCCATAGCTAATACAGTCAGCCCCCTAAATTTTTCATCCCATGAACACAAAATTTTGAGTCCATTTAATATTTATTATTTTATTAAGATTTATCTTATTTTATTAAATGTATTTGAAATAGATAAGATTATTATGTATTTATGTAATTGCTATATATGACTAAGATGCTTAACCTAATTAAAGTTTTTCTTTGAAAAATAAAATATGTAAGCTTTACCAAAATAGGCATGCATATTAATTTTTCGTGTGACTGACCAAATCGATATAATCTTGAAATTAAGGAACTTCTCTTGCACGTTAAGGCTATAATGTCCACTTTATCATCACAATGTTTAAATAATTAATTAAGCACACTTCTTCAAGTCAGTCGATTCCAATTCATTCTTTAAACCGCAATAATAATATGAGCATATTTAAACTAAAGCTTAATAAAAGATTGATAAAAATATACTCAAAACGATGTGAGTATATGTTTTTTTTTTCTTGAAACAAGCTTAAAATAAACCTTATTTTTTGTATATGTTTATCAATCTTTTGTCAGGCTTTAATTTTCCAATTAATTTTTAAACAAGATGGATGATTATTAAAACAAAAAGTAATTTGTTCCGTGCATCAATCTTCTTTCTTTTCCAACACATTATAAGCTGTAACATTTTACTAACTCTCTTATTGATCATCCTTCAGATATTTGTTGTTGCCTTCCATAAATCCAAGTTTCAAAGTGTTTTTTCGCCCTTTTCTCTTCTTTAAATTCCACCTTCTCTTTCTCTTTAATAATTTTTTTTTTCAAAGAAGATTGCAATATATTCTATTAATGACTACCCTTTGTGCCAAAATGCAAAGCAAAGCTTACTCTGGTAATCGATTTGTTTACTCAAAAGCGTATCTCCTTGACCAAAAAGCCTTCAATTATTGAATCTATACAAAATTAAATCACGTCATATTCAACAAGTTTGGTCAAAGATTGACCATTTCTCTTCGATGGATAGCACATCTGAGTGCTTTGCTTTAAGCTTTAATTTCTCTGTGCTTTTTCTTGGCTTATATACAAAATTATAATAATAATTTGCATGGATGACAATCAAAATGAAAACGTACCATAAACGATAGATAAAGAGAATGAATTTGCGTTTCCATTCAATCAAAGCATTTGCTTTCCAAAATTGTCATTGTCATTTTCTGATGCGGTTGCACTCATTTTAATTTCTTTTCTTGCGGACATATTATTAATTCTATATGGTTTAATAGAGTTAGTGTATACACGTAATTAAACATATAGCTTTATAGTGAACTAGATACTGATTTTATTAAACCATATAATTTAATAGCATATTTACATGAAAAAAATAAAGGTACTTATACCTAAGAATTTCTACATATATATAGGCCTTCTCTATTGCATGTGTCCATACAAAATTTTGTGCGAATTTGGAATTTCACAACAGTGTAAAGGGCTTTTATAATAGTGTCAAAAAAATGATTTGCAACAGTGTAAAAACCTTTCACATCATTGTGAAACTCCAAATCCATATGAAAGTTCTTGTATACGTTTGTACTTGAGAATTTATGTGTGTGTGTACAGAAATTTTTCAAAGACACATTTTGTTAAAATGTGGAAAAGCTATTACGCTCTATGATGTAATAGTGTAATAGGTAGTGTTAATTTAGTTAAGGTTTCCACACTTTAATATTGGTGTGTCTGTCTCTATATATATATAGATAGAGAGAGAGAGAGAGTCATACTCGTGTGCGGATGTCTACATAAAAAATTCATGCTGACGGAGCTAAAAAACAAAAATAAAAATAAAAAGAACCCCAATACATTAAAAGACTAAAGACAATGCATTGAAATTTATATTTTTCTTGTCTTTTAGCTCTGTCCGCATTTTAATTTCATGCAGACATTGCAACACACACATGTATACTAAATGAGGACATTGTCATTTTAATAAATTGAAAATACCACAAACGGCCAAAAAACACAATCTTTAATATATTGAAATCTTTTATATATAACGGACGAAGCTATGGTGCCGCGTGTGCATGGTACCCCTTGTTTTTGGTAAATTACTTTGCAGTCCCTTTTATTTGCGAAAAGTGAACAAATTAGAAGTTTTGAAATTTTAATATAGAAGTCAAAAATATTTCTACTATTTACACTTAAGAGTATATTTCAATTATTTATATTTGAATACTAAGCCATAATTGATTATTATGAAATTTTTTAACATTGTCATTTGGTCATACTATTATTGATAAATTAAATTGAAGTATATAGTTAAATTATTTATTATTGATTAAATAGATTTTATACTGTTTCTAAAATTGTTTAATATTATTGATAAATTAATATATTTTATTATATATTTAAATTATTTATCACATATTAAATTAATATTATTTTATTTTCAAAAAAAAGATTTTATTTATTAATTTTGTTTCAAGTTATTGGCCTTCTATTGTCATTAATTTTAATAGTAAATTAGATCAATTGATCAAAATTTAAAATTTAAAATTTATCCGAAATTATTTGTCAAACTTTTTATTATTTTTCTTTTTTGAAAAATAATAGAGATGTCAATGTTAAAAGCCAAATAGAATACTTCCATGTTGAACACAAGTTTTGCGTTAGATCTAATGGACAACTCGTATATGTACAAAATGTGGGGTAACCATGCACCAAGTGCACGGTAGCTGGACCCTTCTTTTAAATCACACTACTGTATAGACCAAAGAATCAATAATAGGATTTTTGTCGATCAAAAAATCTACTTCTGAAATTTGATGGTTTTAATTAAAACTATTTTAGTAGGTTAGAGTTTATGAAAAGAAGAAAACACAAATAGGGATAGAGTTCATGGGTGCTAAACTGCTAATTAGGAATAAAGAAAGAATATAAATGAAATTCAGTTATCGTACACGAAGAAGATAATAATATCAAAATAAAAAAATATTTAATTAAATATATCTTACAAATTACGCAACTTGTTCATTAATAATATTATTGGAAACATTTAATTTAGGCATATACATGTTCGTTATGGTAATCTATTACTATTGTTAACAAATTAATATATTTTTATCATGTATTCTTTTTTAATTGACATATTCAAATAATTATTGTATATTAAATAGATATTGTGTTAACAAAATATTTATTAGGGCGTGTTAATTTTTCGTGCTTTTTAAAATTTTTATATGAGATTACGTTATTGTCCATACACTATACTCATGCTAATAGTCAAACTAGGTCAATAGATTTAATTGTAAAAAAATTTGAAACAATCTGGACATATATGTCAACACTTAGAAACTTTTGCCTTTTCTAATTTTTCAAAAAACATCAGGGATGACAATGTTAATAACCATAAAAACCCATCTGTACAGCTATGCAACTCTTTGGTTAGATTTAATGAATGACAAAATAAAGGTACCAAACACATGTTGCAAAGTAGTAGAACCCACACACACACACACACATATATATATATATATTTCAGTGGCATATTTATCTTGTTAAAGTGACAATGTTCCTATTAGAAAAGAAATTTTCAAGTATAATCTACTTATCTATTAGTTTAACATTTTTTTTCCAACTCATATCCCCTCCTCTTCTATAGAGAGAGAGAGAGAGTCATACTCGTGTGCGGATGTCTACATAAAAAATTCATGCTGACGGAGCTAAAAAACAAAAATAAAAATAAAAAGAACCCCAATACATTAAAAGACTAAAGACAATGCATTGAAATTTATATTTTTCTTGTCTTTTAGCTCTGTCCGCATTTTAATTTCATGCAGACATTGCAACACACACATGTATACTAAATGAGGACATTGTCATTTTAATAAATTGAAAATACCACAAACGGCCAAAAAACACAATCTTTAATATATTGAAATCTTTTATATATAACGGACGAAGCTATGGTGCCGCGTGTGCATGGTACCCCTTGTTTTTGGTAAATTACTTTGCAGTCCCTTTTATTTGCGAAAAGTGAACAAATTAGAAGTTTTGAAATTTTAATATAGAAGTCAAAAATATTTCTACTATTTACACTTAAGAGTATATTTCAATTATTTATATTTGAATACTAAGCCATAATTGATTATTATGAAATTTTTTAACATTGTCATTTGGTCATACTATTATTGATAAATTAAATTGAAGTATATAGTTAAATTATTTATTATTGATTAAATAGATTTTATACTGTTTCTAAAATTGTTTAATATTATTGATAAATTAATATATTTTATTATATATTTAAATTATTTATCACATATTAAATTAATATTATTTTATTTTCAAAAAAAAGATTTTATTTATTAATTTTGTTTCAAGTTATTGGCCTTCTATTGTCATTAATTTTAATAGTAAATTAGATCAATTGATCAAAATTTAAAATTTAAAATTTATCCGAAATTATTTGTCAAACTTTTTATTATTTTTCTTTTTTGAAAAATAATAGAGATGTCAATGTTAAAAGCCAAATAGAATACTTCCATGTTGAACACAAGTTTTGCGTTAGATCTAATGGACAACTCGTATATGTACAAAATGTGGGGTAACCATGCACCAAGTGCACGGTAGCTGGACCCTTCTTTTAAATCACACTACTGTATAGACCAAAGAATCAATAATAGGATTTTTGTCGATCAAAAAATCTACTTCTGAAATTTGATGGTTTTAATTAAAACTATTTTAGTAGGTTAGAGTTTATGAAAAGAAGAAAACACAAATAGGGATAGAGTTCATGGGTGCTAAACTGCTAATTAGGAATAAAGAAAGAATATAAATGAAATTCAGTTATCGTACACGAAGAAGATAATAATATCAAAATAAAAAAATATTTAATTAAATATATCTTACAAATTACGCAACTTGTTCATTAATAATATTATTGGAAACATTTAATTTAGGCATATACATGTTCGTTATGGTAATCTATTACTATTGTTAACAAATTAATATATTTTTATCATGTATTCTTTTTTAATTGACATATTCAAATAATTATTGTATATTAAATAGATATTGTGTTAACAAAATATTTATTAGGGCGTGTTAATTTTTCGTGCTTTTTAAAATTTTTATATGAGATTACGTTATTGTCCATACACTATACTCATGCTAATAGTCAAACTAGGTCAATAGATTTAATTGTAAAAAAATTTGAAACAATCTGGACATATATGTCAACACTTAGAAACTTTTGCCTTTTCTAATTTTTCAAAAAACATCAGGGATGACAATGTTAATAACCATAAAAACCCATCTGTACAGCTATGCAACTCTTTGGTTAGATTTAATGAATGACAAAATAAAGGTACCAAACACATGTTGCAAAGTAGTAGAACCCACACACACATATATATATATATATATTTCAGTGGCATATTTATCTTGTTAAAGTGACAATGTTCCTATTAGAAAAGAAATTTTCAAGTATAATCTACTTATCTATTAGTTTAACATTTTTTTTCCAACTCATATCCCCTCCTCTTCTAACATAATTATGTAATAAAAGGCAATACAAAATCATGTTATACAACATTGCTCACTAGATTATTATTATTGTTATTATCTATTGAAGATGTGATTGATTGGTTTGGATTTTCATGAATAACAACCAAGGTAAATGAGACTTCAAAATAATACAAAATTATTCATTATTTTGATTTTTTTAGAATAAAACCTAATTGCCCCTAGGCCTTACTAAGTAATTTTGAAATAATTTTCTTCAATTGATCATTCAAGTTCGAATATTAGAAGAGGGAGAAAGTCCTACCTCATTGAAAAATATATATTAATTATAATAAAATCAAATTGTCATTTTTTTAATTTAATTTAACAATAACTCAATCTCCTTTCCACTCTCAAAGTAAGATTAGAACCCCAAACATTTTATTCTCAACACAACATATTGTCATTTATTTGAAGAACCAATTTAGTATTTACAATTTGTCAATATTCCGTGTAAATGTAGACGACAAGCTTATTTCAACTGAATGACATATACATTCTTCTACTATTTGGCTTTCAGCACATTTATGTTAAATGTGTTTTTCAACAAATCACGAAAGTCCAAAAACAAAAAACAATAAGCAATAGCACCACCAATATGAAACTGTATGTTAATTAAGCCTTTACCTTATCATCAGGACATAAATCTCATTAAAGATTTTTATTCTAAGAAATAAGAAATGAAAGAGGGAAATGTATTCTTACAAAAGCGCCATTTACAATCAAAGTCCTAAATCTGTAAGCTGCCACAGCCAGCCTAAGGGCCTAACGAGAGACTGAATCATCCTTTGGAAGAGCAACATAGTTCAAGGGTATCGGTTTTGTGACCCTGATGCTCTCTCTGCGTTCCTTGCCACCAGAGATGACATGACGGCCTGATGGAGTTGTAAAACGTCGACCAACTGGAGTTCCAGCCATGGTGTTAGTACTTGTGCTCTGACATAATGGCTTCTTTATCGAGGGCCTTGAACCATATATGGCCTCTTGCTCTGCAGCAAACTGTTCTTGCAGCCGTTTCTGCTCCTGTAAGGATCAAAGAGAGGCAAAATGTTTTTAATAGATTTTGCATTGCAATAGAAAAGCAACAACAAAGTAGCCAATGAAAATTTGGAAGATAAAGTTCTACATACAAAATGGGGCCTCATAAAAAAATAACGTTGCTCCTTTCAACAGAATAACCATCCTAGATATGAATATAATTTAATTGGGTAAATATATCTGTAACTAAGCAGACTCTTGGCAATCTAGGAGAACAGAAAGAATTGTGGTAGGAAACCACACTTTGCATTGATAGAATCAAAGAAAGAAATAAATGTTCAGCATCCGAATTTGATATCAAAAGCAACTTAAATTAGTATTTGAATCCACAGCAGACAATTTGAAATTTACAGAAATAAACGGATTCTTTAAAAGCAATAGCAAACAAATAGCATCTTGCGAAATTATCATTTCTCTTGTATTTTTAGCTTTTGGTAGGTCAGAATTACAAATGTACCAATCTATCTCAACCAAATTCCGCACGCTAGCACATGTGCTACAGCCAAATTTCATAGCCTACTGGTTAGAAATTGGATGGATTCTGAATGTGGGATTAGCAATATAACCAAATTTGGGTTAATAGTAAATGCTTAGGTCGAATAAGTGGTATCATAGAGATCCTAGGTTTCTATTCACTCTGTTGGTTTCCATTTCATATCAAGGCCCTTCATAATGCAAGAGATAAATGTGATACCCGACATCTATGCTTTTCCTCCTCTCTCTTCTGACATTGCGTTGTATATTCCTCCAAGATGCTTAAGAGGGGGACCTGGAATTTGAAAACAGTATTACAAAGTGAACCTACCAAGAAGTAATATAAACAATAAATTACACAACATATAATCTGATCAGTTACCTTGTCATACAAAAAGGGAATTCTTTTCTCTGCTTCCCAAGCTTTAACCTTTGCAATCAAATTTTCAACAACAACTGGAACAAAAGAATTTAGAGTTATATACTGCATTTGGAGTTGTCATACATCTATGTAATACACACACACACACATATTAAAAGTATGATTGAAAGTGTCAATAAAGTTTCCTATCAATGTAACAGGAGTAGGTAGACAAAGCTAGGAATTTTAGACTGATCAGCCTAGTAACCTTCCACAAGAGCAATGGCTACCAGCTCAAGGTTGCAGACCCCTAACATTTCCCAAGTTATCCTAATGAAAGTTTTTCTCAAAATGGATTTCGGAAGCTCACAGAAGTAGTGTTCATAGAGAGCTAGTTTATTGTTTGGCTTCTTTGAATAATTAATTTTCATTTTGATGAGCTTTAACACTGACATTTCTCTGAATCTTGAAAAGTCAAATTGATATGCATAATCAGTTTCCATTGACCATAATCTGCAAACTCATGATACAAAAATAATCGTAAAGTGATATGAAGGCAGAAAGGTAAGATTTCCTCTACAGTTGACAAAAAAGGTTGAACTGGTTAAGTTCATAAGCATAGTTGACAGACTCCAATTCTTGGTTCTAGAGAATAGAAGCAATGTTCAGAAAGGACAAAAAAAGCAAAAGACTTAAATACTACAAGTTCTTGAAAAGTAGAAATCTCAGTAAATAAAGAAAACAGAAATAAGTCAGCAAATGTTATAGTTCAGAAATACAACTTCTTGTATTGGCATAACCATCCACTGACAAGTGCAACAACCTAAAATGCAGCAGATTCAATGGACATCTGTATCAACAATATCAATTTCAAATTGAACCATCTTCAAAAGACTTAAAAAATACTTTGCAATTAAAATACGAGAAAAAATGAAATGTGAGGCTTGCTATTATACTGAACTCTGTACTCTATATCAACAGATTCATCTGTGGCTAATAAAATAAAACCAAAAACATGCACTACCAAGTTTAGACAATTGAAATCACAATACTTTTCAACTGTTCCCTGAAAATAATAACAACACCATATCAAATGCCAAGCAACTCGCAATATCTATGAACAATATAGCAGACCAACTGCAGGTTAATCTCCCAAAACTAACAGATTTATGTACTCTAGCATTAATATAGTTTTGACAAAGTATACTGATCTACAAAGATAGGTAAAATCTAAGAGCTATTGTATGGAAACAAAATTACAAAATTGTAAGATAGGTATATCCTCACATGGTAGTTTGCTGATCAGGATCCGTGCTTTCTCTGCACGCTTCAGATTCTTGTGCGCTCCTCTTCCGGCACTATACCGATTTTCATCCTGTGGAAAATGGGAAAAGAGTGGGGGGACATAATGTAATAGACAGAATTATATGGTAGCAACACTCAAGTGCTTAAGCAAATATGTGAACTAGAAAGAGCACAACTACCATCAAGAATCTAGGAAACATATCAATGATTTGAAACTAGTACCGAATCTGTTTCTCAATGTCATTAAAATAAGAAGTAATATCATTTAAATGACAAATCTGCAAGAAAATTCTTATCTTATGAATGGTTCAAATCCTTCTGAAGAAAAATCTATTGATTCAACTCTCAGATTGTACAGATTTCAGTAAATACCAATTCTTTTGAATTTGATGGGTTGAAAACAGAACAAAGTAAATGACCAACAACCACTAGAAATATTGGATGCATGTAATTTTCTTGGGTTTCAAAAATTAATATCATCTAATTGTCTCCGCAAGTTACCCAAATATCTTCAGATAAAAAAGAATCAATCATTGGAGCTTCTCAGAAAGCTGTAATTACCCACAAATACCTCCCCGTTGCCCAATGGACCTAAAACCATTGCAGAGAAAATTTCCAAATAACTTCCCAACAATATTTACCCTTTCATAGTCATCAAGCCACTGCTCTTCCTCAGCCCCATGTTTCCATTTCTCTACCTTGTCTAAAATATCCTTCCTGCTAAGAGATTCCTCTTTGGCTTTTGCAATTTGATCATCCATACTTGAAAGTAGATCGGACAAATCAACATTACCTGTGAAGGTAAGTGATTGAACAATAATCAGAAAGCATATCTAGGCAAGTAATCCCATTAGAATTTCAATGGTACAGCTGATTTTAAAAAACACAATTAACATTAAACTGGAACTTCAGAAGTATAAACTATCAGCATGAAACTACATGCACTAGAATTATGATGCTACTGGAACTTTGAAATCCTTCTCATGATTACAAAAAATAAATAATAAACAAAGTGTGATGAATTAATAGTTAAGATCAAAAGACAGACTGTACACCACATGTAACCTTTCCGGTTCATAAAATGAATAATCCTCCCACAGAATTTCAAGTGATAAATGAAAACTAATAAAAATAATAAAAGATGCATATGTGCTACCAACATTCACACAAAAAATTAACAAATAAAAAAACAAAGAGAGAAGCAAATGTATTATATAAAGACTGCCAAAGATACATCAACAAGAAAAAGGCCTTTTACTACTATCATGAAAGTCCTATGCATTTGGAAGGGTGCCTAAATGGTCCAAGGTTCGTAGTTTGAAACTTGAATTGGAGCACAACCCAATTTCAATTGAAATGGGTTAAGTTGATCATTTAATTTTATAGTAAAGGATGAAAAAACTCCAAAACAGTATAAACACCAGAATCTATTAGGCTGATGAGAATCTGTCGAGCTGCATCACTATCTACATCCATATGAACCCCTTTGTAGATTTCTTCAAGTTCATGTTGCCTCTTGAACACTAACTCCTTCATCTTGCTGGCTTTGTATTCATTCAGATGCTCAACTTCAACCTCCATCTTGCAATAAAAATACAAATATTTATGTCAATAATTCACTAAACGGCATATAAAACCAAAAGGATCTATATCTTGGGGGTTCCTAATGCAAATTAACCAATGTAAATTACCTGTTCAATGACATCTAGGGCCAGGCATCCTAGCATTGACACCTCATCAACTGAGGAAGAAACTAAACTTGTAACATGATCAAATTTTCTTTGCTCGTTAACAGGAGTTTCCAGGAGATCCCATAGCTTTATCAGAGCATTCCCAAGACTTTGAAGCTACAGCAAAAGAAAACTAAAAATCTCAAAGGGAAAAACATTTTTTATTCAAAATTCCAATAATTAGAAATTCTAACAAAATACTAGTATTCACCCACGAACAGCTTAGGATGCATATGCAAACTTAATCTATATATCCTTGAAACTTTGGAGCAAAGGAAAAAGAAATACAGCAAATATCTTAGTTACCACAAATGTCAAACACTATAAATCAGATTTAGGACAGCTCTGACTGATAATGTACCATCACAAGCCTGCCTAGCAAATATACATGACATAAGACAAATGAGAGCTAAAAGATTAGAAGTTAATATTTTTATTTCATAGTAACATTCTGAATAAAGCAAAAACTATCATGCAATAATCTGAAGATGCAAGTCAAATTTCAAGAAGAAATAGACCAGGACACAAAATCATAACCCAGCAAAGGAGGATCAGAACACAGTTCTGGTTTGAAGATGCTAATTGAGACACACATAAAAAGGCCATACATTGAGTTATCATCATTTACAGAAAAAACCTCATCTTTGAGAATTAAGATACTGAAAAAGCAATTTTCACAGAACAGCATATCCCAAGCAGACCCAAGCAGATCTTTCTCCATTTTCCAGCACTTATAGGCATTTAAGAGAGATGGGCAATCATAGTAATCACCTTTTGGAGTCTTTGTTGTTTCTCTTGCTTTAACAAATGAATAACACCCGTCAATCTAGCAATTGTGTCGTTGCTGATGCTCTTTGATTGAACATTTTTGGAATCACTCAAGCTTGGATGAACCTCATTTACAGTTTCCAGAAAATTAATTGATAGCACAAGTGACAGCTCATGAATAGTACTGAGGTTATTGTTAACTTTCTGTAGCCGGAGATTCTGCAAATTGGATGAAATAAAGGAGTAAATATAAATAATGAAACAGAAAAATACTTTTAACTCTTATTACCACTCAAAGCACCACAATATGATATTCGAAAGAACCTTCTCATTCTGTAGCTCACGAAGATGTGCCTTAAGCTTTCCCAGCTTCTTGACGGTCAAATCACATTCATCAACTTGTGCATCAACGGAGTTAATTGATTGCCCATTTCCTGCAATTTCTGAGCTGATTTGAGCTATTTGAAACTGGATTCCCGAAAATTCCTTAATTCTTTGTTCCTTCTTTGACCTCAAGTCCTCCAAAATAGATCGTATCGCGGAAATTTGCTGCTTAAGTGTTCCCTTTCCCTTTACAATTAGCACCAAATTAACCATATCAGTGCATTAGTTCCAGAATAATTTAATAAGTCGACCCATGGAAACTAATATGAATACCATTCTAATATAAAAGACAATGACAAACCCGTGAAAAGGAGGCATGTTCACCAAGTGCAGAAACAAGGCAGGCAATTTCAACTTCGGCATCAGCCAATGATTGATGCAAATCAGCCTTGTACTTCCTAGTTCTTTCAACCTTTCTACGGTAAATATCAAGACATTCCTGCTCAAGTTCCAACAGCATCTTGTCCCTTTCACTGTCGCTCTCCCCAATTTCGTCCCATATTACCTTAAGTCACAACATCATCAACATAAGCATATAAACTTAAAAATAAGCAGTTGCCGTGGAAATAGGACCACAAACAAATAAGAATGAAAATTGAAAAAAAAAATCTACGAATTGGTCAATTTATGAAATCGGAAAGAATCCCCTAGAGTTAGGGCATGTTTATGACTCATGTTTCTACTTAACTATATAATCTAGCTCCAAATCAATTACAATAATTTGCAAATGAAAGAAAAAAGAAATAAAATAAAATAAACAAAGAGAGATGCACTTCAGATATACAAAAATGTGCCTAAACTCTTGCAGATACATATGCTGGAGCCTACTAAAATTTCTAGTGTAATAGCAGAAAAATGATTAATAGAAAAACAAAATTCCTCTCGTGATTACAAAATTTTTTCTTTTTCCATCACTATCTGAGCAGCCAAACAAATCACAAAACTGAAAGTAAAAATCTGGTAGTGTAATTAAGGCAAATAACAATCGGCATCAATTGAACATTGAAATTAGGGCAAAGTGCGATTAAATTCTCAAACATGCAATTAAAATTTAAGGAAAATAATGAAAATAAGTAAATAAATAGATAATGAAAATGAAACCTGCAATTCCTGAAGCAGAGAACCGCAAGTAGTGGGTGAGGGCATATCTGTCGTTTCAAACAAATTCCACTGGAAGTTGAAGCCCAGCGCCCGGTATTAGGAGTTGGCACAAGAAGAAGAAGATTAAAGAGAAAGCATGCGTTTTGCTTCCTACTACTCGGCTGTTATGAAAATTTGGAGATCCCGAAGATTTTTAATTTAAGAGAGCAGAGACAGAAAGCGAGAATCAAATTTGAAAATCGGTGCGTTACGGAAATTTAATTTCATTTTGGCGCCAAAACACATGTATGCAATGTAATCCCCATTTTTTAATATAATGTTATATTAATTTTGGGGTGCGTTCTTCTTTTTTTCTTTTTTTTTTTAAGCTGGAACAACTAACAGCACCCCATCCACTTACGTTTCCATAATTACAAATTTCTCCTTTAGGCCCAAACTGCCGTATTGAGATTTGTCTGCATTAAAAAATTCTGTTGAACGAAGAAAATATGAATTGGAAATTTCTATGAAATAATTAGATCTTATAGTTAAGCAAATGCTTCTTTTCTTATTTTCCAAAATATTTATATTTTTCATTCACTGCTAAGCTGACTTTTTTATTAAGTTTTTTAGAAACATATAATTAGTGGTTATTGAATAAAAATGTAAAATTAATTAAATCTTCACTTGTATTGTTATACGTATGTATATATGTGGCAGAAGGTTATGAAAAGTTGAGTGAGAAAATAACATCTACACCCTCAAGTTTAGAGAAATAGTCATTGACAACCCTAAGTTTTTAAAAAGGGACACAAAGACCTCCTTTTAACCATAATATCCTTTACCTCTATTATTCTAAAAGAATTGACTATAATGTTTTTTTTTTTACTTCTATTGACTCTAATGTTTTATAATAAATAGAAATATAACATTAAAATAAATGCAATAATATATACATTTAAAATAATTTCAATATTTAAAAAATATTTTAATATTATATATCTATTAGATATATTTTATAATATTAAAGAAAATTTTATAATAAATAGAATCATAATATTAAAATAAATGTATTAAAATTATTTTGAAGATTATGTAAAACAATAATTTTAACATTATCAATATGTGAGATTTTTTCAATTGTAAAATGTATTTAATGCAAAAATTTATTTCAAATCCGACAATAAATAAACATGTATTATTAAATAAATATAATGATATATGTATTTAAATTAATTAAAATATTAAAATATGTTAACATTGTTAGTCTACTGTATAGATTACATCATTTATATAATATTTGTATTTATAAAAAAATTTTTTTTTTTTAAGCTGGAACAACTAACAGCACCCCATCCACTTACGTTTCCATAATTACAAATTTCTCCTTTAGGCCCAAACTGCCGTATTGAGATTTGTCTGCATTAAAAAATTCTGTTGAACGAAGAAAATATGAATTGGAAATTTCTATGAAATAATTAGATCTTATAGTTAAGCAAATGCTTCTTTTCTTATTTTCCAAAATATTTATATTTTTCATTCACTGCTAAGCTGACTTTTTTATTAAGTTTTTTAGAAACATATAATTAGTGGTTATTGAATAAAAATGTAAAATTAATTAAATCTTCACTTGTATTGTTATACGTATGTATATATGTGGCAGAAGGTTATGAAAAGTTGAGTGAGAAAATAACATCTACACCCTCAAGTTTAGAGAAATAGTCATTGACAACCCTAAGTTTTTAAAAAGGGACACAAAGACCTCCTTTTAACCATAATATCCTTTACCTCTATTATTCTAAAAGAATTGACTATAATGTTTTTTTTTTTACTTCTATTGACTCTAATGTTTTATAATAAATAGAAATATAACATTAAAATAAATGCAATAATATATACATTTAAAATAATTTCAATATTTAAAAAATATTTTAATATTATATATCTATTAGATATATTTTATAATATTAAAGAAAATTTTATAATAAATAGAATCATAATATTAAAATAAATGTATTAAAATTATTTTGAAGATTATGTAAAACAATAATTTTAACATTATCAATATGTGAGATTTTTTCAATTGTAAAATGTATTTAATGCAAAAATTTATTTCAAATCCGACAATAAATAAACATGTATTATTAAATAAATATAATGATATATGTATTTAAATTAATTAAAATATTAAAATATGTTAACATTGTTAGTCTACTGTATAGATTACATCATTTATATAATATTTGTATTTATAAAAAAATTTTAAAGTCAATTTTTTGGGATAATAGAGATAAAGAGTATAATGGTAAAAAAAAAACTCTTGGTATTCTTTCTCTAAAACTTTGGGGTGTTGATGACCATTTTCCCAAATCTTAGAAGTTTATATGCCTTTTTCTCATAGTTGAGCAAAGTTCATATTAGCATTGGATCTAAGTCCATTTCCCACTCCTTAAAAAAAGAGTTCTAAGGTGTTTGTTGAATTTCTAAAATCTTCTCTTTCTGATTGTCCAGAGGATAATTAAATTGGTTTATAAGTTAGGCTGTACATATTTTAATCAATTTTCAGATCAAATATTACTGGCTTTGTGTAAATTGTAGATTTTAAGATACAAAAGTTAGGCTGATTTAAAAATGGGAAAGATGATTATAATTTACAAGGGTGGAGCCATTAAGAGATAAGTGAGGCAGCTATCCCTATTTTGATTGAAAAATTCAGATGATATACTTTATTAAATTACTAGAAATCACAAATTTGTCTCCATAGACTAATTAAATACATCAAATTCAAGTTCAAATTTATTTTAAAATCAAACAAATCTCACCATTTATAATTTATTTGTCCAATTGCATAATTTAAATGTCCAAAGCCCAATTGTATCCATTAAAAACAAAGCCTAGAATCTAGATGGATATTTGATATGATTTAGTTAAAATTCCCACCTTAACATTAGGAATAATGTTAAGAATCTAAACAATCAACTCCCAACTAATATGATAGTAATTTATTAGATGATGGAAATATTAATTTTACTATTTATAAAACTCACTTTTCAATGGATGAATGGTACATAACAATTGGGACTTACGTAAGGATTCAGAATCAACTGTTGAGATTTCTAACATTATTTTAATATTAAACCATAAAAATTCTCTCTATTATCTAGGAAAACATAACAAAATATTCAAAACCATAGATTTGCTCTTCAATCTTCACGATTTGCCAGCCTTCTCTTAAAGCTTTGGCTGCTTAAGAAGTGTAAGGAGAAATAAGATTAAAAAAGTAAGGAGGTAAGACTTTAACATCTTTCTTTCTTTATATTTTTTATCAATCATTTTTTTGGGAAATTTATAAAAATAACCAAATAATTTTGTCATTTTTCACATTTAACCATTAATTTTTTTTTTCTATCATAACTAGTCGAATACAATGTTTCTTCCCTAAATTATCCATGTTAGTTCATAGCCAAACACAACTTCTCTCCCTCCTTATCAAACCAAACGCAGCCTTGCCCTCTAGAATCATCACCGGCAACGGCAAAACCTAGGAAAGAAAATTGGATTTGTAGAAATATTACGTATGAAGTGTTTGATAAAATATTTCTTAAATTGTTTATACTTTGTTTTTGCATCACCAAGTGTTAAAAATGTGTTTGTCAACTTCAATTTGTGCGAGAAGAGAGTTCAGAGCAATTATATGTTGGTGCGACAAGCACCTGTTGCATGAAATTGGTGTGACAGGCAACTTGTCGCACGAAATTGATGTGACAGGCTGCAACTCTCTCTTGTGCGACGGGTTGCCTATCGTACGAAATTGGTGCGACAAGCAAATAAGTGCGACAGGCACCTTGTTGCACCAATTTCATGTGACAGGCGCGTTGTTGCACCTGATTTTGCGAGATGGGTGCCGGCACTGAGCCCATGACAACTTCAATCTTCACCCATGCACCACACCAACAACTTTACACATGCAATCAATATCACAAACACTTTAATCTTCACTCACCATCACCAACACAACGAAAAAGAACAACATAAAAGAAGAATAGAAAATGCTTCAAAATCTAAGGTTTTTTAACTAACCTTTGGTTTTAGAACTTGGCCGAAATTTTGGTGATGTTAATTGCCGAGGATGGAGTCGGGAAGCCGCCGACGATGAGTGATTACCTTGGGAGAGAAATCGTTGGTTATAGAGAGAGAGAGAGAGAGAGAGAGAGAGAGAGAGAGAGAGAGAGAGGAAGGAGAGAGAGGAAGCTTGGTGAAAATGGGAGGGGTATTTTCCCCACTTGAGAGGGTTTTTGGCTAATATTGATAGAAAAAAGTTTGGGGGGTCATTTGTGAAAATTACAAAAAAATTTAGGTTATGTTTGTAAATTTCCCTTTTTTTCCACTAGTTTGATTTTCTGGTTATGCCACTAATAATTTAGAGACAATATTTTATTTAAATATCATTAGTTTTATTTTACTATTCTAACAAGTAGGAATGATCAAAGAAAAAGTTTAAAACTAATTGAATATTTTGCTTAGTTAAAAAAAAAACAAAAACTAAACGAACAAGTTTGGAAGCACGGCATGGAATTGTGGAAGAGTGCAGATGGCAAAAGGTAGAAATATCAATTTCTACAAGGGTACTCCTAATTTTTAATTCAATGGGTTTACTTACAAAATAACACATCTTTATGTTTTAAAGGGGTGTGCTTGGAATTGGGGAATTATTACAAAAAGACGGAAAAAAAAGGAACCCACTTCTAGGAAATAATTGTAATAAGTTCAATTTTTTTTAAATACACAAATTAACAAAAATTTTGATAATTAATCAATTACATTATTCTCATAATTTTTTTAAACTTTGATTTATTTGACCATTAAGATTACTTTAACATAAGTTTAATTTACTATTTTATCTTAATAATTTAAATGACTAATTTGCCCAAGAAACATGAGCTCTTGTATATAATAGTTTAGTTATTAAATTTTATTTGACCAAATAATCTTCAAACTTCTTTTTTTTCTTTTACTTTCTAAAAATACTTTAAACTTATTGCAATTATCTTTAGAAGTGGAATGGATTTAGAAAATTTGTTCGGGGATCACCACACCTATTAATGCCTATCTAATGATTTATAAATTTCTTTTAGATTATTTTCAGTCACTCAGACCCAGAATACATTAATTGTGTATGAGTAATGATATAGCCAAAAACTCTTGTACAAACTTATTTTGTACAACTTGATGTGGTATGATAAGATTGGTTGAATTAAATATCACTTGGCCCACATGATTTGTTTTTATTATTTTATATTTTCATTCAACCAATGAATTAATGCCACGTAAGTTTGTACAAAATAAGTTTGTACAAAATAAGTTTGTACAAGAGTTTGTGGCTGTATCATTACTCATTGTGTAATTAATTCGTCTCTTGACAAAATAAAAGAAGCGAACGTGATGTTATTACTCCATTTACTAAAGTGTGCACTCATTTGAACCCACAAATTTTCTTTCTATACCCATATTTAAATACATTTTTTTAATTATTAAATATCCTTAAAAAATTATTCACCCATATTTAGTATGACTATAGATATCAATTTCCCAACAAACCATTAAACTTGAAAATATTTTTCATCCTAAAGATGAAAAAGAAATTGATATGCGGTCTACATTATTTGCTAGGCTTATTTTGAAAATAAAAATAAAAATAAAAATCTGTGGATTGTTTTTTTTTTCTTCTCAGTTTTTACATCCTAAGGTTCAATACTAAACTTATTCAAAAATAAATAAGATGTCAAATATTTGACTCAATACTAATATTACTATCCATATGCATAGCCATAATTCTTTACGATATTCACATCCAATTCATATCTATTTTTAGATGCTATCTGGATATCGATACGAATTTTATCCATATGAATGTGTTTAACCTTGGATGTTTAATTTTTTTAATTAAAATAATATATATAGTTTGAAATTAAAATTGATAATATAAAATATTTTGACCAATATCAAATTCTAATATCAAATTAGTAATAAGTCTCAAATTACAAATCCTTTTGAAACTAAATACAAAAGTTCAATCTTTTTAATAATCCTTGTTTATGACTTGTAAACTTTCAATCTCCAACATGACCAACATAAAAAATCTGCTAATTAAAACAAAGGAAAATTATCATTCATATACCCTATATTTGCTCTGTTATAAAAAATACTACAACACTTTGAGGGTGTATCAATCGTCCACCCTTAGTTGACAAAATGTATCAGCCGACCACCAAACCGTTAGTTGCCGTTTGAAAGTTAACGGAGTTATAGTGAATTGACGATTTTACCCTTGAAAATTATCACTTGTATACTCTTACATTCTCTTTTTATCACTTGTATACCCTTAAATTATCACTTGTATCATATGAAAAGACCAAATTACCCTTCTGACGTTATCATGAATTGACGATTTTACCTTTAAAAATTATCACTTGTATACCCTTACATTCTCTTTTTATCACTTGTATACCCTTAAATTATCATTTGTATTATATAAAAAGACCAAATTACCCTTCTGACGTTATCATACTTAAGTAGCAACTAACGGTTTGGTGGTCAGCTGATACATTTTGTCAACTTAGGGTGGACGATTGATACACCCTCAAAGTGTTGTAGTATTTTTGATAATGGAGTAAACTAAGGGTCTACAAATGATAATTTCTCTAAAACAAAAAACGTTAAACAAGTTGCATTATTCATGACTACGATTATTCATAATTAAGCATCATAATAAACATCAAGCACATGTAATCATCTTTTTACTCTTTTAATGATAAATAAAGGTGCCGATATTGACCCTAAGAGAAGAGGTGAAGTAAATTATTAAAGGGAGCGGATTTGTGGACACTCCCTAAAAATTAACAACAATTAATTTGTAATTGTGGAAGTCGGTTTGGATTGGGAACTTTGTATATTCTATGCAACTTAAACCTTTAAAATGACACAGTAAATGTAGTATTAGTTTGTTCTAGAATTCCGGGCTTAATTTGTTATTTTTCGTGACTGTTGTTTTCTCTTCTAAGATAGAATTCTTTGGTTCCTACTTGTTTTCAGAATTTACCTAACAATATAAAAAACATGGTCTTTTTCTACAAACATTACCAATTGCAGCAAAAATTTAATCGAAATTTTGATTATCTTCGATTGTAAAAATTAGTTCTTCGCTAAAAGAATAAATTGATATCCCATATTTTCAATGGGGAAGTAACTGTAGAAAATAACTTAATAATTGAAAGCTAACACTTTTTTTTTTGCAAAAATTAATGGCGCCAATATCATTTTCAATGATAGCAAGTTACTATAAAAATTGTAACAATCTTTTCAATAGTTTTATTAATATTGTTAGAAATACATGATTATTGTGTCCGTAATGTTACACAAATGATGATAGAAGTTTAATTTCAACCAAATATGAAATTAGTTGAAATAAGTGGTGAAATCTTAAAATTTTTTGTGGTAATGTTAAGCTATTATTGTGAACTGGGTCAGTTGATGTTGATGTGTGCTAATGAGCTGGCTTGGTGAATGATGATGTATGCTAATGAGTTGACACTTGTGTCAAGATATATGCACAAAATGTGAAAAGCTAATTTGAAGCGCATGACGATGTAGATTCCCAGCTGCCTAATTGTAATTATTCAAAGGATTAAGCTACTTAGTAATTTTGTTGCTAGATTGAAGTTAGTTATTATTTGTAAAGTACTATAAATAAAGCTATTTTGCATATATTAGATTCATTCAATAAAATTCTAGATTCATTCATATTCTTCTTAATCATTTTCTCTCATTTTTCTTACAATTCATACAAGCTTATAAACTCTAATATGGAATCAGAGCCATCAACTATGTCAAATTCAAATAAAATAACTTATTCTTCAATTTCTCTCAACTTCATTCAACCTATCAAACTTGATTGATTAAACTATTTTGTGTGAAAAGCTCAAGTTCGTGCATCTATCATAGCTAATGGACTTGAAGGTTTCATTAATGGTGACAATGTGTGTCCAAATCTTTTCCTTATTGAATCAACTAGAGAGTCAAGCAGATCTAGAGCTCAAGGCTCAAGATAAAAGAATCCAAAGTACATAACATAGGTGAAGACAAATAAACTTCTGTAAAGCTCGATGCTTTCAGGAATTGTGAATAATGTACTGATCACAGTGATTCACTGTGAAACATCTCTTGAATTGTGGGAGACGCTTGTTGAGATTTTAATGTCACAATCTAAGGTAAGGTATATGCCTTTAAAGATGCAAATTCAATCAAGTAAGAAAAGTTCTCTATCTATAAGTGATTACTTTAATTAGATGAAGAAAATTGTTGATAGCTTGACTATTAAAGGTAATGTTTTTCCTTCTAATGAATTGATCATGCATTTGCTTATTGGATTAGATGATAGCTATGAATCTCTTGTGACAAATATACTTACTAGTCTTGAGAAAGAACAACTTAATGTTGAAGAAGTATGCTTAGTCATGAAATTAGATTGGAGATGAGTAAAGGAAAAAAAAAAGTAAAGAACTATAGCAAATTTGGTTATGCTAAATAAAAGAATGCTAGTTTTGGAAACTTTGGAGGTTATGAAGGTAATAAAGATATCTTTGGTATTGGTTTTAGTACTAGTAAAGAAACTATCTTGTCTTTGGTACTAATTTTAGTATCGGTAAAGAAACTATCTTGTCTTTGGTACTAATTTTAGTACTGGTAAAGAAATTATCTGTCAAATTTATTTCATTCCTGGATATGGAGCATATAAGTGTAGAAATAAGATCAATCAAGGCTTTGTTCCTAGAAACAAAGGCTTTGGCGGGTTTAGGCCTAAAAGAGGTCAAAATTACAAGGCTTTTACTAGAAATGGTTAGAATAGCTTTAGAAGACGTTTTGGTTGTAATAATGCTATTGGTTTAGGACTAGCTTATCCTAGAAAGAATAATTTTTCATGGTTATATTGCCTATTAGAATCCAAGCTTTATGTAGCCTTAAAGTCCTCTAGAGAGTCAAGAGGTTAATTGCAACCACAATGGTGCTCTTGATGGAGTTGCAACAACTAATATGTATGCTAGAAATGTTGGAATTCCTGTAACATTGGCTAGTTATGGTAGTGTTACTGACTAACTTGTTACATTGACTTTGATATAGGTATCGTTTTGTTAATACTCAATTTATCTTGGCACTGAAAAATTACATATAGGAAATGTATGGGATTACTATTCACAATATTGGTTGTGCTAGTATTAAAACATATTTGTAGCACTTGTTTGCCTATACAACGTTCTGCATGTTCTTACTGTTACTAAAAATCTTCTTAGTGTCTCAAAATTACTTGTTAACAATAATGTCCTCACTGAATTTCATGATATTGTTTGTTATATTAAGGCCAAGAATACAAGGATCATATTGCTCAACGGGATTGTTAGAGGAGGATTATATTAGTTGAAAGCTTAACTACAATATATAGTAATTCCAAATTTTATATTCCTATGTCCAATTTGTCTAAGTCAATTTTTGGTTAAAAAATAATTCCAATGTCAATGTTTACTCAGTTGAGTTCTTCTAGTGTTATGACTTATTTATGCTTGTAAACAATTTTCAATTCAATAAAAATGCCTTAATGGCTTTTGTTGCTTCTCATAATAAATCTTTTTATTATAATTTGCTGCATAATAAAATGAGGCATCTAACTGTTCATGCTTTAAAACAAATCACGAAATGTTTAGATTCAATCTTTAATTTTGACAAAAAACTTCAACTTAAATTCTGTGGTGCTTGCCAGCTTGGCTAATGATATATATGTCATTTTCTTACTATAGAAACTTCCAATACACAACCTCTTCTTTCTTCTTCTCAAGGATATCATTATTACTAGTCTATTCTAGATGATTACACCAAATTTACCTAGATATTTCCTCTCGTAACCAAGTCAAAAACCTTATTAATGTTCATTAGTTTAAGAAAAATGATTGAGAATAGGCTGAACAAAAAAATTAAATGTCTTCAAACAGATTAAAGGGTGAATTTAACTCCTTTGTGTCTTATCTTTCAAAACAAGACATTCAATTTAGACATCAATGTCTATACATTAATCACCAAAATGACATAATAGAGATGAAACATAGAAACATCGTTTAAATAGGTCTGACCTTCTTAGCTTATGCTCATTTACCTTTAAAATTCTAATGAAATGTTTTTTATACTGTCTTATATCTCATTAATAAACTTCCTTCATTTGTCTCAGGTAATAAGCCTCAATTTTAAGTGCTTTTTCATAAGATACTTAACTCTACCATAATAGGAGTCTTTGGCTGTTTATGTTATCCCTACATCAGACCGTATAACGAACAAAAATTTGAATATACAAATAGGAGGTGTATCTTTTTTTGTTATAGCTCTCTATACAAAGATTATTAGTTTCTTGATTCATTAGGCTATACTAGTAATCATGTCATTTTTAATGAAACACCCTTTCTTTTTTTAGTTAGATGCTAACTTTTTTTATTTTCTTGGTGATAACTCTCTCTACAAAGGTTATCAATTTCTTCATTCATCAGGCTATACTAGTAATGATCATGTCATTTTTAATGAAACACCCTTTCCTTTTGAGTCAGATGTTAACTTTTCTTCAATTTCAAGGCTCATCTCAATCTTGGTGATACTTCATCTCAATCTTCAGCCACGACAAATGATCCATCCTTACCTTGAACTCCCTTCAATCCAAATTCACTAGAAAAACACAATAGAAGAGCATCATTGTAGTTGCCATTAACTCCTTGAATCTCAGGACGCTTTGAGGACACATGAAGCTTGGATTCTAATGGGCAACATAACCATGAAAAGTTCATTCTTGTTCAGTCGACGATGATGTGTGTTAATGAGCTGGTTAGGTGAATGATGATGTTTGCTGATGTGTTGAACACTTGTGTCAAGATGGATGCAAAAAATGGTGAGAAGCTAATTTGTAGCACCGATGTAACTAGAATGCCAGCTGCCTAATTGTAATTGGTTAGAGGGTTTAGCTAGTTAGTGACTATGTTGTTAGATTGAAGTTAATTATCAATTTTCAACTACTATAAATAGAGATATACTACCTCAGATTGTATAGATCATATTCATTCAATAAAATTCTAAATTCATTTAGATTCTTCTTAATCATTTTCTCTCACTTTTTCTCACAGTCGAAACAAGTTTATAAACCGTAATAGGTAGGCATTAGTGCCACTATTATTTGCAACTATAAGAATTCAACAATAAAAAATACCATACCATTTTTTACTAAATACCAAGGTAGTCACAAGTAAGCATTATAAATCATCAAGTCGTAGAATTTGTTCTATGAACATTTACAAACTTACTAAACTTGTGGTAGAAATAAATTACTATTTTTGATGACTTTTAGATGTTATAAAAGTACATTAACATTTACATCTATGCCCGATAATTGATCGAAAATAGTATGATATTAATAAGAATAGTTTGGGAGATTAGTATTAAATTAATATTAAACAAATTATACTATTTTTTTTTTCATGAGACTTGATTTTGGAAAGAAATTAAGTACTTTCCACCCCTACTGGCTCAAATAAAACATATATTCATTAGACTTGATTGCTTCAATATATATAGACAAGAGGTTGTTAACATGTATGTTTCCATAATGATGATTTTGATGATAACAAACATGTTTTTAAATTAATTAAGTTTGAAGAAGTCTTTAAACAAGTCAAAATACTTGAGCCGTATAATGTTTTGAGCATAGAACAACTTTATGGAAACAAATGGTTTCCTGGTAGCTTAGAAAATGGCTAACTGATTACCTTGAGGCAAGATTTCATCAATTATAGATGAAAGTGGCTAACCATTAGTGGGAAAACGGCTAATCAACATTGTACAGAAATGGAGTTTAGTTTTTAGATGCTAACAACAGACCGTTTATAAAATATGCAAAAAATGGTGAGAAGCTAATTTGTAGCACCGATGTAACTAGAATGCCAGCTGCCTAATTGTAATTGGTTAGAGGGTTTAGCTAGTTAGTGACTATGTTGTTAGATTGAAGTTAATTATCAATTTTCAACTACTATAAATAGAGATATACTACCTCAGATTGTATAGATCATATTCATTCAATAAAATTCTAAATTCATTTAGATTCTTCTTAATCATTTTCTCTCACTTTTTCTCACAGTCGAAACAAGTTTATAAACCGTAATAGGTAGGCATTAGTGCCACTATTATTTGCAACTATAAGAATTCAACAATAAAAAATACCATACCATTTTTTACTAAATACCAAGGTAGTCACAAGTAAGCATTATAAATCATCAAGTCGTAGAATTTGTTCTATGAACATTTACAAACTTACTAAACTTGTGGTAGAAATAAATTACTATTTTTGATGACTTTTAGATGTTATAAAAGTACATTAACATTTACATCTATGCCCGATAATTGATCGAAAATAGTATGATATTAATAAGAATAGTTTGGGAGATTAGTATTAAATTAATATTAAACAAATTATACTATTTTTTTTTTCATGAGACTTGATTTTGGAAAGAAATTAAGTACTTTCCACCCCTACTGGCTCAAATAAAACATATATTCATTAGACTTGATTGCTTCAATATATATAGACAAGAGGTTGTTAACATGTATGTTTCCATAATGATGATTTTGATGATAACAAACATGTTTTTAAATTAATTAAGTTTGAAGAAGTCTTTAAACAAGTCAAAATACTTGAGCCGTATAATGTTTTGAGCATAGAACAACTTTATGGAAACAAATGGTTTCCTGGTAGCTTAGAAAATGGCTAACTGATTACCTTGAGGCAAGATTTCATCAATTATAGATGAAAGTGGCTAACCATTAGTGGGAAAACGGCTAATCAACATTGTACAGAAATGGAGTTTAGTTTTTAGATGCTAACAACAGACCGTTTATAAAAAAAAAAGTAAGCCGACAACTTCTTGCAGGTCACTGAACACTAACAACAATCCGACATCTAGAAAACAATGATCCAACAATTTGAAATTATAGGATTATGGTCACTTACTCAAGTCAAAACAACGATCCGACTATGTGCAAAAAGTTAATAATAGCTAGGTTTCAGCTCCAACTATAAAAAGGCTTAATCAAATTCAAATGAGTAGGATTCAACAATTATCATTGAGCTTGCTATTAAGTATTCAACGTCTCTTGCACTTTAAACTTGTATTCTTTTATCAAATCACACTTTGAGCTTTCATTTGTAAACACACATATTTGATTTCTATATCATATTTGAGTGATTGTAAATGTGGGGGTTAAGAGGTTTGGGAAAACCTCTTGTTGTAAAGGTTAATTGACACCTTAGAAGTCAATTGTAAAGATTTTGAAGCCTTAAGGTGTAAGGCTTGTTTAGTGAAATTCTCAAGCCTGATGCGATTGAAGGCGTGGATGTAGGCAGAGTTTGCTAAATCACGTAAAATTAATGTATTTGCTCTCTTTTACCTTATCTCTTTACATTTGTTAATTATTAAATTTATCTTTATCGAAATCTGTAAGGCATTAGTTTGAGTTGTTTTGTGTTTTTATTTGTTTAAGTTTTTAAAACCCAATTCACCTCCCTCTTGAGTTACATAGCTAATATTTCAAAGGCTAATTAACCAATTAAATTGTCTTCTATAGATTTTCTATAGATGAAAGGAATTATATATATTATAAAGTGAGGGACCTTGGTTGAAGCAATTGAATTTGAATCTAATGGTCGAAATTGAGATCCTACACTTTAACTAAAGTGTGAGATCTCTTATTAGATCGTAATTCTATATATGTAATGAGCTTCTAATTAGGGACCCTTAACTATATTTTAAGCCCTTAGTCTTGTATACAATCCAATTTAAAAGTTAGAATTTTTTTAAATAACATCAATTTAAAATCAACCTTTGGATTGTGTAAAATCATCAATGGCTCAAAATTTATAACAAAAATAATCCAAAATTTTTTAAGTCAAAATGCCCTCTCTCTCTGTCTATATATATATATATATATATAGATTTTTTAAAGCTAAATTATATTATATAGTTTTGGTTGATTGCCAAATTTTAAAGACCTTTGTAAATTAAAATTGAATCATGGTTGTCTTTAGTTCTCATTCGGCTAACATTCTTAATGAAAATAACTTTTAATGATTAAACATGAAAATGAGTTAAAAAAAAAATGTTAGACCTAATCCTAATTTCCTAAAACTAACCTGCTCCCTCTGCTGTCATTCTAATCAAGTTTTGATTTATATTCAAGTAATTTTATACATCAGTTTGTCTAATTGTCAACCCCAACCATCAATTTTGTTTTCAATATGATCATTCAATGTCCTAATTTCATGTAAAAGCTTCCAATTGTTAATATTTAAACAACTACTTGAAGACGACAATCATTAGAAAGGGGAAACAATGAAAAAAAAAGTTTCGCTTTATGATCGCATTATGTTTTATATAGCAAACAAAATACAAAGGTAAAGAAGGTAGCAAATTATATAGGTTTGGCTACTGTACATTAGATAGATTTAAAATCCAAAGCAAATAGAATTAACAAGATTCTAGCACTTTCAGCTCCTATTGCAACTGTTATACTTTAATATATCAATTTTTTTCCTACTGCATGATTTGGAATTAATTAAACTTGGGTTTGCTCACCCGTTGCATTGTATGAAGAGACAAGATCTATTGATGATAAGTAAAGCTTAAAATGCAAGAAGTAATTTCAGCAGTTTGGCTACGATTTATATTGGTTATGTTGAGTAAAACAGCAAAGAATCTGTTGGAAACTAGTGCTGGTTTGATAGTTATTCAAATCCATAGGAAGGAAATTTTCAAAATAACCAGAACCCACAGTGGCATGATACGAGTTGGTCATTTAATCTTTTTGTAGGTATAGGGTGTTGTATGTATTAACAAACCTGCACCCGATTTGACTCATTACCGTCCCTCACCGGATCAACAATTTCCTTCCATGAAATCACAATTGAATAGAGCATATGAAGAAGGGATAAATATAATGGGTGAAAGCATAATAATTAATAAGAAAAAAGAGGTTATTTTATAAACTTTTAATGGGGAAAAGGGGAAGAGTTCGATTTGTTTCATAAAAGAAGTTATGGGGGTTGGTGGATTGACATTTTTTAGTCTATTTGAATTGCTCAATCCAACCCGCACTAATTAATTTGGTGCGTTTTGTGCTGTTACACGGTTGGTCGGGTTGGCCACTGGGCTATTTTATTTATATAGGACAAAATTATACATGCTTTATACAAATATGATAACGGTAATAGGACTAGGCTCTATGAAATTTTGGTAGGTTTTGATGTTTACCCATAATAAAAAAAAGTTGGATTTTGTGATTTCAGTTTTTTTTTTTGGGTAAAATGTGATATAATATACTTAAATATACATTTTATTTATCAGTTTTCCCATGAAATTTATTGTATTTGATCTGTAATAGTTAAGTTTCTTCGATTCTTGGTTCCGAATCGCATTCTAGACTTCTAGATGTCTAGGCATGTCAATAAGTTTAGAAGTTTAGGACTTAAATCTAGGGTATGGAATTTTTAACAAAAATTGTTTTTGTTAATATTCTTACTCTGATGTCACTTGTTATCAAGTAAATGGATTTGGTATGTAGTATTGTCTTGTACAATGGTGAATGGATTAATCAAGTCAATGAATACAAATTCAATGCCTTAGCCACAAAAGGAACAATAGTGCATCCTTCTTTAACATATTTGCAATTGCTTGAAAAGGTGGCTTGAACTATTAAAATTGGCATTTCAAAGTAAGAAATTATTATGAAGTTCAAATGCAATTCGACATATTTGATTCCACCTGTGGTGCTTATCTCAAATGATGATGTGCAATTTTTTTTTTTTTTTGCATAAAAATCTTAGTGTTATCACATACAAAACACCTTTTTATGTCATATCAATATAAGTTAACTACTTCCATACTACAAACAAATTTAAGTGGAGAGGATAGTCAACATTATAGTTCATGTGAGGAGAGTTACGCCTATCCAATATTTGTGCTATCAACTCTTTCCAATGATGGTGTATTAACAATCTATGAGGCGAGATCAGCTGCAAACATTTCTCTCTTAGATCCGGTTTACCACAAGAAAATGTACCCAGTACAAAGCCTATGAATGAGCATGAGATTGAGCCAACCACCAACAATAGTTATATGCCTAACAGTAAATTTAGTTTTCTTGCAAGTAGTAATGTCGCGAGTACTAATGATGTATACAATTGTATTTACAACATGAAAAATGAAGTTGTTTGTGACAGTGATGGTTTCATCGTAAATGTGTTGTTTGCATCAAAAGAAGAGTGGCAAGCGAGGCTTTATAAATTTGCTTTGCAAGTGTGCTTTACAAAAGTAGTATGAGTTTAAAACAGATAAGTCTAGGAAGAATATTTTGATTGTTACTTATATAGATAACAACTGTCATTAAAGTATTCGTGCTACAAAAATGAAGGATTCAAGTTACTTTCAAATTTGAATGTACCGTAATAAGCATAAATGTTTTATTAGTGTGGATGAAAGAGATCATCTACATGCATCAATGAAATTGATTGGGCATACAATTTAATATAAATTTGACAGAACTTTATCAGCATTCAAAGTAAAGGAGATTAGGAGAGACTTGCAAAAACATTTATATTATAATATTAGTTACCATAGAGCATAGAGTGCGAGGGAGCATGCAAAGACGCTTGCTAGGGGTTTGAAAATGATGTGAAAATAAAAATGTTGATTCTCGTGATTTGGGTAAAAAGTTTGTTTAGTTTTTATATTATGAGGTTAATGCTTGTTTTGTTCCTATATTTTTAAAAATATCTCAAAATTTCCCATCCGTTAAACTATGGACACCCATAACATTACTTTTTTGTTCATTTTGACTTGCTTTTGTAATGTTATCATTTTACAATAATGTTTTTTTGTGACATTACTAAAATGAAATTACCAAATTTAATTCCTAAAAATAAATTAACGACAAAAAGAATATATATTAATTTTTGTGAAAGCTCACGTATGTCCAAAAAAATTAATATTGCAAAAAAAATTAAACTACCAATTTTTTGGACATTAATTAAAGAATTAATATATAAAGTCCCTAATAGAGTGTTCCACAAAAATTAATATATATTCTTTTTGTTTCTATTTTATTTTTGGAGTTAAATTGGTAATTTAATTTTTTCTTATTATTAATGTTAAATAAAGAGAAACGTTATTTAAGAGGGTAATATTATAAAATCGAACCAAAAGGAACAAAAGATAATAGTAAGGGTATCAATAATTTAACATATGGATGTTTTTGAGGTACTTTTAAAAATATAGGGACTAAACATGCACTAACATTAAAATATAAAAGCTAAACGAACTTTTACTACTCGTAATTTTATTAAGTTTGATAGTTTAAATCAATTCACTCATTTATTTATGGCTATTGGTAGTTGCCTCAAAGGGTTCAGTTTTGTTATTAGACTAGTAATTGCAATCTATGGCACATTTCTAAAAGGGAAATATAAAAGAACCATGTTTGGATATAAAAGAACCGTGTCTGTGATTCATGCATGAATGATAACAATCAAATATATCCACTTGCATATCTAGTATTCTACTTGCATTTGGTGTTGGTGATAGCAAGAATGATGTATCATGGGAGTGGCCTTAATCAAAACTAAGGGATTCAATTTGCAATGTCAAAAATTTGGTTTTTATTTTAGATCATAATGGAAGCATAAAAAGGGGTGTTGACATGGTGCTTCTAGATGCAAGCCACGATATTTGCATGTTTCAGGCCAAAATATGATGTTAAATTTTAAAAAAGTTGATATATACAAAATTCTCGTACACGCTACAAAGTTATATTGTGTTTCTTAATTTGACAATGTCATGAAATGAGATAAACATGATGAATCCATACATTGCTTAGTACGTATCTGAATATGGGTATGATAAATGGCCTTGTGCTCACTTTGTTGGAAGACGTTGTATAATGGCAAGGATGTTACCAATTCATAAGTTTTTTGAGTATTAATTTACTGAGAGTTTGGTCTTGCAAGCGACATCAATTGGCAGTGGACACAACTGCAAAACTCACAAAGTGGGTTGAAAACAAACTTCTTTTGAAGCAAGATAACTCTTGAATGTACTAGGTTTTGTCTCTAAACTTGCATGAATTTATTTTGAAAGGTGGTGACTTTGAGGGCTATGTTGATATGCTTGTCAAAACTAGTAATTTGCGAGACTCCAACTCAACCATTTCTTATGCAAACATGCTGTTTTCGTGTGCAGGCATCAATCTTTTGAATATCACTCATTTTGTTCTTCATACTAAACTACCAATGCATGCAATTTTTTAAATACAATAACCTATGCAAAAGATAATAAAATTAGTATTATAAAATAATTAAAAATGGTTATATGCATTAATATTTAACTTAAAAAATTGTTATTGAAAATATACTTTAGGAGATCATCATAGTGAACTTTGCATGATGCAGCCCAATTAAAAATCTGAGGAATTGTACTCTTATTGTGCATGGAAAAACTCTCCACATCAGGCATTGCCTCAAAAGCCCATATCTATACGAGTAACATTTAACAAAATAATAAAGTTTTAGGAAAATAACGATTTGTCATTTAATTAAATTATAAAGTTTAAAAAGAAGTTGATTACTTGGAACGCAATTAGAAATTCAGCAAGGTGAGGTCTTTTATAATCTTTTCTTCTTATGTATTCTCAAATGATCTATTAAATCTTTTTTTAAACTTTCTAAAGTTTTCATGAAACAAATACGATACAAAGAATAACTATTAAAATCCTCAATATTATCTATATGTCGTACGTGTTTAGGTTGCGCCTTAATTTTAGGATCTTTCCTTAGAAGAACAAACTTTAAAAAGTAGAATATAACAACCTTTACAATTTTTCTATCATTAGTTAATGTGGAATTCATGAACAAGTCTTCTAACTTAGAGGTGGTGCATCTTTTAAGGCCATCCATTAACTCCTTATACAATCTAGTGCTGCCATTGGCATCTATATTGTATGTATTGGTCAAACCACTAGTGCAAACTCCTCCATAAAGAATCTACACACCTTGTTCTCCAGCTTAAACCACATAGACATATCTAACAATTGCATTTTTCTAAACAAAAGGCTATTTAATTCTGATTCTTGCAAAGAAACTCTTGAATATTCTTAATTGTTTTCATTTCGAAGATGGTTGACACCTTAGTTTTGAAATGGTCAACTTCATTTATTTTTATTTCCAATATAGGTGATATCCTAGAGGAAAATACACACACGTTTCATCATTAATATAATGGCTAGTGTTATGTTATGTTCAACGTAACATACACACACTTACAGTAACAATAATAAAATATGACTTGTTACTGTTGTTGTGAGTGTGTGTACGTTATGTTTAACGTAACGTAGAGTGATCCTAATATAACACTTTGTAAAAACTTATACACACGTGCACGTTTCCTCATTAAAATAATATAATTTTTTGTAAAAACCCAACCAATTATGTAAGTTCTCAACTTTTGAACCAAATAAGTCTAGAAGTCTAGACTAACAACCTAATAGAAGTTATCCAAAGCAAGATAACCCTCTTTATCATCCTAAAATAACATCTTCATCTATGAAATTCTAAAAGCCCTACATAGTAATTTCAAAAGTAATAAACCCTACATTATCAAAGCTGAAAAATTTAAAACTCTGTTGTTAACTAACCTTCAATTTTATGTTTCTATATTCGATTTATCTATTCTAGTGAGACACCCATGAACAGCCGACGAAAATGGAGATTGACCGTGAAGAACTTGATTATCCTTCTCCCTCACATATAAACCTCACCACATCTCTGGTACTAGATTTCCTAACTTGAATTTTGTTTTTTTTTTTTCAGCTAATGACAAGAGTATTTGTATATTTTCACTTACTATCATGTCAAATTCTTGCCACGTGAAACTATTGAGTCGTACCGTAATTATTTACTAATTATTGAGCCCCCTTGGTCCAATATCCTCTTTGCCGACTGGGCGTGGGTGATGGCTAATGACGATCCTAGAGGTAAACGTGGCACACGCATTTCCACAATTTCTCTCATCTCATGGCGCGTAAGGACGAAGAGAGTCTTAAAGTCTGAAGCCAGCTAACGCCTGATAGCGACAACTTTTCCTTTCCTTTGCTACATGTGATACCTCAACCAGAATAATTACATAAACCCAATAAAGAAGTCAAAGGATGCCAAAACAATAATTACATAAACCCAATAAAGAAGTCAAAGGATACCAAAACAACTCTCTCTCTCTCTCTCCCTCTCCCCTCTCATGAAACGGAGATTGAAGAAGAAAAAGAAATGAGTTCTGCAAAATTGGAGCTGAGACTGAGGGAGTACGCTGAATGGGAAATCAATGCGTTTCTTTGGATCTCTCTCATCACAGTCACGCTTGTTTTGCTCCAAATAGTTGTCAAATTGTTCAGACTCCGTCACCATGCTCGTAAAATCCCTGGCCCCCCCTGTTCTTCTTTCTACGGCCACTGCCCCCTGCTCTCCACTCAGTCTCTCACCGGTCAGTATGATCATTTATATATTATCATTTCACCAATTTGCAATTATGGGTTTCTTATTGGGTGTGTGTTTTTTCTTCATTTGTTTATTTTTATTCATCTGGTTGAGTTGAGTTTGAAACTCAGATCCTTTCGAACCCCTTGTATTGCTTTAGGAGCTTTTATCGGTTAAGCTAATGAGCAACAACTGTTATGGGGTTTATTTGTTTTTCAGAGCTTTTAGCAGAATCGCATGAGAAATATGGGTCACTAGTGAAGCTATGGTTGGGTCCCACTAAGCTGCTGGTGTCGATAAAAGAGCCTGCACTTATCAAAGAGATGCTTTCAAAGGCTGAGGATAAGCTGCCTTTGACTGGAAGGGCTTTCCGGTTAGCCTTTGGACAATCCAGCCTTTTCTAACAACCTAATAGAAGTTATCCAAAGCAAGATAACCCTCTTTATCATCCTAAAATAACATCTTCATCTATGAAATTCTAAAAGCCCTACATAGTAATTTCAAAAGTAATAAACCCTACATTATCAAAGCTGAAAAATTTAAAACTCTGTTGTTAACTAACCTTCAATTTTATGTTTCTATATTCGATTTATCTATTCTAGTGAGACACCCATGAACAGCCGACGAAAATGGAGATTGACCGTGAAGAACTTGATTATCCTTCTCCCTCACATATAAACCTCACCACATCTCTGGTACTAGATTTCCTAACTTGAATTTTGTTTTTTTTTTTTCAGCTAATGACAAGAGTATTTGTATATTTTCACTTACTATCATGTCAAATTCTTGCCACGTGAAACTATTGAGTCGTACCGTAATTATTTACTAATTATTGAGCCCCCTTGGTCCAATATCCTCTTTGCCGACTGGGCGTGGGTGATGGCTAATGACGATCCTAGAGGTAAACGTGGCACACGCATTTCCACAATTTCTCTCATCTCATGGCGCGTAAGGACGAAGAGAGTCTTAAAGTCTGAAGCCAGCTAACGCCTGATAGCGACAACTTTTCCTTTCCTTTGCTACATGTGATACCTCAACCAGAATAATTACATAAACCCAATAAAGAAGTCAAAGGATGCCAAAACAATAATTACATAAACCCAATAAAGAAGTCAAAGGATACCAAAACAACTCTCTCTCTCTCTCTCCCTCTCCCCTCTCATGAAACGGAGATTGAAGAAGAAAAAGAAATGAGTTCTGCAAAATTGGAGCTGAGACTGAGGGAGTACGCTGAATGGGAAATCAATGCGTTTCTTTGGATCTCTCTCATCACAGTCACGCTTGTTTTGCTCCAAATAGTTGTCAAATTGTTCAGACTCCGTCACCATGCTCGTAAAATCCCTGGCCCCCCCTGTTCTTCTTTCTACGGCCACTGCCCCCTGCTCTCCACTCAGTCTCTCACCGGTCAGTATGATCATTTATATATTATCATTTCACCAATTTGCAATTATGGGTTTCTTATTGGGTGTGTGTTTTTTCTTCATTTGTTTATTTTTATTCATCTGGTTGAGTTGAGTTTGAAACTCAGATCCTTTCGAACCCCTTGTATTGCTTTAGGAGCTTTTATCGGTTAAGCTAATGAGCAACAACTGTTATGGGGTTTATTTGTTTTTCAGAGCTTTTAGCAGAATCGCATGAGAAATATGGGTCACTAGTGAAGCTATGGTTGGGTCCCACTAAGCTGCTGGTGTCGATAAAAGAGCCTGCACTTATCAAAGAGATGCTTTCAAAGGCTGAGGATAAGCTGCCTTTGACTGGAAGGGCTTTCCGGTTAGCCTTTGGACAATCCAGCCTTTTTGCTTCCTCTTTTAACCAGGTACCGTTTGTTTGTTTGTTTTTTTTTTTGAATAAAAGAATTAATGATCAATTTCTGTTGTACTATAATGTTGTAGATTCTGCTTATTGTGGTTGTATGATATTTACCGAATGTGTTTTATATGAACTGTTACTTTAAGCTTCTGTGTAATTTCTTTCTTCTGGAGTCCTTGGATGAATTAATTTCATATCTTTGAGGATGTGAATGCTAGATTTTTGGGGTAATCCAATTTCAGGCCTTCAAATCATGAATTCATGAATTTATTGCATGTTTTTCTTTTTAATATAAGTTTTTTTCCCTATATAAAAGGAAAAAAGAACTTAGTCAATTATCATTATTTTAAGACATCGTGATGGGCTGCTGACAGGTCAGTTAATGGATTAATTCTCTTAATCTTCTTGTGTAGTAAAATATTTCAATTTTGAATATGTTGTTATTTGTATTGGTCTTTCTAGCGTAAAGTGATTTATTGTCTTATATTTATAATTACATGTAGGTGAAAAAGAGACGGGAAACATTGTCAACAGAATTGAATGGCAGGTTGTTGGAAAGAGGAAAAGTAATTCCTGCAAGGGTTGTGGACTGTCTCATGGAAAGAATACATGATATCTTGGGCAAAGGAAACATCAGTTGTAAGATGATTTCTCAACATGTGGCTTTTTCCTTGTTGGGAGCCACAATTTTTGGAGATGAATTCTTTGCCTGGTCAAAGGCAACTGTTTACGAGGAGCTTTTCATGACGATTGCTAAGGATGCCTGCTTTTGGGCCTCATATAGTGTTACTCCCTTCTGGAAGCATGGGTTTTGGAGGTATCAGCGTCAGTGTGAAAAATTAAAATGTTTTACACAAGATCTTATTCAACAATGCCAGAGAAACTGCAAGTTAATTTCTTGCATGGACCATAACTTTGATAATGAAACTGCATATAAGAGAATGGAAGCTGCATTAGGTGGACCATCTAGTTTTGATGCTCTGGTATCGCAAGAGCCCAGTGGCTATCTTCAAGCCAGAGAAGAACCTTGCAGGAATATTATGGGTGTCATGTTTCATGGATACTTAACTACAGCTGGTTTGGTTGGTAATATCCTGGCAAGGCTCGCTACCCACCAGGATATACAGGAAAAGGTAGCCATCTTCTCTTTCCACTAAAATTTTCTTTTTAAGTTTATAATGCGGTATTGGTTTAAATTTTAGACATCATCTCAGAAATGAAGTTGAAAACTTCAAGCATTTCAGATTCTGACCATTATTCTTCCTTTCTAATATGCTATGATGTATTTATTGTTTGTGCTATCTTCTTGAATGCTGTACTTGGTACAGTTTCTTTTTGATTTCTATTTGTGCATAGTTCCTTCCTTTTGCCTCTCTCATTGGCATCTTCAGTCTATGCTATGAAGTTGGTTACAAGTAATTACGCATTTGAACTTTCTTTTTCTTCATAACTTGCTTCTTGGTGCCTATCTACAAACTCAAAAGCCTAGTGAAAAAAAGCCCTTTCCCCTGCTTTGCTTAGAGTTTTTCCAGTTCAATTCTATCTTCTTTTAGATACCTTGAGTTTACATTGTATGATATTTAGAATGCACTTTACTGAGCTTTAAGAATTAGACTTCGTCACAGCATGAGATAGTTCTCTCAATCTTTATTCTCAAGTATAATTTCATGTTAGGATTTGTTTTATACTTTGACTTTGATTTTTTTTAAAAATTTTTTATGCATAATTATCTAAACATCAATTTTCAACTTGTTGATGTTCTTGAAAAATAGAGCTTTTATCCCTAATTAGACATGTATTTCTTTTATTATAAAATTTTGTGTAACGTTATTGTTTGTTTAAAACTTTTTGTTACCTATATATTAAAAGATAATTATTTTGCCCAGCCTAGAAAAATTTCTGGCTACGCCCTGGACCTGGAGAGAGGTCTGAATTGATGGTTGTTAATAATCCTCTTCATCCTTCACTATTAACCGACTAGAGTTCATATGTTCCTCACATGACTTTTTGAAACTACTAAGACCATGACTTTAGTACATAAATGATGTTTGTTTATTTGAAAGGAAACACAAGAATTTTATTGAATGAGGGAGGATGTTAAGAAAGTGAACCCAAAGGTCCATAAGGGCAGCAGAAACACCCTTTAAAAGCTACGTACTATCTCTACAATATAAGATTTATGTATCTGTACCCCAGACATTGTACCAGTCCAAGATTAATGTAAAATGAAAGGAGCCTGAATCAAACCAAATTAACTCAAGGCCCTTTCCAGTTGAGATGGATGGAGAGAATTGATGTCTTCAAAATCATTAAAGATCAGTGCACAAAGAGAAGCAAAATATTCAAGTTTTATCCCATACCTGTTCACATCCCCCTCTTTCCTCCAAAAGTATAGCTATGTTGCTTTTCAAAAATCACCCATAATGAAGTAAGGGTTGTACAATTGAATTAGGTCAGCTTTTCTTCTGGAGTGACCAAAGTTCATAAAATGTTCAGGAATTTGAAGTAAAGAAAAGTAAGATATGATGTAACGTGCGTATTTGGAAGTGATCTAAAACCATCTAAATAATGCGCCTGCTATGCTTAGCATATGCCTGGAAGCTTGTGGAAAGGAAAAAGAAGCATGACATTATATAAGTGAATTATAACATTGTTTTACTGCAGCTGCTCTAATGGTTATGCGATGGACGTTATATCACAAATAGCAATGAAAACTTCTCAAATCTTAATTGAAGTTCTATTGGGATTTTGTTGCCATTGTTATTTATAATATTGAATTCAATTGCCTGATTAGAGCACCTGCAATAAATTGTCGTCAAGGATCATGCAGTCGATAATATGTGCTCATGGAGCATGAAAAGAGGAATGACCAAGTCTTTTAAGTTTTTATAAGTCATAGCCTGTTCTTCTATACGCAGAGGTTTTTGTTATATATTGAACTAAATTACATTTGTGTATGGTTTTTTTTCGATTGAGATTTAGATGTTGTCACTCATATGTATAAGATTCAATTCAGATTTCACCACCTTATTCCTCACACTTTCGCAATTTGGGAATCCTTTATTTCTATTTACATTTTAAAATTGGAATTTCTGCAGATTTACTCAGAGATTGTTATGGCACAAAAAGGGTCAGGGGAAAAAGATCAACAAAGTGTTGATAATATGCTTTTGTTATTGGCAACCATTTATGAATCTGCCCGGCTTCTGCCTGCCGGACCTTTCTTACAGAGATGTTCTCTGCAACATGGTGAGGCATTTCTTAGTTTGGTAAATTCTTTGTTTGACATCATTGGAGATAATCCTACACCTTTTTTCCATGAGCACATGTTCTAAGGCTGAATGCATGGGGGCATTGTAATAGTAGACATATAAATTCAATTGATTGTCATCCTTATATAATATAGAACATACATGCACTATTTTTCAACTCCAATGTTGCAGTAAACCTACCATTATTCAAGACTTGGTAGTGCCAAAACGTTTGCGCATTCAGATTCTCTAAGATTCTTTGAAATGTATCTTCAATGCTTTCATTTGTGTGTCTGTGTGTTGGTGTGTATGTGGTGATTTACACATCTGTAACTGCTTCCTTTTGTTGTGCCACTTTCAAAAATATTAGCATATTGCATGTCTTCATTACCTTGCTAATGTGAATTTTTTTTTCACTACTTGAAAGGAGTAGTCACTGATTGTTTATTACTTGTTTGCCTTTTTTGCTTCAAGATTTGACTCTTAAAAATGGGGTAACCATACCTGCTGGAACAGTGGTAGTTGTTCCTATACAGTTGGTACAGATGGACAATTGTAGCTGGGGAATTGATGCTAGTCAATTTAACCCTTACCGTTTTTTGTCAAAGAAGGGAAGGCAATGTGATCAGTTAGGTAATATATCATCTATGGGTTTCAATCAATATATTTTTCGAATTTCCTAGTTACTAATATACTCTGGTTTGCTCTCTCAAATATGTTAACTGACTCTACTTCATTATTTCTTTTTTTAAACATGCTTCTGATATAGTAGTGATTATTTGCACCGCATTAACATGCCTTTTTGGTAATCGTGAGTGATTGTTGTAAATTTAGTTTGCATCGCATTCTATAGGCTAGACATGTTCTAGGTTTGCCCTTCAATTACTCTCATCAGTCAATTGTTATGATGTTCGGTTAAAGATCTGCAACGTTAAATCACTGTTTATAATAATGATTGTTTGCAGGGAATGCTGAAGAGTATGTGGATCCAAGACAGTCCTCGTTTGTTTTGAATGATCCGAATGACAATGCAGCGTTTCTTCCCTTTGGTTCTGGGAGTCGTGCCTGTGTTGGCCAGAAATATGTAACTCAAGGAATTGCTACTTTATTTGCGTCCTTGCTTGAACGCTATGAGGTTTGTAATAATACCGTTTTAATTATTTTCTGACAGATCTTTCTTGTGGTGTGTACACCTGGTGTATCATCATTGTCGATTGTTACAGTTAGACTTGCCTTTTGTTTTGTTGTTCTTCCTTTAACACTAGACTACTAGACTTGCTAACTCTACTGATGATTGCTAGAAAAAAAGAAGATAGAGACCAGAGAAATAGGTCTAGGTGTCTGTTAGTTAGATTGACATTTCATTATATATTAGGATAAATTCCAATAGTACCCCGAGGGTTTGGTTATATATCATCAAAATACCTGCTGCCACTTCATTGTTCTGTAAAAACTGTATTTTGGCCAGATTGACTATTAAAATGACATTTTCTTCCTGTATTTCACTTAGAAGGCTAATGATTAATTTACTCGTACCTTGTATAGTAATTATTAAATTAAAATAACATTCGGCCTCGGAACTAATTTCAGTTTTAAATTTCCAACTCCCAGTAATTCAAGTAAAGTCCAATGTTCCTTTGAAGGTTCTGTGTTTGCAGCTTTGAGGAGAATTATTTTTTTCAAGTGATGGCAGGAATTTGCCATCTTTACAGTCACTCAATTACTAATTGAAGAATACTACCAAATTTTAAATCTAGCCTAAAAGTTTAAGCTTGTAGGTGAAGGCCCAAAAAAATATTTTTAATTCTTTGCTGTGCTCTATGCTTCATCATGTGCAAAGCATGTGAATAAAACAAAACAACAACCATCATCACAACCACAAATACTATCTATTCACATTTCATTGTATGATGTGAAGATTAAAACAGAAAATCACCAGAAGTTTTTCTATTAGCTGTGCTTTGGGCCTTAGTGTCTAAGAAAATCACTAGTTCCTCATTTTTCTTCATTGATCTCGGGTGGGAGGACTGGTCCAACATTTTTACAGGGGTGGATGGATGAATGTACTGATTTTTCATCTTTAATACTTTTTTCACTTTCTTGTAAATGTATTTAGAAATTTAGACTATGGGGTCAAATGTCAGAAACTATTCATAGTTGTCACAATAATAAGAAACAAGTTGAAGCTAGTTGTGTTTTCTCTATCTCTGTCTCTCACTCTATTTTCTTCTTTAATTTTTATTTCAAGATGAATATAATAAATTTTATTTTAGTGATAGAAGATTTATGTGTTGAGCAAGATCTCCTTAAGAAAAAGAAAGCAAGTTGAATCTAAATTCTTCTTGCTATCAGCCTGTGGTGTTGGGAATTGTTTTTCAATTTTGTGATTCCTAAGGATTGAAGCCCACCTTAATAACTTTGAGGTCACCGACGATATGGCATTGGTGTTGCCAACACTTCAATTTTGTCCAACTAAGTAAAATTACTTTAATAACTCAATTGTTGCACTTGCAATTGACATTTAGCACAAGGGTGATGTTGATAACGGTGACCATGCAACTTAGCGGAGCCAGTTCTAGAAAGTTCGATGGTTGTGTCATTATGGATGAATTGTGCTGACTTCAGGGCCAAAAATTTGATAATATAAAAAGACATATTATGAATGTAACTTTTTTAATTAAAATGTAATTTGAGGATGTTTCTTCCGACAAGACAATACCATGCACGGAATGAGAAATTTTGAAATTGTGTGATTTATTTAAAATGATAGCCTGTTTTATTTAAAATCTTCATTATTTCAATGCATGCATTTTGAAATCTAAACTTGTATCTTTTGTTTGAATGGAATAACAGATAAGGCTGCAGCCAGGATCTGAAAAGAACCCAAAACCAACAGTGAACAATTGTGTTTTTCAGCTTCTTCCTTGTCCCGAGATAGTTTTTGTGGAAAGGGTTAGCTGAAAGGGAGAAGGAACACAGGTTGTGGTGTGGATGCTTATTGTTGTTGCTGTCATTTGTCTATGTTATCTCACTTTTTGATGGCAAAAACATTTTTCCTTTACACAATTGATGGGGAAGCTCTTTTCTTTTTGGCTCATTAGCTGTCTGAGGGGGAGGATGTCACATGAGTACTGACTGCTACTCATTTTTTCCCCTCCCTGTTACCAGAATAGCTCAAGTGCTGTCCTAAATGTCATTTATAGTTTCTTGGTTTGTTTTTGAAGCACTCTTGGTCTATATTTACAGCTTAGCATTGTGCTTTTCTTCCCCATGTTTGAACTATAATATTTTCCACTTTCAACTTTGTGTTTTTCGCTCCAAATGGGAGTTCGTATTGTATTTCTATGGTCTATCAACGATGTACAAGTATAGTTTCCCGTTATGGTCTATAGTTGAGCATCTGGCCTTGTTATGCTCTCTTTTTCTTTCGTATGGTATTTTTGGCTTTAAGAATTTGATTGACTTTATAAGTGTAGGTAGATTTATTGTATTCGGTTCATATTTCTAAGCTATGTTAAGCAAACTCCAAACCACGCTATAATTAGGTTCATATTTGATTGACTTTGTAAGTGTCGGTAGATTTATGAATTTGGGGTCCAAATTTAAATTGTAATATTGCTTTAATCTAATAGCTGAAGCAAATTTTAGAATTGCATGATCAACGTTGCTTCGACTTATAAAGATGATCCTTGAGGAGGGTCGGTGCTGTAATTAATTCGGAAGAAAGAAAATGCTAGTGTGGTTTTGAAAGGTCTCTTGCCAGCAAAAGCAAGAAAAGTAATTTCAATGCGGGCAAGAGATCACCGAATTTGTTTCGTGCTAGAGACAAATTCAAACTGACCTAAAGAAAAGCAAAGAATCAAATCTTTACCTTTTTTCCCTTAGTACTCTTGGGTTTCAGTGAAAATCAAGGATTCTAATATCAAGTATACAAGTTACAGCAGAAAATGGAATCAAGAAAGGAAGCAAACCTCATCACTTTCCAATAGATGCAAAATGTAGGTACAGATTGAAAGTGTTATGATTCAAGTATTTGAAACATAACCCCTTTAATCACTACTCCAGAGTCCCATCAAACCATTCTAAAGCCAGTTCAAACATAACCCCTTTAATCACTACTCCAGGGTCCCATCAAACCATTCTAAAGCGAGTTCAAACATAACCCCTTTATTCACTACTCCAGGGTCCCATCAAACCATTGTAAAGTGAGTTGAAAACAGGAACACAGTGGCCAGCTTATTCTTAACATTCCTACATTTTGAATGGACTGGAAGCAAAGAAGTTGATTCAACCAGGTAATATTCCATTTCTGAAGGCTATAAATAGGACACTGAAATTATTAAAGCAAACATACAAGTCATATTCTCCTCATCCGTTTCTCCATTAACTCTTAATTTCAATATTATTAGTTCAACATTATGGCTCAATGGCCAGGCCACGACGATAGCCAGCAACTCATCAGGCGCGACCGGAGCATGGTGTCGATTTCTGATGACAATATGATGATGAGGCAAATTCAAGCAACCCATGCTCCTGATGGAAGAGAAGTTGATGTCAAACCTCTTTTCAACCTCGTTGAGGATATCCTCAATCGCGCCACCTTTCAAACTGATATTGATGAGGCGGTATACTTGTACTCCTATCTTTTGTTTGATGATATCAAATTCCTGAAGCAACATATATGTTTAGCGAGCTAGCTTCGCTATCATTTGTGTCTTATTGCTGCAGGATGCCCAACCTCATTTGGAAATCGAGGACAACGCTCAGCAAGCTGGTTTCCTTGCCATGATTGATGCAATATCATTTACAATTGACAGAATTTCATGCGAGGTTATACAGTGTAATGTCTATATATTTATTATTACAGAACGTATAAGTCGATTTAGTAACAAATGTGAAATTTTTAGATTGCATGCAAGGCCTTGGGTGGATCAGACGCACATGCAACGACTCTTTCTCTGTTCAGCATGCTATCAAACTATTCCTGGGATGCAAAGCTGGTTTTGGCACTGGCAGCATTTGCTCTCTATTATGGAGAATTCTGGCTGCTTGCCCAGATTTACTCAACAAATCAACTAGCCAAATCAATGGCAATCCTGAAACAATTACCTTCCATAATGGAGCATACCAGTGGTCCATTGAAATCGCGATTTGATACTCTTAACAATCTAATCAATGCTATGATGGGTGTCACGAGGTGTATTGTTGAGTTCAAGGACATGCCATCCAATTACATTACGCAGGATGCTCCAGAATTTTCCTCAGCCATGGCTCATATCCCAATCGCCGTGTATTGGATCATCAGGAGCGTTGTTGCTTGTGCTACTCAAATTACTACTCTCACAGGCATGGGCCATGAGTATGTTCCTTTTCCTTTTCCATCTTATCATACATTTTATTATAGAGCAAGCTACCGAATGATCACGTTATTCGTTGACATATACGTAGGTTTGTAATATCAACCTCTGAGGCATGGGAACTATCCACCTTGGCTCATAAACTCAAAAACATACATGAATCTCTGAAGAAGCTGATGGCTACATGCTACCGCCACATAGGTGATTAATTAGCCTTTTACCGAGTTTTTTTGTTGAATGAAAATATGCATTTCACAATAACGACATTGCCTAAAAGGTACATTATTCAAATTTTGTATGTTTAATGATGATGTTAAAATGCAGAGGAAAAGAAGAGTCATGAAGCCTATCAGATGCTAGTCAAGCTCTTTGACTCAATCCACATTGATAACATGAAAGTTCTGAAGGCCTTGATTTATGCCAAGGATGATTTGCAACCCCTTGTTGATGGTTCTACTAAGAGAAGGGTATGCTTCTCCACCAAGCCACCAAGCCAATACTAATATTTTCCAAGTTTTAGCCAAGCTCTACTGACAAAAAACTATTGATTTCTATTGTGGCACGAACAGGTTAATATTGAGGTGCTGCGGAGGAAAAATGTGTTGCTGCTCATTTCTGACCTAGACATTTCCCAAGAGGAGCTTTCAATTCTGGAACAGATTTATAATGAGTCAAGGCTTCATTTAACAAGGCAAGAGAGCCACTATGAGGTTGTATGGATTCCAATTGTGGACCATTTTATCCACTGGGATGACCCAACGCAGAAAAAATTTGAGACCCTACAATCCTCAATGCCATGGTACACAGTTTACCATCCCACTTTGATTGACAGAGCTGTGATCAGGTATGTCAAGGATGTGTGGCACTTCAAGAACAAGCCAATCCTGGTAGTTCTTGACCCTCAAGGAAGAGTAGTCTCCCCCAATGCACTCCACATGATGTGGATTTGGGGAAGCAATGCCTTCCCTTTCACCAGCTTGAGAGAGGAAGCTCTTTGGAAAGAAGAGACGTGGAGGCTTGAGCTTCTGGTTGATGGCATTGACCCTCTGGTTCTTGACTGGGTAATTAAAACTTGCACAGATTCTAATACACACATTTCTGGTTTTCACTGTCTATAAATTCATGCTAATTTGAAATGGTAATTTTCTGATTTGGTCAGATCAAAGAAGGAAAATACATTTTCTTGTACGGAGGTGATGATGTCGAATGGGTGAAGAAATTCACAACCGCAGCTCGCTCAGTTGCAAATACTGCACGCATTCCCTTAGAGATGGTCTATGTGGGGAAGAGCACCAAAAGGGAGCAAGTGCGGCGAATCATGGCAACCCTTGCAGTTGAAAAACTTGGTCACTTCTGGCAAGACTTGACAATGGTCTGGTTCTTTTGGACTCGTTTAGAGAGCATGTTGTTATCCAAGATTCAACTAGGCCGAGCTGATGATCACCACGATCCGATGGTGCCACAAATCAAGAAACTGCTCAGCTATGACAGAGATGGGGGATGGGCTCTGCTGAGCAAAGGGTCTCAGGTTTTAGTGAATGGACATGGCACCACAGTCTTGCCCACATTACTGGAGTATGATATTTGGAAAGAGCAGGTGCCCATTAAAGGCTTTGATGATTCATTCATTGACCATCACCAGAAGATTCATGGAGTTGCACATCCTTGTTGCCGTTTTGAGTTCTCTGCTCATTCCGGTAGGATTCCAGCGAGCATGACTTGTCCTGAATGCCACCGCTATATGGAGAAATTCACAACTTTTTGCTGCTGCCATGATGATCACGTTCCAGGCTCACTGTTTTGAATCTGCATCAATTTCTTTTTAGTACATGTTACTCTTGCCATAATGCTTGAGTATTCCATCTTTCTTATGATATGTAATAAGATTCGATGTGTGAGAATTTGTGATGCCAATGGCCACAGTGTATGGGCTAATTGCAAATTGATGTAAAAAAAAAATTATGAATGAAATGTGTAAATTATTCTATAATTCATCAATAATGATACCTTTATTTCTGCTCTTTTTCTGTTTTAATTAATATTTTCAACGTTCAAAATTTTGAACTCATTTACTTTGTAGTTGAAAGCAGAGATCGCTCAAAAAGTAAAAACTCAATTATTTAGTTATGTTGTGAATCAAAATTGGGAAGTATCCAAATTTTCATGCAAGCAATATAAATGATATGAAGCTAAAGGGAGCACAATGATAATAGACGAGCCAAATTACGTACGGCAAAAAAGCCTGGGTTGGCTCAAGCTCGGACCCACTCGGACCATTCTCACGGTTTTAGCCCGAACTTTCCCCATGAGATCTTGGTAAGGGCTTTGGAAAAAAAGCCCAGATCAGGTCTAAGCCCTTTTTTTTAAAAATAAATTTATAAATTAAAATAATAAATTTAATTTTAAAAAATAATGAAAAAATAAAAAAGTAAGATTAAATTCCTAATATATATTTATATATATATATTAATAATGAATTAAAAAAATTAAAATTATAATAGTAAACTTTTTTTAAGTATTAATTAATTAAGAGAGTGTTTGAATTAGAAAATACAATACTAAAAAATTAAATTTCTAAATTTCTAAATTTTTATTTAATTTATTTATTATTTTATTTTAAAATATTTATTTTTTTAAATTTATTATTGATTATAGCAACTTAATTATTATTAACTTATTTCAAGTTTACAATAATTTTTAAAAATTTTAAAAAATAAGTAAAAATCTAAGCCCGACCCAAGCTTGCAGTGAAGTCGGCCCAAACCTAAGCCTTGCACTTCTTATCTAATGGGCAAACCCTTAATTTACCAACCCTAAGCCGAATAGGGAGGCCAACCATCCATGCACTCTATATCACGTTATTTGTTGATGGAAATAAAGATTACAAAGATATTGCCAGCTGATTATTCTAAGCTTGCAAAGTTGAAATGTCGACGGGTGGCAAGAGTTTGATTTTTGTTACAACAGGAAGTGTGTAACGGACCCTTCGAATTAATAGGTGTAAAACACACCACAATAATCTCAAGGAGTGGAGAGCTATATTCACAACAGCTCACTTAAATATCCACTACATCAAGATAATTGTACATAACCTTTGATTGGGGGAAAAACTTGATGGATAAAAACTACCAAAAAAAATGTAATTTGATGAATTAAAAAGTGGTGTTGGACATGCTTAAAATTTTCTTCGTAAAAAAATCTTTGCTAGTAGAATTGAGTAGCATCAAAACCTAGTCAAGGAAAAGAGTACAGTGCACATAAATCTAGATTGTTTGTAGAAGTTCTTCTTGAGAAAGATTATGCTCCCCTTGATCATTGCTTCCCTGATCAACGCTTTTGATGGGTGCTCGGTGCCCCCTTATGATATCATGTATTAATTTGATAGTCTCTTCTACTCACTTATCAATACTGTATATATCTTCTCACATATTGATGTAAGGAAGCTTTCATTAATAGTCCTGTAAAACTATAAGCAAAATACATCCCATTTTTAAGCGGGTCTTACAGGGTTTATAAAATAACCTGCAAATGCATCATCAACAAGATTTGAAATTTGGTTAGTTAACAAAATAAAATAATCTCAATAACAAATTATATTTCAATAGCAACTTGTGTGCACAAAAATTATAAATGACTGCATTCTTTACGATTCCACAATTTCATGTATAAGTAAAGACATTCTATTATTTTTTGTCTATATCTCGTTAAGAGATCTTTCAGGATTTTTGGTTGATGTGCTAATAATTTATATATTAATTTAATGTTTCCTTAACTTAATTTCATGTCAAATTATATTTTATTATGTTAATTTTTATCTTAACTTTTATATTTGATTATTTTTTATATAATCCAGGATTAAAGAGTAATTACATCAAAATATTTTGAAAGAAATCTGCTTGAGGAATTAGAAAGGATAAAAATAAAGAAATTCAATTGAAACAAATCAATCAAGATTTACCGTCATGTATGCAATCACGTGGGGGGGGGGGGGTGGGGGGGGGGGGGGGGGGGGGGGGGGGGGGGGGGGGGGGGGGGGGGGGGGGGGGGGGGGGGGGGGGGGGGGGGGGGGGGGGGGGGGGGGGGGGGGGGGGGGGGGGGAGCATTGAAGATTTAGTTGACAAATATGACATGCATTGAACTTGGGCTTTTGAATTTGCAATATAATGGCCTAAGAATTTAAAGGTGGTTTGGCTTACTTTTGTGAGTTTCTTTTTCTTTTTAATCCTTTTGGGTTAAGGATTTAAAGGCCACTGATTGAGCATTATAAAAAGAAGAAAACATGGAAAAAGCCGAAGTAGCCGCACGAATAGAATTAAGGAGAAGCAGCCGCAAGACATCGAGAGAGAAGTCGGATTAATTCTTGAGTTTTTTTTTTTATTATTGTTGTTTTTCACTGTTTTTTACATTGTTTATGGATTCTTTTTATATTCTCATGAATTAATTTATTTTGATAGGATTACGATATAGCCTAACTATAAAAATTTAATTTTATAAAATTATTTTATTTTTAGTTTATTAACTCATGATTGAGTGTTCATTATTGTGCTTAATACTTTTAAATATTTGGCTAATATTTAAATGATTTAAGGATACATAACGAGACTGAAAGGATATTTATGTACTTTTATTTCTGTGTAATGGATGCCATAAATTGAAAAAAAGATAGACATGTACCAATATGATTCATGCAATTTTATCTAAGAATTTCCATAGAGCTTAATAAATTTTTATATATTTAAATTCACATATAGATATAGTGGGTTAATATGTGAAGGTATTTTTGATATTGTTCGAGAAAGGATATTGAATAGATTAGGGAAATTCACCATCAACATGGGTAATAATCTTTAATAACATAGATAGAGGATTAAATTAGATTGGTTATAGTGAAATCCTATGTCCTAATGTAGAAGTCTCTTGGTGATTTCTATTACTGCTTGCATCTTTATTTAGTTTTTAGTTACTTTATTTTATTTTAGTTTTTAATATAAATTCACTTATTTGGTTATTATAATAAATTAGGGTTCGAATAATTTCGATAGCTAATAGGATATACAATCTCTATGGGACGATCTTCTACTCTTCATTATATTACTCGTGTCAATTAGTACACTTGCTAATTTACGCAACAAGTTTTTGGTGCCGTTGCTGGGAATTGTTTGGATTAATATCAATACCAACTAGCTTTAGTTTAATTTGAATTTTATTTTTATTGTTTTTATTTTTTATTTTCATTTTCTTGTTTAATTTTATGAGTCGTTCAATAAGTTTTGATATATTGTCTTTTGATCTAGAGATTGAATGTACCTGTAGAAGGCTCAATAGGGAAAGAAGAGAAGATTTGTAGGAACAAAAACTAATTATGGTTGACAAAGCCGTACAAGAAAATAGGGATGCAAAACCTTTATGAGATTATGTTGTGCCTACAGTTAATGGTACCTGCTCAAGCATTGCATGCCCTGCAGTTCAAGCCAATAATTTTGAGATTAAACCAGCTATAATCCTATTATTCAGACGTCAGTACAATTTGCTGGGATGTCAAATGATGATCCAAATGCTCATGTTGTAAATTTCCTGGAAATTTGTGACACATTTAAGCAAAATGGTGTCTCAGAAAATGCTATCAAGCTAAGGCTTTTTCCATTCTCACTAAAACAAAGCAAAAGAATGGTTGAACTCACTCCTTGCTGGTACAAGCACAACATGGGATGGCTTAGTGCAGAAATTTTTAAGCAAAATTCTCTCCCTTAGCAAAAATAGCCAAGTTAAGGAATGTCATCACAACGTTTGCTTAGTTCGAGATGGAGTCACTATATGAAGCATGTGAGAGAACAAAGACCTACTAAGAAAATGCCCACATTACGTTTATCAGTTTGGTTTCAAGTACAAACATTTTACAATGGTTTGGGATCTACTACAAGAACAATGATTGATGCTGCAGGAAGAGGAACTTTAATGGGAAAAACACCAGAAGTAGCTTATGATTTTTGGAGGAGATGGCCTCTAATAATTACCAGTGGTCTTTAGAGTGGTCAATACCAACTACCAAGGAGAATTGTAGGAGCCCATAATGTTGATGTTAACATAGCTTTATTTGCCCAGATAACTGCTTTATCTAATAAGCTAGAACATTTGAATATTAGTCCTATTTAAACACAAGTGTGTAAATTATGTGGAGGTAATCACACCAGTGTCAACTACCAAGTTGGAAGTCCTTTTCCGCCATCATTTACTGAAGAAGCTCATTATGTGTCAAAGTTCCAAAGGCAATAAAACAACTTGTATTCCAACACCTATAAGCCTGCCTAGAGAAACCACCTGAATTTTTCATGGAACAACAATCAAAATACATTGAAGCCACCTCTAGGATTCCAATTACAAGAAAAGAAGTCAAATTTGGAAGATGCTCTTACCTAGCTTACAAAAAATGTCTCAATTTATGACCAAAACTGAGACAACTCTTTTCAAAATCAAGCTGTATTAATCCAAAACCTCAAGATTCAAGTGGGTCAAATTGCAAATTTGTTATCTAGCAAATTATAAGGCTCTTTATTGAGTAATAATGAGACAAACCCAAAGGAACAAATAAATACAATATGCTTCAGAGTGGTAAATAACTTAAAGTGCTTCCAAAAAAAGTAAAGGAAGCTGAAGAGATAACATGAAGCAAAGTAAGGACACCATTAGAACACTTGAGACAAGAAGTTAAGAAATTCCACAATGAACAATCAGCACTAATCAAGGCCTACGTCCCTCCAATCCTTTTTCTTCAGCGTCTTCAGAAAAATAAATTAGTTAAGCAATTCTCTAAATTTCTTGATGTTTTTAAAAAGTTGCATATTAACATTCCTTTTGCAGATGCATTAGAACAAATGTCGAACTGTACAAAAATTCATAAAAGAAATTTTATCTAACAAGAGAAAACTAGAAGAACATGAAATAATATTATTAACTAAAGAGTCCACTAAAATTTTACATAATAAATTGCCACCGAAGTTGAAAGATGAAGTTGAAAGATACAATAAGTTTTTCTATTCCATTCACTATTGGAAATCCTTATTTCGATAAAGCATTATATGATTTAGGTACAAGTATTAATTTGATGCCTCTTTCTATTTTCAGGAAATCAGGACTTGGTGAGCCAAATGCAACAACTGTTTCTCTTCAATTGGCCTATAGGTCTATAAAGTATCAAAGAGGCATGATTGAGGACATACTTCTTAAGGTCGACAAGTTTATATTTCCTGCACATTTTATTGTTTTGGATATGACTAAAGATTGGGAGATGCCAATCATTTTATGCCGACCATTCTTGGACATCGGAATAACTCTTATTGATGTCTAAGAAGGAAAACTACTCCTTAGGATGCAAGATGAGCAAGTCACTTTTAATGTATTCAAAGCAATGGGCATTTAGGAGTACGCACATTATTTGGAAGCTTCACCACCTTACTTACTTTCAAAAAATCTAGAATTAGAGGAGCTTGGTGGAAATCCTTCTCGACCAAAACCTTCAATAGAAGAACCTCTAAAACATAAGCTTAAACCTTTACCCTCTTATTTAAGATATGCTTATTTAAATGATAATTCTAAGCTACCAATTATTATTTCTTTTGCCTTGAAAGATCTTGAAGAGGAAAAGCTAATTTGAGTTCTAAGAGACTACAAAACTGCTCTAGGATGGACTATTGCCGACATCAAAGGAAGAAGTCCTTTAATTTGCATGCACAAAATTCTAATGGAGGAGAGTTATAAGCCTATAGTACAGCCACAAAGGCGTCTAAATTTGGACATACAAGAAATGTTTAGGGTAGAGGTGCTTAAATTATTAAATGCTGGGATAATTTATCCAATCTCTGATAGTTCATGGGTGACTCCAGTGCAAGTGGTACCAAAGAAGAGATGAATGATGATTGTGAAGAGTGACACTAGTGAACTTCTCCTAACAAGGATAGTCACAGGTTGGCATGTATGCATAATTACAGAAAACTTAATGCTGCTACTAGAAAAGACCACTTTCCACAGCTTTTTATTAATTAGATGTTGGAGAGGGTTGTTGGCCATGCTTACTATTGCTTTTTAGATGGATATTTAGGCTATAATCAAATTCCTATAGCACTAAAAGATCAAGAGAAAACCACATTCACATGTCTTTATGGAACATTTACTTATAGAAGAATGTCATTCGGTTTATGCAATGCACCAGTCACCTTTCAATGTTGTATGATGGTTATATTTTTTATATGGTGGAGAAGTTCATTAAGGTGTTTATGAATGATTTTTTGGTTTTTGGATCTTCATTTGATCATTGTTTAAACAATTTAGATATAGTTTTGAGGCAATGTGAGGAGGCTAACTTAGTTCTAAATTGAGAAAAAGGTCACTTTACGGTGCAAGAAGGCATTGTTCTAGGTCATTGTATTTCAACTGAAGGAATTGAAGTGGATGGAGCAAAGATCAAAGTCATTGAGAAGTTAACACCTTGAGAAAGCTATGAGAAGGTTTTTAGGACATGCTGGGTTTTATCAATGTTTTATTAAAGATATTTCAAAGATAACAAAGCCCTTATGCAACCGTTTACTCAAAGATGTGCCTTTTAATTTTACTAATGAGTGTTTGCAGGCTTTTTAAACTTTGAAAGAAAAAATATTATGGCACTTGATTCAGATCTACCTTTCGAGCTTAAGTGTGATGTGAGTGATTATGTTGTTAGAGCAGTTTTGGGACAACATAATAAAAACATGTTGCATGTCATTTACTATGCAACTCGAACTCTAACAGACGTTGAATTATGCTACTACTGAGAAAGAGTTTATTGCCGTTGTGTTTGCACTTGAAAAAAATTCACTCATATTTGCTTTTCTCAAGGGTGATAGTTTACACTGATCATTCCACTCTTAGTATGTACTCACAAAGGCAAATGCAAAACTAAAACTGATTCATTGGGTGCTTTTATTATAAGAATTTAATTTAGAGAATTGTGACAGGATGGGGTTTGAAAATCTGGTGGCGGATCATTTATCTCTGTTAGACCAAGGAGAGCGAAGGGATAATGTAGTGGTTTCAATTACTGAAGAATTTCCTGATGAAAAGTTACTAGCTCTTCAAACTTTTGGTGTACCATGGTATGTAGATTTTGTAAACTATTTGGTGAGCACCATTATTCCTTATAATTTATCATATCAATAGAAGAAGAAATTCCTCTTAGATGTCAAATTTTATTTTCGGGAAGATCTTTTCTTGTTTAAGTACTATTTAGACCAAATCATTCGACGATGTGTCCTAAAAGAATATATGAGAAGCATTCTACAACACTGTCATTCCCGTGAACTTAGTGGACACTTTGGTACGACCAAAACTATAACAAAGGTGATCTAATCAAGTTTCTATTGGCCCACTTTATTTAAAGATGCTTACGCTTTTCATGCTGCTTATGACTGGTGTCAAAGAATTGGTAACATTTCAAGGAAAAATGAAATGTCGTTAAATAATATCTTGAAGTAGAATTATTTGATGCTTGGGGAATTGACTTTATTGGTCTATTTCCATATTCCTTCAAGAATAAATATATTATTGTAACCGTTGATTATGTTTCCAAGTAGGTCGAAGCCTGCTTTGCCTTTTAATGATGCAAGGTTGTTGTGAATTTTTTGAAGAAAAATATTTTCACACTGTTTGGCACTCCAAGAGCCATTATAAGTGATGTGGGATACATTTTTGCAATTGACAATTTAAAGCCCTCTTTAGCAAATATGGAGTCACACATAGAGTTGCCGCCCTTACTATCCACAACCCAATAGCCAAGTTGAAGTCTCTAATAAAGAATTAAAGAGAATTTTGGAGAAAACAATTAATGAATCATGGAAGGACTGGTCGAAAAAACTAGACAATGCACTATGAGCATATCAAATAGCTTTTAAAACACCTATTGATATGTCTCCTTATCATCTAGCATTTAAAAGGCATGCCATCTACCTGTTGAACTTTAACATAGGGCATATTGGGCTATGAAGATTTTAAACTTTGACATGCAAGCAGCAGGAGAAAAAAGATTGTTGTTTCTTAAAGAAATGGATGAATTTCACAATGTAGCTTATGAGAATACTCGAATTAATAAAATTTTATTATATAATTTTTGACTTCGACTCTTCCCAGGTAAGTTGCGATCACATTGGTCTGGCCCTTATACAATAACACAAGTCTTTTGTTTGGTAAGGTAGAAGTTTCTCATGATACAAAGGGCACAGTTAAGGTTAATGGTCATCGATTAAAGCCCTATCTGGATGATGCATTTGACAAGCACAAGATAGCTACTGAGTTGTCTAGTCCTAAATGATGACCAGAGGTAGTTAAGTTAATGATTAGAAATTAAGTGCCTCTTGAGAGGCAACCTAAGCTTTCAAAACTTTATTATTGTTATTTTTATTTTGTATTTCCATTTTCCCTTATTTCTTTTGTTAGTCTTTTCTTTCACTTACTTTATTTTATTTTATCTAAGTCTTTGCACAAGTATGGGGGTCGATGAACATCAACCTTTCACATGCCTTTCAACAATTCAACTACAAGTTCACATCTTCAAGTGCAAAACCATGGGAGTTTCTCTTTTCCTTTCCTATCTATTTACATTGAGGACAATGTTGATTTTATGTTTGGGGATGGGAATATTTGCTTTCATTTAAATAAAAAAAAATTGTGTTGTTTGGATGTTGTTTTGATACCAATGATGAGTAAATAGTTGAAAATGAATATGATTCTTAGAAAAGGATGAATACTGTCTCATTTTATACTTGATTCTTGTGTTAATTTCATCTTAGTTGTTATTCTTTAAATATCTTGAGCACTTATATCGATTCTTTCAAAATTTTGACTTGAGATTTGAGATTGATATTGTATGAGTTGAGAATTTTAGATTGATTAAATGATTGTTTACCTTGATTCTACATTACTTAAGTTACCCGGCACCATATTCAGAAATAACTACTTATAACCCTTAAGAGTAAAACTATCATTGAGTAATTTGAGCCTACGTACCATCAATATATAGAGGATAATCTACTATGAGAAAAAGACTATTTTAAGTGATAGAATGAAAGCTCATGACTGTGGAGATATATATATAAAGAAAATTTCGAAATGAGTTTTGATTGAATCGATTCACACATAATACAATAATCCAATGTGAGATGGGGCTAACTATTGAACTAAAGTTAGAATTTTGCCAATATTTATAATTTTCTTTGGGCTATATACTTTATGCAATCTTTGAGACATTTTTGATGATGTTTGTGGATACCATTGTTGAAAACCCTCATGAGACTATAACTCGTCTACTAGGGCCGCCTACGGGTTTAAACGTTTGTTGCATATGCTAAATGCAATTGTGATCATCTGCGAAAGTGGTTTAGTTGTGATTTTCTTTTCATAGTTTCTATTTTAGTTTTTGCCCGAGCACTAGCAAAATGTTAAGTTTGGAGGTATTTGATGTGCTAAAAATTTATTTATTAATTTAATGTTTCCTTAACTTAATTTCATGTCAAATTATAATCTATTATGTTAATTTTTATCTTAATTTTTATATTTTGTTATTTTAGGTATAATATGGGATTAAAGAGAAATTAAATCAGAATATTTAGGAAGAAATCTAGTTAAAGGAATTAGAAAGCGAAAAAAATAAAAAAATTCAATTGAAAGAAATCAAACAAGATTTACCATCATGCATGCAATCACATGGGGGGAAGAATTGAAGATTTAGTTGACAAATATGGCACGAACATGAACTTGGGCTTTTGAATTTGCAATATAATGGCCTAAGAATTTAAAGGCGGCTTGGCTTACTTTTATGAGTTTGTTTTTAAATCCTTTTAGATTTAGGATTTAAAGACCACCGATTGAGCATTATAAAAAGAAGAAAACAAGGCAAAAAATAAAGTGGCCGCACAAAGAGAATCAAGAAGTAGTCGAAATATATCTAGAGAGAAGCCGGATTAATTCCATGATTGAGTGTTCATTATTGTGTTTAATGTTTTTAAATATCTTGTCAATACTTAAATGATTTGAGGATACATAATGATAAATAGCCTTCCTCTTTCAAATATCATTTGCTCTTTTAGAATCTCATTTGTAATAAGACCCTGATAAATAGCCTTCCTCTTTCAAGGAACCTTTAAACCAAGTAGTCTATGACATTTCAAGCATGCCATAAATGATTCCTCAACTGCTCACAATTTGTCCCTAAAGAAGGGTTGTTTTTAACCAGTACCCAATTGTTTCAACATATTTTACCGCGCACCCACTTGTTTTGACAACTATCATTGCATACCCAAAATGTTAAAATTCTATGTTAGTTTAATGATCAAAAGGGTAAAATAGGAAATGCAAGTATGTAAGAACTAAAATAATAAAAATTATATTCTTTTCCTTCTCCATAACGGTGGCGATGCTGCTGCTGGTGTCACGATGGTGGGGATGGCGGTTGGCAGCTACAAAAATCATAACCCTTCACAGTGTCGCGACTATAGAGATGGTGGTTGGCGGCTGTAATAAAAAATCATAAAACCTAAAAATTTAGGGTTTGCATCCTATTTGTTTTATGGTTATTTATTTGGTATAATAAATGTATTGAAGTATAATAGCTATTGTAAATTTTGCTTTCTCCTTACTTGAAAATAAGATTTGTATGGAGATATTGAATTAAATAAAATTATAGGTAAATTGTTTAGTTTAATTATAGGGAAATTATCATTTTACTACTAAAGTTTTACTGACATATTATGTTAATACCAAGGTTTGCCGAAAAATACATTTTACTACCAAAGTTTTGCGCCGTTATCAATTCACTACCATTCCGTTACGAAAAAGTTAATGTTTAATGAAAATTGAGATAAAGTCTATTTTACCCCCAAGAGTTTGGTAGTAAAATGATAATTTCCCTAAAAATTCGGTAGTAAAATGATAATTCCCCTAAAATCTTGATAGTAAAATGATAATTTATATATCAAATTAACAGAAAATTTTACTTTTACAGTTGAAAATGTCTTTGATGCCCTTATGACATCAGCAAATTTTTAATGTTGTTAACGGAATGATAGTGAATTGATAACGATGCAAGTACACTTTTCGGCAAATCTTGGTACTGACATGATATGTTAGTGTAGTGAATTGATAACGACGCAAAAGTGTAGTAAAATACACTTTTCGGCAAATCTTGGTACCGACATGATATGTTAGTAAAACTTTGGTAGTAAAATCATAATATCCCTTAATTATATTATACTATTAGATTTGTACTTTTTATTGTAAATTTTACAAATTATAATCGGTATCTTAGAATCTGGAAACCAAATTAATTCAATTTAGGGCATTTTAGTCTTTTCAATTTATAACAGTAAGGCCGTTATATTTAACGACAAAAAGTAACAGAGTGGGTGTGCAATGATAGTTGTTAAAACAAGTGGGTGGACAGTAGAATATATTGAAACAGTTGGGTACTGATTAAAAATAATCCCGTAAAGAATAATGACATGGCTAAGTATATTAGCAACCGACTTGATTACATTTACTACATTTGCAAATGCATTTGTAATATGCTGTATATGAATTACCCTCCACACTTTACACTTAGAGAGGCGTGAGGATATAAATGAGACATACCTGATACTTTTTAAGAAAGGTCACACCTCGTTGCAAGAGTATTCATCTCTATCCAAATTGTGAAGAATCAGTTACTGTTTTAGGGGGTTAAATGCAAAGAGTTAAGACTTATGTGACTTTTGTACAGATTAACTTAAGTTTGAAGGTCGATGTGCAACTTCGATGCTGACGTGTTTAATAGTTCGTTATGTTTGTTGAGCAGCTTCTGGGAATCCTCAGTGTTTGCTTTATAAACAGAGTTGGTTCGTGGCATCTGTTACCAATTACATTTCTCTTTCATTTTTCATTCAATTTGAGTGGTTTTGAATTCTTTGTAAAGCTTGTTATTTCTTCTACAAGGCTTGACAGATTTGTAATCACTTTGAGTAATAAAAGAGTGCTAAATTTCCCTTTGAATTGTGGTGTCTTGTGCTGGTGGTCAAGATCTGGTTTATGATCTTGCAAGTGATTTCTCGGTTCTTTACTTCATTCTTGGAGTTTTTTTCAGCTTTTGTTGTGTTTAAACTTAACAGGTGGTATCAGAGCCCTAGGGGGATCGTAACAATGTCACTTCCAAAGCCCGAAATTGAGAAATTCACCATTGGTGGTGATTTCTCACTTTGGAAGATGAAAATGAGAGCACTCATTGTTCATCAAGGACTGGAGTCAGCTTTAGAAGAAGAAGATCCAAAAACTACTGGAAGTTCGAGATCTGATAAAAAGATGAAGCAGATCCACAATAGAGCCCACAGTACTCTGATCTTGAGTCTAAGTGATTCGATCTTGAGAGAAATCTCAGAGGAGAAAACAGCTCTGGGTATCTGGAACAAAGTGGAGGCTCTGTGCCTGAAAAAGTCACTTGCTCACAGACTATTCTTAAAGAAAAGGTTGTATACATTTTTTATTAAAGAAGGTGTGTCAATACAGGAGCATATTAATGTGTTTAACAAGATCATTCTTGATCTCGAAGGAGTGGAAAACATCAAGATAGGTGATGAAGATAAGGCATTCTTCTTGCTGAGTTCACTGCCCAAATCCTATAAGGGTTTTGTAGATACCATGTTATATGGGAGGACAACCCTCACACTAGAAGATGTGAAGGCCTCTTTATGTTTAAAAGAAATACAAAGGCACTCTGGAGATCTGGATCAAAACCTTGGTAAAGGGTTGATGGCAAAAGATAAGAAGAAGAAAGATAAGAAGAAAAAGAAGAGCAAGAATCAATTTAAGAACGAAGATGAGTCTGAGAAAGAAAAGATGAAAAGAAGAAAATGTTTTTACTATAAGAAAATAGGCCATTAAATCAGAGATTGTGCTGAAAAGAAAAGAGACAACAAAGAAAAATCAAGAGATGTTGCTGTAGCATCTGATGGAGATTATCAAAGTGCAGATTTGCTGGTGGCATCGAATGGAAAGATTGAAGGTCAGTGGGTTCTAAACTCTAGTTGTTCTTTCCATATGAATCTTGATTAAACCCTTTTTCATAAGTATGAAACTATAGATGGAGGTAGAGTCTTAATGGGAAACCATAATGCCTGTAAAATTGTGGGTATAGGTTCTGTCAAAATCAGAATGTATGATGGAATGACAAGAACCTTAGAGCATGTTAGGCATGTACCAGGATTGAAGAAGAATTTGATATCCTTAGGCATGTTAGATAACTCAGGCTATATCTTTAAGTCTGACCATAGGGGCTTAAAGGTAATGAAAAACTCCAGTATAGTAATAAAGGGAGTCAAGAAGAATGGACTGCATGTGTTGGAAAGGTCATCAGTACCTGTGTTGCCTGCTTTGCATGTTATTTTTGATGTAGATAAAGCCAAGATGTGGCATCTAAGGCTTGGGCACATGAGTGCCAAAGGCTTACAAGAACTAAGTAAAAGGGGGTTGTTATATTGAGATACGGTTGAAAAGCTGAAGTTATGAGGAAATTGTATCTTTGGGAAGGCCCACAGAATGAAGTTTGAAAGGGGATTGTATAAATCCAAAGCTGTATTAGATTATGCACACTCTGATCTATGGGGGCCTGCTCAAGTACCATCCTTAAGTGGCGGTAGATACTTTGTAACATTCATAGATGATTTCTCAAGGAAAGTCTAGTTATACATTCTCAAGACTAAAGATCAAGCTTTTGAGAAATTCAAGATATGGAGAGCTCTGGTTGAAAATCATTTTGAGATGAAGCTGAAAGCACTAAGGACTGATAATGGGCTTGAATTTTGTAATAAAGAGTTTGAATTTTGTAATAATCACCAGACACAAGATTATCAGGTTCACCCTTCAGCAAAATGGATTAGCTGAGAGGATGAACATAACTCTCATTGATAAGACTAGATGTCTGCTCATAAACTCCAAGCTACTAAGAAGCTTCTGGGCTGAAGCTGTAACTACAGCTTGTTACTTGGTTAATAGGAGTCCCTCTGCAATTCTCAAGTTCAAGACTCCTGAAGAAGTCTGGATTGATGTATCTGCAGATTACAAACATCTGAGAATTTTTGGATGTACAACCTATGTGCATGTTAAGCAAGGAAAGCTAGATTCAAGGGCTCTGAAGGGGGTGTTTGTGGGATATCTTGAAGGGGTTAAAGAGTATAAGGTATGGTGTGGTGCCACTCATAAATGTATAATCAGTAGAGATGTTACATTTCATGAGGAATCTATGCTGGAGGACAAGAACGCTGCTGTCTTTGACTTCAGCCCTTATACTGATGAATAAATGAAGGAAGCTGCAATAGGGAAGGATTCCAGAATTGAGGTGGAGCATCCAATAGCAATGACAGAGGTGATCAAGATATGGGTGCTACAGAAGATCTTCAAGAAAGGTCTGAAGTGGATGATTTAAGAACTTCAGTGGCTGAGCTGCAAGATTATCAGCTAGCAAGGGACAGAGTAAGAAGGGAGACAAAACCACCTTTCAGATATGCATATGCTGGGATGATAGCTTATGCTCTTAACAGTGCAGAGGAAATAGCTATTGAAGAACCAGCAAGTTACAGAGAAGCTGTGAGAGGTACTGACAATAGTAACGGGATCAAACCTATTGAAGAAGAAATGGATTCCTTAATCAAGAAATGGATTCAAAATCCAGGCAACAGAAGGTTGGTAAGCTGTAAATGGATTTTCAAAAGAAAATAAGGAATTCCAAGAGCTGAAGCTTCAAGATTCAAGGCTAAATTAGTTGCTAGAGGTTTCACACAAAAAGAAGGTGTGGATTTCACTGAGGTTTTTTCACATGTAGTTAAACATAGCTCCATAAGGATGCTACTGTCAATGGTAGCTCTGAATGATATGGAGCTTGATCAGATGGATGTGAAGACAACTTTTGTACATGTGAAGCTTGAGGAAGAAATTCCGATGACACAACCAGAGGGTTTTGAAATCAAAGGAAAGAAAGATCATGTTTGTCATTTAAACAAGTTTCTCTGTGGACTAAAGCAGTCTCCAAGACAATGGTACAGGAGATTTGATGAGTTCATGATCTCCAATGGCTATCTTAGAAGCAAATATGATAGCTGTGTTTACTCTGGAAGCTCAAGTTCAGGTGGAGCTGTTTACCTTCTGCTGTATGTTGATGATATGCTACTTGCTAGCAAGGATAGAAGTGAGATCAAGAAGCTCAAAGACATGTTGAATGTAAAATTTGAAATGAAGGATCTGTGATGTGCTAAGAGGATTCTTGGGATGGACATTATAAGGGATAAAGTAGCTGGAACTCTATTTGTCAGTCAAGAGAGGTACATTCTAAAGGTTCTTGACAGATTTGATATACTGGATGCAAAGTCTGTTAAGACACCACTAAGATCTCAGTTCAGACTTTCAAAAGTGCAAGCTCCTATCACAAATCAAGATAAGTCTATTATGAGTGAAGTTCCATATGCTCAGGCAGTTGGGAGCCTCATGTACGCAATGGTATGTACTAGGGCTGATATTGCTTATGCTGTTAGTCTTGTTAGCAGATTCATGAGTGATCCTGGAAAGGAGCACTGGGATGCTGTAAAATGGATTATGAGATACCTTAGAGGTGCTCCTGATCATGGTTTGATGTATGGAAGGTCAAAGCAGGATGAGAATAGTATAGTGGGATATGTAGACTCAGATTTTGCAGGTGATTTTGATGGGAGGAAATCAATCTCAGGCTACTTGTTCATGGTGAATGGATGTCTGATCAGTTGGAAAGCAACTCTTCAATCTGTGGTTACTTTGTCTTCTACAGAGGCTGAGTTTGTTGCTGCAACAGAGGCAGTAAAAGAGGGAAAGTGGCTTAGTGGGATTTTGAATGAACTTTGGTTGAAAAAAAAGATTTTCACCAACTTCTGTGACAATCAAAGTGCCATCCACCTCATTAAAAATCACATCTATCATGAGAGGACTAAGCACATTGATGTGAGGCTCCATTTCATTAGAGATGAAGTATCTAAAGGTGCTGTGTCAGTGACCAAAATACACACTGATGTAAATCCTGCTGATGCTCTTACAAAAGTGGTTCCCACTGCTAAGTTCAAGTTTTGTGTAAACTTGATGGGAATCATGGTAAACTTGCAGTGATTACTTTGTGTAATCGAGTGACAAGTTGTGTGCTTAAAGACTGTGTGCTTAAAAGGGTTTTTTAAAGCAGCTTTTATGGTTAAGAATCAAACTGAATCAAGTCTGCAAGGTGGAGATTGTGAAGAATCAGTTTCTGTTTTAAGGGGTTAAATGCAAAGAGTTAAGACTTATGTGACTTTTGTGCAGATTGACTTAAGTTTGAGGGTCAATGTACAATTTCGATGCTGACGTGTTTAATAGTTCGTTATATCTGTTTTAAGGGGTTAAATGCAAAGAGTTAAGACTTATGTGACTTTTGTGACTTTTGTGCAGATTGACTTAAGTTTGAGGGTCGATGTACAATTTCGATGCTGACGTGTTTAATAGTTCGTTATGTTTGTTGAGCAGCTTCTGAGAATCCTCAGTGTTTGCTTTATAAACAGAGCTGGTTCGTGGCATCTGTTACCAATTACATTTCTCTTTCGTTTTTCATTCAATTTGAGTGGTTCTGAATTCTTTGTAAAGCTTATGATTTCTTCTATAAGGCTTGACAGATTTGTAATCACTGTGAGTAATAAAAGAGTGCTAAATTTCCCTTTGAATTGTGGTGTCTTGTGCTGGTGTTCAAGATTTGGTTTATGATCTTGCAAGTGATTTCTCGGTTCTTTACTTCATTCTTGGAGTTTCTTTTTGGCTTCTGTTGTGTTCAAACTCAACACTAACGAAGGAAAACTTGTCTTATCAAAGTGACATTCCATAAAATATACGTAAGTGTATCAAAGTGTATCACCTATTATTAGAGGTTTTAAATACTTCCATTGTCCTTTCGAGCAAAGAACGCTTCCATTGTCCTTTCAAGCAAAGAACACATAGATTAGATATGATATAATAAGAACGTTGAATAAAGAAAAATCTTAGCAAGCATTATTATAAAAGTGAATAAAAACGATATACGTAGGTCTTCGATTGGTCTGGATATCTCATCCAATTGTGTAGTTGATCCTTTAAGCTTTATCTTCAAAGAAGTCTAAGGCATCCTGATGTATTGAATCAACCCAAAAATTCCTCCATGTCTTTCTTTTGACTTTTAAAAATGCTTGATATGGCTCTAAAAGATGTTCAAGTGTATTATATTCATGTCCAAAATGTCCCTTTATTCCACAACTGTGACAGATGATTTCTTTATTTTTGTCCCGATCATAATTTCCTTCTTCACAACTTCATTTCCGATGGTTTGATGCATTCTTACTATAACTACTATGATGTTGGTAATTAATTCTACCTCAGTAGCAGCAATGACCAGGATCATGTGATTGGTTACTACTCTGGTTACTTGTAATAACATTTTCTTCGGGATTGCTACGTCACTAGTTGGGCAAGATTGACGATTCTTCATTAAGAGGTCGTTGTTCTTCTCGGCTACAATACAAGAAGATATTAAATTAGTTCTGAATACTCTTGTACCCTCATGCTCGATATTGTTGTTGTAGCAGCATATTTGAGGCATGAGAAGTCGTGAACGTTTTCTCATGCCTTCATTAGTGATCCTATCACCTCGCAATCTTAATTGTAAAGTAACTAAACAGAGCAAAATTGTATTCATCGATTGTCCTGAAGTCTCGTAGTCGAAGGCTCATATATTTACTCCAAGTGGTCATACCTCTCATTTGAAAGAACATATGGATCCTTTACAGTGAGGTATTCACATTTCAATGCTTGATGGAGGTTGTGGCAAAGCAAAATCACAGCTTTAGCATGATCTCGAGGACATGTATTATTTCTACCTATAATTGTATCACCAATGCCCATAGCATCTAGGTGGATCTAAACATCGAGGATTCAGTATAGGTAGTTTTCATCGAAAATGTCCAAGGCAACAAATTCAAGTTCGCTAAGGTTAGACATATTGCAGTAGTATAACAACAATATCATAAAAATCAATAGAGTAAAATAAACAGCAACTATGTCTTATTTTCTGATATAGAAAATCCACTTTAATGACAACTATAGAACATACTTGTAAGAATAGTTTTACTAAATAAACATATAAAATAAAGATTTAAGATATAAGGGAACATAATACTTTCTATAATAGAGCATAGTATAGAGCATAGTCATGCTGATAACGTATTGTGAATCAAATTGGGAAGTATCCAAATATTGATGCAAGTAATTTAAATCATATGAAGTTACAGGTGACAAAATGATAATAGACAAGCTAAATAAGGAATCTAAGCTTCAACGCACTTGGCATCACGTTATTGATGGAATGAAGATTACAAAAGATATTGCCACCTATTCATGACTAAGCTTGCATCGTTGAAATGTTGAAAAGTGGCAAGAGTTTGATTGTTGTTACAACATGAAGTGTGCAACACACCCTTTGAATTAATAGGTGTAAAACACACCACAACAATCTCAACTGGTGGTCGAGAGCTATATTCACAACGCATATACATTTCTAATTTACGGACTTTTTATCTTTGTTGCAGATAACATGGACTCAAGTCATCAAAAACCTATTCGGCGGAGCGCTCTCTCAACATTTTCGAGAGCACTAGTTCAAACTCTTTATGGTTGCTCTTTTTGTTTTTCTTGAAAAAATACGTAATAGTTATATTATACTCATAAAATGGATTGAGAGTTGAGAATTCTTTTAAGTTTATATTATTAGTTCAATAATTATTTTCAATCGATGTTAAATAATATCATCAATTGTTATTTTCTCAAAATAATTTTAACGAGAGTAAATTCTTGAGCTAGTGTCACTAGATTTTTTGACTTTACTATAAATGTGTGAATTTAGAGTGCCAAACTCCCAGTAGACTACAAACTGTAAGCTATTAAAGAAATTCACAAAATTAGAAAATTGTATTCTACCCACTCGAACCTCAATCAGTAAAATCTCTATAAAATAATATTGCTTAGGATTAAAAAAAAATCTTATTGTAATGATTTTATTTAATATTGATAAATAAATAATTTATTAACTTACAGTAAATAACTATTTGTTAATTTGAGATGAGTTTTATATAAATTAAATACTTGTGTCATCTTGGTATAATAAAATTTTTATTGAATAATATTGTTGGGACTAAGAATAAATATTATTTTAGAGAGGCTATTTATTTATCAATAAATGAATAACTTATTAATTTATTGATAAATGAATATTTATTAATTTAAGAAGAGTTCTACATAGCAATTACCTGTGTTATCTTGGTAAGTATTCCTTTGACCAAGATTCATATATGAATTTCAAAGTTATCATTTACGTACAAAAAATTAATATTAACAAATGATATGAACATGTGCAAAGAAAAAAAAATTAATGTAAGTATATTATATATAAATTAATATAAAATTTATATACATATTTTTCAAATTTAACACCCTAGAAGATAAAGTATTTTAGATGCTTATATAGAACATGAGTTCTATACATACATCAGTTATAGAATGTATATTTTGAAAAAGAATTGAATTGAGAAAATTAAAGTTGTCAATAAAAAAAAACTCCTTAAAATTATGAATTTTATATGTTATTTATTATACGTATTTTTTGTATTTGATTATTAATTTATATTTCTATTGGTCCCTAAATGATTTAAAAAATATATTATCATATGCATTTAGCAAGATTATTAATATAGTACATTGCCCCACGTCGGGACTAAAATAATTAATGATTGATCAACGTTATTAATTTATCAAATATTCATTTATTGATGTTCTATTTTATATGTACTATTTTGTTCACTACGATTCTAGAACGAGTTATATATATATATATATATATTGATGTGAGATGAAGAGATTAATTGAAAAATGATAATAATTATTTTTTAATTATTTAAACCTATAATGATTTTATACAAATAGTCTCTTCGTATCACATCAATTTATACATATTCATTTATATAAAATTGTTATACTTCATTAGTTCTAACGGTACTCGTCTAAAAAATAAAGGGAAAAAGCTTTTTTCATCCCTATAGTTTGATATAATAGCTCATTTCATCCTTACTTATTAAACAATAGCTCGTTTCATCCTTATTTTTCAAACAATAGCCCAAAATACCCTTCCGTGAAGTTAGAATTAATTTACTCTATAATTTATTGAGGGCAAAATAGGATTTTCAGTTAAATAAATGCAAAGCTTTTTAAAATACAAATCTCAAGAATAATTGAATAACATATGACTTTTTGCATAAATTTAAAATTTAAGGATAATTTAATGAAATAAAAATAATACTAAAGAATATGCAACATGTGTGTATGTGTGTGTGTTCATAATTTTTTTTTAATGAAGTCAACTAAATAATAATAATAATAATATTATTATTATTAATAATTCTTTTCAATACGAAATCACTGTCTATAGTAAGGTCAAGAATAAGCTAAAATATTAAAAAAAATACAATCTAATTCAGTGTATTTTATTCTGTAATACTTTTAAATATTTGTTGTTATGTATTTATAGCATATTTTTTAAGTAAATGAAGGAGTCTGTAATTACTTTTGATAGAATAATAGTACTGATTGATTATTTATTTATTTATCTCGACCATAGTAAAGTTAAGGATAAGCTAAAGGATAAAAAAAAAATTACTTTAGTGCCTATGAAATTTATGTTTTTTGGTCCTAAATATATATTTTACATATTATTTAATGTTATTTTTGTTTATTTATTAAGTTATCCTTAAAGTTAGATTTTTTTTATTTGTGTTTGAGAGTTTATTTTAAAATAATTTATCATTATTTAGAAATTATATTTTACCCTCAATGAATTATACAACATAATAACAGTAAATTAATAAAAGAATGTTTTAGGCTATTGCTTAAAAAATAGGGACGAATGAGTTATTATTTAAACAGTAAGAATGAAATAGACTATTACATCAAACCTTAGGGGTGAAAGAGTATTTTCCCAAAAAGAAAAAGAAAAAAGAAAATAAAAGAGTGGAAAGGCTGTCGTTTTGCTCCTATGCTATTAATATCGGATTCTAAGCCCAGTTTAAAAAAAAAAAAATCGGATTCTCAGCTACAAAAAGGTATCTTTTTGCGAACTTCTCCAAAATCAACAACGTATTTGTATTTGAGACCACAATGATGGGGCTGATGTGGGCAGAGTATCTGCCGCTCATTTCAACAAACATTGTCTATAAGAAATCAATGCTCGCACGCACCTACATCTCAAATAGTCGTCAACTAAGTTTTTTGTCCACCATTAATTCGAGAAATCCCCAAACAAGGCATTAATGATGATTTATTTTGTAAACATTCCAAAAATTTATCGATCATCCAATATTTATCGTGTTGTTGAAATCACCACTTTTGAATTTATCTAATATTATATAATATAACTGATGATTATATTAAATTTAATTATGTATACACATATCTATATTTGTTTTATTTATTTATTTCTATTGGTCCCTAAATGAATTTTGTATGTGATTTATTATTAATTTATATTTCGACACTTTCACAGGCCTCGTGGTACGAGGTATATATATTGTATGCCTGACGCTTTCCCATGAAACAACCATTATAGCTCTTCATCTTCCTATCTCACAAGCTTTACCAAAAGCTCACACTGAAGCTGCCACCAGGGCCATGGCCCGTCGTTGGAAATCTTTACCACTTAAAACCGGTCCGATACCAGTTATTTTCCAAGTGGGCTCAAACTTACGGGCCCATAATGTGCGTTTGGTTCGTTTCCACTTTAAAAGTCATTATTTCGAGCTCGGAGTTGGCCACGCAAGTTCTCAAAGAAAATGATCAACAATTATCGGATAGGCACAAAGATAGACCAGCCATTAGATTTAGTAGACCAGCTATTAGATTTAGGCCCCGTTTGGAATTATTTTTGGGAGGGTTAAAAGTGATTTTAAAAATTTAAAAGTTAATTTTGGTGTTTGGTAAAAAAAAATCAAAATCACTTTTGCCAGAATCGGTTCCTCCTACAGCTGATTTTGAAAAGCAGGGAAGAAGTAACTTTTAGATTCTGATTTTGAGAATCAATTTTATCCTTTAATATAATTCCATAAATATCCTTACAACTATTACTTAAACCCGAAATTATCCTTATTTAAATTGGAAATAAAATTTAAATATCAATTGTTTTAAGATTTAAAAAAATCACTATAGCATAAATTTTATTTTTAGTTAAAATTATTATAATACACAATTAAAGATAATAGCAATTATTTTAAAATTAGTTAAAATTATTTTGAATTCTTCACTCTGAATCAACAAAACATATTTCTTATAACTATTTAGGTAGTTTCTTTTTTAAAGTATGATACAACGAAGTAGATACATTGAATTAGATAATGTGGGAACCAAGCACGTTTTGCAGTTTCTCAATAAAATAATAGACTTTCTTAACTAAAGAATTCTACTTTAGAGATATTATAAAGAGTTAAGAACTGTGGAGCTGAGGCAGCGTGTCATAAGAGAAATTCCTTCAACTATCAAGACGATTCGTTTTCTCCATAAGAATAGTTTGTGTAACTAAAGATACAGGGCACAGAGCTATAGAAAATGCTACGTTTATGCTGCTTGACAAGAAGTTAATATGCCAATTCCACATTTTTATAAAAAAAAAATTGTTTGATTCAACGAGATATTGTATGTGTACATTTTTATATGTATAAGTAAATTTCATCCTACATTATGTATATTTTAGTCATTTATTTTCTAACACCAGTTTAACAATAAGATTTACCAAGTACCCATAACTTCTTTCAAAATTTACAGTACTTTTGAAAATAAAATTTACCAAATACTTAACTGATTCTCTTCACAATTGATTATTTCTACAGCACAGCTAACAACAATTATTTTAAAAGCTGCAGCATTACCAAACTGGCCCTTAGTCGAAATGGGAAAGACCTTATTTGGGTTGATTATGGCCCACAACATTCAGGTTCGAAAAGTTTCTACTCTGGAGCTTTTGTCTTCCAAAAAGCTTGAGGCTTAGCCCTGGTGTGTGTGTATATATATATTATATGCGTGTATATATATATATATATATAGACACACGCATATAAATGTATATATATAAAGCTCACCACCACGAGGGATGATTTTATTAAAAAGTAAAGAGAGAATGACATTTAGTTAAAGCACGTAGTAAGCCTTACCTCTCATAAAAGCAAAACAAATAAATTAAAATATAAATTCAATACTTAGTTAATGTGGTAGACTTTTCCTAACAACTAAATCATAATTTAATCCAAGTTTAATACTCAGTTGATGTAATATATATTTCGTAACAAGCTCTTTAATTAGTCATTATCATATGGTAAGATAGTGTGGGTCTACTCATGCATGAGTTTGGCTCTAATATGATATAAAAGCCTATAAACTTAACTGAACCTAAAAATTAGTTAAAAAATTAATTTATTCAAATTTTATATACTTAACCCGAGTTCAATACACAGTCAATATCATATATTTTTCGTAAGAGGATTACTATGAGACATACCATCAGAATGGACTATTGTCCGAGGCACAGGTGGAACTCACAAAATAACAGTCAAAATATTAGGAGGGCGACACCAAGAAGTTGTGAACCCAAAAGCAAACATAAGATCCCACTCTTTGCTAGGACCCACAAAGAGTTTGAATTCAAATCGAACAATATTTTGATTATCAAATCGAACAAGATTTTGAATTCTTCAAATCTCCCCACTAACATACAAACGCAAAGCCACCTCATATGATTTTCGAAAAAGTAAGTTTTGGATAATTTTATTCTTAAATTATCTTTATTTTTTTATTTGTTATTTTTTAATCTATTTCTTTTGAGTTACTATGTAGTTTACTTTTATTTAAAAGAAAGCAGTATTTACATTTACATAATTTAGGGAGCGTGAGGTCAATTATATTCTTAATCTTTAGGTTTAAATTCTATAAGTTAGTATTTAAACTAATATTACCACCAATAATAATAGGTTTGAAATATTATTTTTTGGCAATTAATAAATTGTATTGAGAGATATTTAGTTCCTTAAAGTTCTAAAAAAATATTTATGAAATTTAAATTTTCTCGATTTAATTCATTACTCACATTTTCTATTTTGTTCAATTTCTCGTTTTAGACAATTCATGCAAGTAAAACTCTGCTCAAATATTGCAAAACTGAGAGTAGCAGGCTCGAGCAGGGGTTAGAAAAGAATGCATTAATTAAAAAAAAAGAAAAAGAAATACTTAGGAGCCTAATCCCAAAGGCCGAAAATAACCATCCCCAAATACGCTTGGCATGAGAACAATTGAAACATTAATGAAAGGCCGTCTCCTCACAGTAAAAATTTTGACAAAGCGAACAAAGCGGAGACCACAATCCATACCACGCCGTTTAATTAAATAATAGCTTAGGAACCCAAATAATTAAAATTGGCACTAAACTCTTCGCTTTTGGTTCTTCGCTAATTTGCACTCTTTGCAATATTCATTCCCTCTGATTTTTTACGCTCTATCCAAAAACTTTACTAGTCCTTTTTTCCCCCTTATTATTTCTGTGAAATTTAGTTTTTATTAATTGTTAGTTAATTTTCATGAAATTCGGTGTTTTATTAATTGTTAGTTAATTTGCATGAAATTTGACATTTAATTTAGGTTCTGTGAAAGTGGTATGAAGAACATATCTATAACACAAATAAAATTGGTGGATCGTAGTTTATATACATTACTTTCTTTCTTGTACTAGTTATTTTACATAAACTAAAAGGTTGTTATACAAATAATCGAATATGATTCACCTTTTGCTTAATTCTTAAAATACAATTATCGCAACAAATCAATCCATTGGGGTCACGGGATAAATTTTCGTGAGATTATAAAATTATTTTGTGGGTCCAAAATAAGTTTTATTTCAATACAATATTTTCACCAAACATCCTAGGTTTACAATTCACCATTCATTGAGCGGTGTGGCGGCAGTAGCCAGTCCAACGCATCAATCACTTCGACACATACTTACACGTTCAAAGCCACATGTCTATGTATGTCACTGATTCATTGTTTTTCACTTGACGCTTTTTAAATTTTTTGGGATTTTCTTTTCAAAAAGAAAGCACGTTGTTCTTTTTTTTTTTTTAAAAAAAAAATTGTTGTTATATTGTGTTTTGTTTTGTCACATCAAGGTTTTTTTTTTTATATATATATAGGGGTTCTAAAATGAAATATAATAAAATTAAGGAGCCGCCTATGTTGCAACAGTTGCAACATACCACTACTTTTGTCATTTTGTAATTTAACCATTGGATCTAAGGGCAAGAATAGTAAAAGCAAATCCAACGGCAGGGTGTTTTTATTTTGATTTTTTTCATTGCAATCCCTCTTATTTTTTGAAATGCCAGGAAATAATATAATTATTATTATTTTATTTATTAGATTAGTTGTTAAATGATATGAATAAGGAATAAGTATGAAATTTAAGAGGACTTTTATTATTGATATTAGGCAATTACAATGCATGATTTAATACTCGTTTATTTATTCCACAAATTCATAAACATTTCGTAATTTATTAATTATTACTATCATTTCTAGATCTACTCTCATTATTTAAATTTATTAATTATTATTTTTATATTAATTATTAATATATAAATATAATATGATATAATAAAATAATATTATTATATAATTTATTTTTAATATTATAATTATTATAGTAAAAATAAAAATATAATTTAAATATATTTAATGTTTCAATTAAGACAAAAGTTAGCACATTGTAGTGAATTATATAATTAACTACAATCTAACTTTTAAAACTTCCAAACATAGGTAAGTAATAAATTAATGTGAACAATATTATAACAATATACAATATTATGTTCTAAACACATTTTAATAATGCGTTTATTAAATAAGAATTGAAATGAGCTAGAATTATAATAAGGAATTTGAATTATAATAAGTTATTTACTTGAGCTATAGGAATTGGAATCGGAATGAACAACATTCCCATTGATGTATTTACTTTATTTTATAATTGGAATAAACTATTATAAGTTATTAAAATGCCCTTTGTTAATTGTATCCCTAAAATTATTTGTATATGTTATAATTAAACAATAATAATAATAAAACTAAAAATAATAATTATGACAATAATGTTAATTAAAAAAATTAACAATAACAATAATAATAACAAAATTAACTGAAATAATAATATTAATAATGATAATAATAATAAAAATAAAAATTATTAATATGTTTTAATAATAATAATAATAACAACAACAATAATTATTAATAATTAAAATAATAAAGTTAATATATTTTAATAACAATAATTTTAATCATAACAAGATAAATATTAATATTAATGAATTAATTACAGTATAATAACAATTAAAATAATAAAAGAAAAAAATTTAATAATAATAATAATGACAGTAATAATCATAAATAATAATAATTAAAATAAATAAAAATAATAAAATTTAATAGAAATAATCTTATATAATAATAATGATATTAATAATAATAATAATAAATTAAAATTCTTTTCAAATGTCATTTTATTCCAAAAATGGACTTATATGTAAAAGTTTATTACTTTTAGTGCCTATTGAATTTTACAAAAAATATAATGTAGTGTAGTATAATCAATCACAAAATGACAAAAGTTGTTGTATGTTGCAATTGCAACATAGGCGGACCCTAAAATTAGATGGTGATAAGCTATTATATACATGTCATGAGTGATAATAGAAGCCAAACTAAGAGGGGGGTTATGAAAAATACGAAAGCCCAAAGGAGTAGAGAGAGCATAATTCGCCAAGAAATCAGTAGCATGATTTGCTTCACGATAAACATGTCGAACGGTGATGTGCCAATCTTGCTTGATGAGATCCTTTATGGCTTGGAGGAGAGGGTCATATTCATATGTGTGAGCCACTGGATTTGAGACTAGTTGTGTGTGTCACATCAAGTTCTTACAATTTTTAAATTCTTTTTCTACTAGTCCTTCCTACATTATATTAAAATAATAATAATACTAGACATCTCAAATGATAACTAATCTCAAATGTCATGAAGAAAATGACTAGATATAGAGTGCAATAGATTCATTTGCGACTTATATATTGTAATATTTTATAGATATTTATTTTCAGTGAAGAAAGATGATCAATTTTTTCTATTAAAATCAATATATACTATTTATTTTCTTATTTTTTATACGGTAGTCAATAACTCTTTTGTATCACAAATTTATATTATTACACTTATTTTCAAATATAATTTATTTATATTTATTATAAATTAAATAAATCATATAAATATAAATTGGAATATAAATTTAAGTACTACAAATAAGAAATATTTGTTTTAGTGTAAATAAAAAGATAATGAAATATATTTGTTGAATTTTTTAAAACTTTTTTCTTATAATAAATATAGTTTATATTCTCAAGATAAATTATCAAGTAGATAATTTATTTACCCAATTTTTTATACCAACAAGACTTTTTGATATTCTGAAAAAACAGAGTGATAAATAACACATATTAATTTCAGTAGAGAAGAAATTGAAGAATCTCCCTTTTAATGAATTAATATTATCTAACTATCTGATTAAGTTCAATCATTAAAAGAAGGATCATTCTAAGTTACACTAACTTATATCAACCCATGAGCTACCACTAATACATTTCTTGAGTTATTAGGTATAACTCTTAAATTAGATATAAATTACATAAACTGTAACTTAATCACACCCTTGAAAGAAATGAAAAAGAGAAGAAAAAAAAACGAGAAGCATGCTGGGGCCCACAATTAACAAATAATTGAAAATAATAATAGAGAATTGCGACCACCATTGAAAGCATGACTTTTATTTAACTAAAACTTTAAGGATGCATTTGACATATTATATTGTATTATAATATATTACGTTAATTAATGCAGGGTGTATTACATTAGCATTATATTCTATTAGTATTGTATAATGTTTGGTGTTGTATTGTATGGTATTATATATAATAATATTTTATATTATTATTTATATTAAATCAGTTTTTGATGATCATAAATATCTTAAAAGTTTATAATCTTACATTTGTTAAATTTATTATTTAAATTTCTAAATAAAAAAATTACTCACCATCAGCCACCATGAGCCACCATGAGCCGCCACCAGCATTCATATTTTGGTATCTTTTTTATGTCAATTTTGATGCCGTTAGAATCTTCAATCATTAGATCTACACAACGGTGCATGTCTTATTGGAAACAGAGTTTCCTATTGTTGCAAATATACAGCCAAGGTTTTAGGATTCAAAAAATTCAATCGTAGATCTACAGTGAGTGGAAGCTTCATTTCTGGTATTACATAGACCGTTGAGTAGGTCCAACAATAAGGATTCTGTTAGAACCAAAACTGATGTTAAAGGATACCAAAATCATATCGTCGGTGTTGGATTGTGGTGGCCGGCAATGGACAATATTTTTGGCATCCAAATCTATTATTCCATAAACTAATAGTAAATAAATTAAGCATGTTTTAAATGATTAAATAATTTTTTGTGATTTTGAAAGTCAGCAATACAACTTATACACGAGGGGGGCACGTGACTTGATAATATGGCAAAAGTTGCATTAAGGCTTTAGCTAATGCTGTTCAATGCATTTTATTTCAATTGTTAACCATATGCTAGTTCAACCAATGCTGGGCCCATGAAATAGTGTTATGCAATGTTGCATGCCAAACATAGCCTAAGGGTGGGTTTGGCAGATTGTATTGTATTACATCAACTGCACTGCATTATGGTATATTGAATTAAGTTGTATTAAGTTGTAATTCAATATCATCTTTGGTGCAACATGAATTGTAGTTAATGTAATAATATTTTATATCATTATTATATTATTATTAATTTCAAATTAATATTATTCAAATTTATTAATATTTATAGTTATATTAAATTGTTAAACAGTAATCAATTTCTTCAGACTTCAGCGTTTAGAAAACTACCCCTACAACCCTTGAATATCAGGGAAATAAGCATACAACTCAATAACGGTTAAATTTTTAGAGGCAAAAATAGAAAATTGTTTTTCAATAAATAATGTTTGGCAAGTTGGAAAAACTCTAAACTCGAATCTCATGTTGATGGACCATTTCTATTCATATTAAAAAAAAACTTATGTTATAATAAAACACCATATATGCCATAATGAAATCCTTTGACAAAAATAAGAAGAAATTTGACAATTTTACTTAAATTAAGTAGTAGAGGAAAAAAAAATTGATGGGTACATAATTGTAGCACTAAATTATAGATAATTTTAGACAATACTATCGTCCCAAGTAGCCACCATGACTTTCTTCTTGAATTTGTTTAAAAGTGGGCACCCCCACCTTATATGGTCAGGCTTCTTGAATTCATAGCATATTATTACTTCCTTTTTCTCCTTTTGAATTCTCTTCACTCACCGAATTTCTTGAAAAACGTCATGAATTTTCTGGCCATCATAGCTATTTCTTCATCCTCGAAATCACTTTCAGATTTTTTAGCTCTCAAGGTAATGTTTTTCTTCTTTTTATCTTCATCTCATCTTTCAGCTGTCAAATCCTTTTCATAAGAAATAAGAGAGCTAATTAAATCATCAATAAGTAAAGTATTTAAATCTTTGGCTTCCTTAATGACAATTCTCTTAGGTCTCCATTCCTTTGGTAATGACCTAATAATTTTTTTTACCTTCTCTCTATTTGAAAATGTTTTACCAAGTGCTCCTAGAGTGTTTACTATATCCATAAATCTAGCATACATGGAATGGACACTTTTATTTTGTTTCATTTGGAACAACTCATATTGTCTAGTATACCTACTGATTTTAGATTTTTTCACTTGGTTTGTACCCTCATAAGCAACTTTAAGTTTATTCCAAATTTCATGAGCATTTTCACAACTGGAAACTCTATGAAATTTAGAGAAGCTTTATAACTTTGGAATTTAGAGGAGTTTTTCTCTTTTCCAACTCATTCCATTGACTAGAAGGTTTTGAAATTTCTTCCCCTTCTTTATTTTTAGTAGTCGGCAGGAAATGATCATCATTAACGATTTCCCAAATCTCATAATCTAAAACTTGCAAGTAAATTCTCATCATAATTTTCCAATACGGGTAATCATTTCCATCAAAATATAGTGGTCTAGTGGTGGACTGTCCTTCCTTAAATATAGAATCATTTTGAGTTGCCACTGATCTTTAACTCTAGATGGTTAAGTCTAAATAAGAGCACCTTACTCTAATACCAAATGAAATACCAAGTAGGCAATCCAAGAGGGGGGGGGGTGAGTTGGGATTCTAAAAATTTAAGTAATTAAAAATTAATACAATTTAAACAAAGCAACCAAATTTTAAATAAACAAATTAATGTGCAATAAAAAATAAAGAGATAAGGTAAGAGAGAGTAAACACACGATTTTTACGTGGTTCGGCCAACCGTGCCTACTTCCACGCCTCCAAGCTCACCAAGCTTAAGGATTCCACTAAGCAAGCCTCCAAGGCTTCAATAACTCTTACAATTAACTTTCAAGGTGTCAATAGTTCTTTACAACAAGAGATTATCCACAATCTCTTAACCCAAGTGTGTCTCAATACTTACAATCACTCAACTTGATTTTACAAAAAGGATTACAAATAAATTTCTCTTACACAATGTGTTTGATTATAAATAAAAGCTAAATGTGTGAATGAATGAAACGAATACACAAATTTTATGCTCAAATTGCAGAGGATTGCTTAATAATAACAGTAGTTGTCTCTGTTTCATTCAAATTTGATTTAAGCAATTTTATAGTTGAAGAAGAAAACTAGCCACTATTGACTTTCTGGTGATAACCGGCTTGCCATTTTATGTTAACTTGTTGCCCACTTGATATTACTGTTATAGTCAAGGATTTGAATTTTTGCATATCCTGTTTGCCGCTTTTCATTTTTTGATTAGCCACTTTTACTCCAGAGAGCTTCTGCTTGATAACCGGTATGCCGCTTTGGTAATCCGGTTAGCCGCTTGCTACAATGAAAAAGTTATTTTCTAAAATTACAATTTTACCTCAAAACTTTCTATAATTATACTATAGCCTAAATCTGTATAAAACTTTACAAATAGGTCTATTTCCAAAATTTAAAATAATACTTGTTGATTTCAAAGTTCTCAAAACTTTTCAATTTAAACCATAAACTTGAAAACAATCAATTTCATAAAATCATTTTCTTGTTTCAAAAACATAATGTGTAATTTCTTATTTATCCAAAACATGTGATTTATTATCATTAAAATTATCATTTTATACCCATATAAGCTAATAAACGGTGACCTAGTCATCAAAATTATCTAGGTCATCACTATCTTCTTCTCTTATGGGAGCGCGCCCTTAATTACTTATTTCATTAGGAGCTATTAGTTGTTGCGCCTTTTGTAGATTGGCAATGGCTATGTCTTGCCTCTCTAATTTGTCACGGATCTCCCCAAACATCATATTCACGAGCTCAAATTGTTGTTGCATGGATTTCAGCATGATTATTGGTCCATAGGTTCTTGATATTTTGACATATATGTGATCTAAAAAGAATGTTAGCAAAAAGACCTCACAACACTCCCTCACGTGTTTCATTCAATTTGTTGTCATTTAACTCTCGTGTTTATCACACAAATTGGTTTTTACCCTCTAATGATCTGACACACTTTTGCCTTTTACCACACTTAATTCTCTCTTTCAGTTCTTTATTGAAATAAATAAACAAAATCAAGATAACCCCAGGCGGCACACCAAATATGACAAACCAGCACACTAAAAAAAAGAAAATGAATTAAGAGGACACAAAGAACGACAAAGGAAATTGAGGAAAAGAAAACAAGCAAACAAATGAACACAATTGATATTATATGTAAACAAAGTCAAGGAAAATGAATAACTAAAATTCAATTTGATGAAAGTAGGAAGACCTGAATCCTTTTGCAATCTTGATTTTTTTTTTTAGTTGTATGCTTTTTTTTCTTCTTGATAATCAAAAGAAATAAGACATTCAAACTTGATTAAAAACTAGGCTTTGATACCAAATTATGCGAACCTCACAATGAAACTTTGAAACCCACACTTAATTTGAAATTTCAATTTCTCAAGAAAGTTCTAAACAGATTTAATCGAAACAAAAACCTTGACCCAATGTTTAAGAAAACATAAACCAGAGGTATAGAGAAGGATTTTGGCGCTACACTCAAGATTTAGATGAGAAAGTGAGTGATAAGTCTATTTTGAAACGCTACAAGAATGCAAATTCTTGATAAGTTCACCAGTTCTCAAAAGAACTAAAGAAAGAATGATCTTTTAAATTCAAAATAATATTCATCTCTAATTGTCTTACATAGCAAGGTTGCTGAGTTTAAATAGGCTAATTGAAACCCACGATCCTAAAAATACAAATGAAAACATTGAAATAACCCTCCAAGTATAGGTTTGTCAAAAGATGTTTCTAAAGTCTTCACTAACCCACCATTATTAATGTTAGCCACTGACAAACTTAATGCTAACTCATCATCATTGATCGTAGACTTACCTAACACATTGACAAACGTGAAACAAAACAAATAAATGAAGTTGAATAAATAAAGGAATTGTTTGAATTCCTATGCCTGAACAAGCTGTAATAAATTAGTCATAACACCTTCTAAAAAAATCCAAATCCAGCTCTGTAAATTGCATTGGAAAGTTAACTTAATTATCTTTCCAACGGTATATAGTTTACACATTAATTCCAACTCAATCAATACCAATTTTATTCTGAATTTACCATTTTCGCATTTAACCCAAATTGTGTATTTGGCTGCCCAACAGCTTGAATAATGTCCATAATGCCACATCTTCTCTCCAAGCCCAACTCAAATAATCTATTTTAAGTAGCTTACATCTTTTTTGCTCTAACTCTTGTAATTGGGTCTCAATGAATTTGCAAAGGATCACTTGAAGTTTTAATGGTATTCCCTTGATGGTTCCCATCACTCCCACTCAGAGTAGTAATCCCAAAAGGATTAGCACTAATGCCAACAACAATATTAGAAGTGATAACCTCATTTAGATCTTCTAATTCATAAAATTAAAAATCCTTATCAATTTCTCCAGTGCTAAAAAATTCATTTTCTAAAAAATTGACATCCGGTGATTTTAGTTCAATCATAGTTTCACTTTCATGTTCACCAATGAACACATATCCTTTGGAATGTTCTGAGTATCTATTAAAGATACACATTTTACTCCTAGCTCCCAATTTCCCAAACTTCTGGGTGGAGTTATGAACATAAGTTGCAGACCTCTAAGGTTACAAATGAGATATGTCAGGTCTCTTACCTATCCATAACTCATATGGTGTGAAATTGAGTGATTTTAAAGAAACTCGGTTAAGTATATAGGCAGAACTTAACAAAGCATCTCCCCAATATGATATTGGAAGATTTGATTGCGTCATCATTGACCTAACCATTTTCAATAAAGTTCTATTCCTTATTTCTGATACACCATTTTGTTGCGGAGTTCTAGGAATAATTAGCTGTCTATTTATTCCTTTTTCATTACACAGTTCTTTGAAATGTTCCAAAAGGTATTCACGTCCTCGATTAGTCCTTATGACTTTAACATTGCTATCTAGTTGATTATTTACCATGTTCAAATATAATCTAAAGTAATCTAATACTTTTGATTTATTAGAAATCAAGTAGATATGACCGAAACGTGAATAATCAGCAATGAATGTGATAAAATATGAGGCTCCATGTTTAGGCCTTACATTTATTGTCATAATGGATTAACCACAATGGTTTTTCAGCTCTAATTCCTTTTCCAAATGGCTTTCTAGTTGTTTTTCCAGCTAGAAAATTTTCATATATGGCCAATTCAACCTTGGTGAGTGGACCCAACATGCCCTCTCTCGCAAGTCTATGCATTCTTTCTTGTCCTATGTGACCTAATCTAGCATGTCAAGTAATATCATCTATCTCATTATTACTTGAAGAAGTAACATATGAAAAAAAAACTATTATCATAACTTGAAACTATTAAGCATGGTATCTAATACAATGAAACCATTAACCAATTGTCAAGTTCCAATAAGGACTGAATTTAAGAAAATCTCCAAACAAACACCATGAAAGTTTAAATTATATCATAATTCAAGAAGAACAAGAGCAGAAACCAAGTTTGTCAAGTCTCCAGTGCATATAGGACAAAGTGTAACAAAAGAATACGTCCACCATGCAAAGTCAATTTGCAGGTGCCTATTCGTTTTGCTTCAACTTTAGAGTTGTTGCCCACTTATATCTACCTAGTCTCTTAACTAATTCGACGATACTCTACAAATGCATCACGATCACGAGGTATATAGTCTGTTGCTCCTAGGTCTATAGTCCACATAGGATGAGAATCAGTTAGGAGTACAAAACTCGTAAATAACGTATAATTTAATAAAGTGGAGTTGGGTCTCACATTTTTTTTGGCTCAGTGTACTCACGAGCTAAGTGACCTAACTTTCTACAATTGTAGCATTTCATCTTGGATTTGCCGTTTTTCTTACTTGTACGTCTACCCATTGGGTGCTTTTTAGCATCTGGCTTCTTTTGATTAGGATAAGATCTCTTACCCTTCTAGTTATACTTATGATTCATTTTGCGATTGAAGCCTAAAGCTTTGCGCGAACTTGACTCAGCCATATAAACATGATTAGAAAGCTTATATGCCTCAAGGCGCTATGCTTTCAGTTTTAGGTGATGTTCTATATTATTGAAAGTTTTAAGACTTTTATTGTGAGTCATATTCACCTTTATGTGTTCCTAGGAATCAGGTAGAGATCTTATTACAGCCTGGACTTGTTGTTCACCAGTCAGAATATGTCCAGCAGCCTTAAGTTCGTGAATCATGCTTGACATCTCCCTCAGATGCTGCTTCACAGTATGATTCTGGCACTTTCGATAAGAATCCAACTTGATCGTAAGCCTTCTCAACTTAATAGTCGAAGTGCCACCAAAATTATCTTTGAGAGCGAGCCACATCTCTTAAGCAGTTTCATACTTCCAGCATAAGATTATCTTGCATGCTGCTCAACATCGTTATGCGATCGTTACTATTCTTTTTTTTTCTAGGCTTGGTAAGCCTCAAGATCCCTCATGTGTTGAGCAATTTTTCATGTTCAAGCTCAGCTAAAGTGTTGTTGAGAGCTTCTAAAGTCTCTTGCTCTTTAAAGATTCTTGCTCTTCAAGGATGTACTGAATCTTACGGTGCCAAATATCATAATTGTTACAATTCAGCTTCTCACCCTTATTCAACTCAGTCACAATGTTCTTAGATGCAGATGCCATCTTAACTTTCTTTTGGCTCAAAGATAATTCAAAATACAATCAATAAAGGGATCTAATAATTGCATACAAACAATTAATTTTGCCACAAATATAAAGAAAAAAATGATAAATTAATATCAGGATTGAATTCAAAAGGTCGTCGAAGCTTCCAATTATCATCCAATTCCATTTATTATATTCATCATTAATTTAATTTTAATGTGCAAAATTATCAGTTCTAATCTTGAATTCATTAAATTCAATTTGATTATAACTCCCACTCAATAAAATAATGCATGAGACATCGTAAAAGCATATATTGAGTTAAGCAATTACTAATGTAAAAATTCAATTAAAAACATAGCTACATATTGATCAACCAACAAAGTGAATAAAAATTAACAAACGAAAGAGATGACCAAACATAATTAAACTAATATATAGATTCTTCTACATGTTCTTAAAATATTCTTTGTTTCTCGTGACTTTTTCATCTAACTTATACTCATGTGTATCTCCACATAAAAACCATTGTTCCTTCTCGATGATTCTATTTATGGTTTTCTCACACCATAATTTCTGTCTTCTACCAAGGCGACTAGCTTGTCTACCATTCCAAAGGTTCGTGTGAATGTTAAGTACTGAGGTTCACCTCATTTTTTAAGCAAGACGATGCTCTCGCATTAGCTCAATTTTACAATTCAGCAAATGATATTTGCTCGAGAGATTCCCAATCTCCTTTAAGATATAAGTGTTAAAGACAAGCGTATTATCATCATCGAGTAAGGAATTGATGAGGACCTGTTGATAATTATTCCGGTCTGTATACTTAGTGTTTGCTTTTCCACACATTAAGTGCATAAAGACGCCATCTATGTCTTCTACATTCATACACATAAAACGATTAGGGTCCACCTTATAATTCTTCATTCTCTTCACAAGTTCTTCATGAGATAAGTCAGTATTAGTCTCAATTAGATCAATAGGTGCAAACAGAGCTCTATATTTCATTAACCCATCTTCCTTAGTCCACAATTTTCTAACGGGAGGCATCTAAGACAAATAACACAAAATTCATATTAGTGATTGTTAACAAACGATTAAACATGAGATATAATCAAATTTCAGCCAATTTCCATGAAATTTTTTTTGAGCTTTTACTAGAGCGAAATATTTATTAATGTATAATGTTCATCTACGAGATAATATATATTTGATCCGAATTTTATTTCAAAATTAACAAAATTAAAAACTTTGATTTTATGTTAAAAATAAATAGAAAATTAAATTTCGGATCAAACAGCGCAAATGGCACTAAAATCGGAGTCCTGGATAGCAAGATACACAAAAAATATTAATTTGGACACATTATCCCGCATGCGTAGTCAGGCGCTTGCGTTTCATGCTTGCTACAGGTGAGTGCTATAGTATACTACAGTGATACAAGATCATGCACTCCCCCACACACATAGTCAGAGTTTGGGACCTACGCGCCGCCTTTCGCAGCTCCAATGACGTTTGGTTCGGCATCATCCAACTCGATTTTTCATCCTAATTCCAATTGTGGCTTTAGATTTTCAATCGGAGGTCAAAATAAGTCGGAATCATCAAACAATCAATTCTGGTATTGTTCGTCATCTTCTAAAAAATCAATGTTTCTGAAATTTTGTAACCTTAATGCGACCAAATTCATATTTTGACCATAACTTTCTCGTTTTAAGTCCCTTTTTAACAAATCACATATCCTTAGAAAGCTCTCGAAAAGATCTTTCCAATAATATATCACTCACAACATCAGATTGCCTAGATAAAAAGATATGAACAAATAAAGTTTTAGGTTTCATGTTTTATTATGGTTTATACAAACTAAACCCTTTTAATTCCAGAATTTTTACAATACTTCTAGCACTCTAAAACATAAACTTAACAGCCACCAGATCATGTATTTCATGAAAAATAATTAACATATAAATTCATGCATTTTCATGAAATAAACTTAACCATTCGTACGAATCCAACACAAAAACAAGCTTTGATACGAATGCTGGAAAAATAAAAAAGATTCTAGAAGCCATACCTTTTTAAGTAGAGGAATAATTGAATGTTGGATCACGTTAATGGTCGGAAAGAAATCACAAGCGGAAATCTTTCTCTGATCACAATATATATGCCTTTTTCTATTGAGTTGGTTAATGTTCTTATTTCCTCATCAAGAAGAATAAGAGAAGCAACGATGCTCTTTTTTTTTTTTTCACTCACCGCGTTATTGCTTTTGGGAATTTTTTTAACTCTATGGAAACTAACATGGGAAGTTGATTTAAAATCAACTTCCTTCAATCTCCCCATAACCACACATGGTAACTGCTTACCATGTGCGGTCGGGTTGGGTTGGCCCATCATGGGCGACTTGCCCATCTAACAAAATCCCAACTACAACTTACCAATAGATCAATCACTTCAACACATTCTTAAAATGGATAAATTAAGAACCATAAAATAAAGATTAATATATTGCTGCAATAATGAAAACATTTATGGTAACATTATAATAAATATAAACAAAAGGACTTCAATAAAATTTAGCGAAAAGTAGCTCGCCCTAGCTCACAAGTTTCTTCGCTACTACCCTTATCCTCCATGTCTTCAACAAGATCAAAACAGTTCAACCAATTGTTTATTGTAAGAAACTTTCTATAATTTTATTATGTATTATGTCAAAAAAGTAACAATATAGTTACAAATTCTTATACGAACTTGTTCTATATAAATTGATGTAACATAAATTCATTAGTTAGACAAAAATACAAAATAATAAAAATATATCACGTGAATCAAGAGATATTTAATTTAGCTAATTTAATCATGACACGTCAATTTTTACAATACAAATTTATATGAGAGATTGTACCTCTATTATTACTCATGCTGATGCTAAAATGGAATGTGTTTATATATGTTTTGTTTAATGAAATTTTGCTCTTTTTTTTAAAAAAAAAAAGGTTTACCATGTATGTAGATGATTAGATGAAGTAGAACATTTTATTTATTTAAAATAATTTTATGGTTTAATATCCCTCCCAAAGGTTTAAATGTTTTAATATAATTGACTGCTCATCTTTATATGTGTTGTGAAAGAGTTTTGGTGCTTGGAGCATTGTTTCTTATCTATTCACTTTTTGTCATAAGTGTATGAATATTAAGATAATTGGTTGAAGTATACATGTGACAAATAATACTCTTATAACAATCTTAGAGCATTAATAAAAAAAAATTAACTAACTAAATTTGCCTTAAAAAATAAAAATAATAATTACATTAATTTTTATTTTATTTTTAGGGTTCATTTGATAAATTAATATTTTTCACTTTTCATTAATGTCCCAGATTATTAAAACATCACAAGGGCGACATCAAAAATCTCTGACACTGGAAGAAACAAAAGATCCCACTCTTTGCCAGAGTGCACAAAACTTAGACAAAAGTTTGTAAACACCAGTGATATAAAATCGGCAAGTTGAGACAACACAAAGTGCTGGATTCTTACGATTATCAAATTGAATAAGATTTCAACTTCTTCAAGTCTCTCCAATAACATACAAACACAAAGCTACCTAATATGATCTTCCAAAAAATAAGTTTTAGATAATTTTATACTTAATTTATCTTTATTTTTTTATAATTTATCTTTTATATTTTTATTTATGTATTTTGAGTTGTTATATAGTTTATTTTGATTTAGAATAAAATGGTAGTTGTGTTTACATAATTTAGGGAATGTAAGGTCCGTTACGCTCCTAATTTTTAAGTTTAAATTCTGTAAGTTAGTACTTCAACTAGCATTACTACCAATAATAATATATCTGAAATATTATTATTTAGCAATTGAAAAATTGTATTGAGTGGTATTCAGTCCATCAAAGTACTTAAAATATATTTATGAAAATTTAAATTTTCTCCTATTAATTCGTTTATTAATTACATTTTATATTTTGTTCAATTTCACATGGCAGATAATTCATATCCATAACACCACCCAAATAGGGTAGAATTGAGACTTTGCAGGCTCGAGCAGAGGTTAGAAAAGAATGCATTAATTAAAAATAAAAAGGAAAAAAAGAAGAAAAAGAAAAAGAAATGCTTAGGAAACTAATCCCAAAAGCCGAAAGTAACCATCCGCACATGCGCTTGGCATGCGAACAATCTATATCTATCTATATATTTATATAAAGTTGGGACTATAAGAGGTGATATGGCATCATCATTTCTCATCTTTGTATATTCCCTATTATCTAATAAATAGATAAATTTTCTTTCAAATTTGGTTTTTCATCTTCTCATTATTAATTTGATTGTTATTACACAATAAATATGTAATAGTTTATCAAAAGACTCATTATCTTCTCATCAAAAGACCCACTATCTTCTCTATTTGAAACCTTCTTGATCATAAATTAAGCAATAATTTATAAATATTTTTAATCACTCTTCTCCTTTGCCTCACCTTAATTTATAAATAACAACAAAAAATATGATATCCCACGTAAACATAAATACAATGTAAAAGAACAGAAAATAGCAATGGCTCTAAAACATGTGTTTTTCATTTTGGCCCTCACTTGCCTGATCATGGAAAATATTGCAAATGCAACCAGCAAGAATTATCGCCTCAACAACAATATGAAACCAGACTACGATCTTGCAACAAGACTTGAAGTTAGCGAAGGCCTAACGGAGTGTTGGATTGCGTTAATGGAGCTGAAATAATAGCCAGGCTGATATTGGCCCTGACCGTTGCCGCGCTATTGATATTATTACCCGTAATTGTTGGCTTGCAATGCTCACCTCTCTCGAATTCACTGCCGAAGAAGGGAACATACTGAGAGGCTACTGTGATGCATCTTCTGCTCCTTCTCCAGGTGGCCTCACGGTGATATATCAGCCTTAGGTTTCCAAGGTTTTGGCTTAGATAAGGTGCATCTATGGCACTTCTATTTTTGTAATGTTAATTTAGCTAATGCAATTTTAAATAATAAAAAAAGTCTTTTTGGTTTTACCTTTACTTTATTTTTTTCATGTTTTTTTTGGAAGTCTTGCCTTAATCGAATAGAATAAATCGTTAAAAGTAGAATAAGAAAAAAAGGATAATACTAAATTCTTTTTCAAAACTACGCGAAGCGCGGTTCTATTACCTAGTATATATATAAAGCTGAGACTACAAGAGGTGATGTGGCATCACTATTTCTCATCTTCTTATATTATCTATTATCTAATAAATTGGTTGATATTAAAAAATAATTACATTACAAAATATTAAAAATAGAAAATAATTATTAGATTACAAAAGATTACATGTCTCTTCCTCTTTCTATTTAAATTCAACAATATGTGACTATTAATAATAATTAATTACAAGTCTTGAAACATTCATTTATTTTATTATGCCAACAATTAAATTTTAGTGGCTTAAAATACATCAATTAATTAATATAGGAAGGAAGGTTCCTTCATCTTCTCTAAACAATGTCATTAGGGCCTAATTTTAATGGCATAATCTCATATTTAATTATACAACATTTTGTTTATTGTCTTTTGGCTTCTTCAAACTCTATAAACATTAAATATTTAAGATTTGTGGCATCATTATTTCTCATCTTTTTATATTCTCTATTATCTAATGTATTGGTTGAGATTAAAAAATAATTACATTACAAAATATTAAAAATAGAAAATAATTATTAGATTAAAAAAGATTACATGTCTCTTACTCTTTCTATTTAAATTCAACACTATGTAACCATTAATAATAATTAATTATAAATCTTGAAACATTCATTTATTTTATTAAGCCAACAACTAAACTTTAGTGGCTTAAAATACATCAACTAATTAATGTAGGAAGGAAGGTTCCTTCATCTTCCATCACCAATGCCACTAGGGCCTAATTTTAATGTCATAATCTCATATTTAATTATGCAACCTTTTGTTTAGTGTCTTTTGACTTCTTCAAACTCTATAAACATTAAGTATTTAAGATTTGTTATGTTTGAGTTTTTTTTTTATATTTAATCAACATCCTCTTTAGAAATATTCTTGTGTTTTTATTTTTTGACTTATTTGAATTTTTAGTATTGTGTGCTTCATGGAGTACTCTTTTCTTCATGAGTTGAACAATGATAAAGATAGTTAGATGATAAAGGTTAGACTTTTTAGGATGTGGGAGTCTATTAATACCAAGAAGAATTGAGAATTGATTAGTGTGAATACGATTTTTATTGATGAAAAGGTTGTATAAAAAATTCATTCTCCTATTGTTTTCTCTAATTTTTTTCCCAATTGTTTTACACTTAATGTAGCATGTTTTTCTTTTTCGTAGGAAAATCTAATGCATGCAACAATTAGGAAAAATTTAGTGACAAGGTTTAGGCACATGTTGAGTGATGGTTCTTTGTACAGTGTCAAGAATTTGAAAGTTGTTTTAACTACAAGCGAGTACAGACCACTTTCAAATCAGTATAAGATTATTTTCTTGGTTATAACTTTGCTTAAGAGGTTAGAAGAAGTAACTGTTAAGATTCCGATCAATGAATTTCAATTCATATCTCCGAATTAGATTGATATACGTGTGAATGATAACACAATCCTCTAAGGTATTTTCTTAATTATTAATATTTGTTAATATTTAAGTGTATATTAGAAATTATTGATCCTTATGTTTTAACATGTTTATGTTATTTTTATATAATATTACAAATATTGTCGGAAGTTTATGTGGCGTGGATGATATTGAGGTCGTTGGAGTTGGTTGAAAAAAAAGAGATATAAAAATTCTAACAGATTAGCAAGTTGAATATAATTTGAAACTTATCAACAACTACAAAAGATATAAGGTCTGTACACTTACACTATACACATTAATATATATTTTTAAAGTTAACAAAAAAATAAATAACTTTCATAAATAACATTAGTTTTATAAGGTTGTCTCATCTTTTAAAAAAAATCATATTTTTTATCAGTTTCATCAAGTGCAAAGTAAGAAAAAATGATAATACTAGATCAATGTATATGAATCCACCAAAAAGTTTTAAAAATTTAGGGTGAAACACTTGGGAACGACAATTAGGTACTACCTCAAGAGATCTTATTGCTTGAACCAACCAAGGGGTATGTTTGTGATTGTTGTGACTAAGTATAAAGAGATAGTTAGTCAGTGGTAAGAACCAGCCTACTGGCATCTTTAGGCACAAAGAACTCAAGAAAAAAGCCCACATTAGACACAAGACTCTATGCTCAGCATGCAGCAAGCTTATCAAGATTCAGGTGCTTTAAAAATCAAATTCACATTACATGAAAAGTTCACTATTCAGAATGGCACTCTGTATGACAGTAAAGAAATAAGTGGTAGAAAAATTCTGAAAATCAACATACATTTTTCTTTGTGATTGGGTAGTCAAACCCCACTAACTCGGTTATTTCAAGTAGCTGGGTCAGCTTCAACACAGTCGTCTTGTATCCTTCAAGATGCATAACCCCTGTGGAATTTCCATCCTGGTTCCTACTAATTTGCTTCACATTGGCATTCCCAATCTATTTAGGTGAATCTTTATTTGCAGAGATCAACTTAGCATTGGCAAGGTCCATCCATATTGTTTGTGTATGTTGTAGCTTTCACTCTTACAGATTTACACCTCTTATGCCTCAGTTTGATGCGAACAAATGGTTTGTCAAGGCCATTGGTAAGTGTCAGTCAGTCAGCAAAAGTAATATCAGCCTTTCTTCAATCACAGCAGTGTGTATAGGGCACACAGGGTTAGCCTTTCTTCAATCACAGCAGTGTGTACAGGGCACATAGGGTTAGTGATCTTCTTATTAATATAGTAGTTCAAAGTTTGTCACATTCCAAAAGGTTGGGACTATTTGAAGTCGCCAGAAAAAGTAAAGATACAAAAGTTAGTCTTCCACTTAAGTGATAGCAAATACTATATGGAATATGAAAAATTACTTCAGCTACATTGTCTTACCAGTTCAAGGATAAACTGCATCAGAGACTCAATTTTCAGTCCCCTATGAATAATTCTTTGAACGGTGAAAAAAAAGGGATTATTTATCTAATCCATTTGTACATACCACAAAAGCTTGCTGAGAGGCATATTACACCATTTTCAACCGGCTAAACTCATAAATTTGAACCTTTATATCCCATATCCTCTTGTACCACATGGTATTGAGCATTACGAGCATTGTACTCACCATATCTCAAACTAAAAGACATGAAAATTAATCCACAAGTTAGGTATATCTTGTAATTTGACCTGATTTGATGGCGAGATCTGGGTTCCATTAGTGTAATCTACTCTGGGTTCCATTAGTGTTGAGTTTTATTAGTTAAGTCAGTGAGTCATGTTAATGAGATGTAATATGATTGGAAGTGAAGATGCAACGACCTCGTTCGTTGTCCACTGCTATAGATCTTGCAAGGCTTGTTGAGGAAAAGTACAACCTTCGTAAAAAGAATTTCATGCCTTGTTCTCTATCTCCTAGTTCTCCTAAAAAGGGTACTTCGAGTACAGGGTTGTTGGGAACTCAGCCTAATGCCACACCACCATCAACTTTTAAACGTTTGACTCCAAGTGAGGCAAAGGATCGCCGAGAACATGGATTATGTTACTATTGTGATTACAAGTTTACTCCTAGACATAGGTGTCGTACTCCTCACCTATTTATAATTGAAGCATCTCATGAAGATGATGAGGTTTTAGATGAAGAAAGTCAAAAGGCACTTGAAAACGTTGCTAGTGATTCAACCTTGAGGTCAAGGTTCATTCCAATGGGGGTAGAATGATGTGAGCTTAATTTATTTATGCATGTTGTTTACGTAAGAATTGGCTAAGCGCTCCATTAGTGTTGAGTTTTATTAGTTAAGTCAGTGAGTCATGTTAATGATATGTAATGGAAGTTAATTTGTATTTTAATTACTATCTTCTAGCAGTTTCATTCAGTTATTGTAAGTTACATTGTCATATAACCTGTGTTGTATTTAAACTGGAAAAGTGAATGAATAGAGGAGGTTATTCACTGAATTAATGCTTCTTTTCTGGAGAGAACGGTTCTCTCGAACAACTGTATTTTTTCTTCCTTCTTTATTGTTTATAATACAACTTAGAACATAACACATTGATTATTGTTCATTTTAGTCTACAATTTAAATTTGGTTCTCATCCGAATTTATTCCGATCTTTTATTTATTTCTTTTTTTCTGTTATCATTATGTCAAATTTTCTGTTTCGTAAATATTATATGTGCAGAACATGATAATAGTAGGCATAGACACCACAACAATAACTGTAGAATGGGCAATGACAGAGCTCATAAAAAACCCTAGAGTGCAACAAAAAGCTCAAGAAGAACTAGACCAAGTAGTTGGCCCTAATCGCGTCATGCCAGAAGCAGAATTTCAAAACCTGCACTATCTCTAGTGCGTGGTCAAAGAATCAATGTGGCTACACCCACCAACGCCTCTAATGCTGCCCCACAAAGCCAGTGCCGATGTAAAAATCGGCGGCTACAACGTCCCAAAAGGATCAGTCGTACATACATTTAAACGTTTGGGCCATAGGCAGAGACCCTGCTGATTGGAAAACCCCATTGGAATTTAGGTTTGAGAGGTTCGTAGAGGAGGACATTGACATGAAAGGACATGATTATCGATTGTTACCATTTGGTTCGGGGAGAAGAATTTTTCCCGGCACACAACTTGGCATAAATTTAGTAACCTCGATGTTGGTTCATCTTTTGCACCATTTTTGGTGGGCACCAGCTAAAGGAGTGAAGCCTGAGAAAATTGATATGGCCGGGAACCCTGGACAGGTCACGTACATGACCACACCCCTTGAGGTTGCGGCTACCCCGCGATTGGCTGATCATGGCCTGTACAAACGTGTCCCTGTGGACATGTGATTTAATTAAGTTTGTCGTGTAATAAAATATGGTTCCTTGTTTTTTGGCATTTAATAAACCTGAGCGCCCTTCTTTTCTTCATTTATTTTTTAACTAGGAAATAGAACCGTGCTTTGCGTAGCTTTAACAAAAGAATTTAGTATTATCTTCTTTTTTTTACCTTGCACTTAATGAAACTGATAAAAAATATGAATTGATTTTTTTTAAAGATGACGCAGCCTTATTAAACTAATGTTATTTATGAAAGTTAATTATTTTTTTGTTAACTTTAAAAATATAAATTAATGTGTATAGTTAAATGTACACAACCTTTTCATTAATAAAAATTATGCTCACACTAATCAATTCTTCATTCTTCTTGATATTAACAGACTACCACATCCTACAAATCCTAACTCTTATCATCCAACTATCTTTATCATTGTTCAATTCATGAAGAAAAGAGTACTCTATGAAGCACACAATACTAAAAATTCAAATAAGTCGAAAAATAAAAACACAAGAACATTTCTAAAGAGGATGTTGGTTAAATAATAAGAAAACCCAAATATAACAAATCTTAAATATTTAATGTTTATAGAGTTTGAAGAAGCCAAAAAACACTAAACAAAAGGTTGCATAATTAAATATGAGATTATGGCATTAAAATTAGGCCCTAGTGACATTGGTGAGGGAAGATGAAGGAACCTTCCTTCCTATATTAATTAGTTGATGTATTTTAAACCACTAAAATTTAGTTATTGGCTTAATAAAATAAATGAATGTTTCAAAACTTATAATTAATGATTATATATTGTTGAATTTAAATAGAAAGAGGAAGAGAAATGTAAACACTTGAAATCTAATAATTATTTTCTATTTATTTTCTATTTATAATATTTTGTAATGTAATTATTTTTTAATCTCAAACAATATATTAGATAATAGAGAATATAAAAAGATGAGAAATAATGATGCTGCAAATCTTAACTACTTAATATTTATAGAGTTTGAAGAAGCCAAAAGGTACTAAACAAAAGGTTGCATAATTAAATATGGGATTATGACATTAAAATTAGACCCTAATGGCATTGTTGAGGGAAGATGAAGAAACTTTCCTTCCTATATTAATTAATTGATGTATTTAAGTCACTAAAGTTTAATTGTTGGCATAATAAAATAAATAAATATTTTAAGACTTATAATTAATTATTATTAATGGTTACATATTATTGAATTTAAATAGAAAGAGGAAGAGACATGTAATCTTTTGTAATCTAATAATTATTTTTTATTTTTAATATTTTGTAATGTAATTATTTTTTTAATCTCAACCAATTTATTAGATAATAGAGAATACAAGAATATGAGAAATGATGATGCCACATCACCTCCTCTAGTCCCAGCTTTATATATATACTAGAAAATAGAACCACGCTTCACGCGGCTTTGAAAAAAGAATTTAGTATTATCATTTTTTCTTACTTTACACTTGATGAAACTGATAAAAAATATTAATTGATTTGTTTTTAAAGATGAGGTAGCCTTATAAAAAAAAACTATTAGCCAGCAATACAAATAAAGAAGCAACGCAAGATAAATAATAAAATGAGAGAATATACTATAGAGTGATTTTATTCATTCCACTTGTGTGTGTACAAAACAAAAAGATGAGCTCTCATTTTATAGTTACATAATCACTCCATAAAATTAATGAAAAATTATGGATGATAATTCCTTGTGAGATAGTGGGAGTTATAGGGAAGCTAAAGGTTGCTAATGGGAGATAGTGAGAAGACTAAGAGATATATGTTATAAACATCTACATTTATTTTAATAAATTCATAACACTCTCCCTTGGATGTTCATTACAAATAATATGACTTATTAAAATCTTTACGTAATTGTTATTGTGTAATAACAATCAAATTAATTATGAGAAGATGAAAAGCCAAATTTAGAAGAAAATTTATCTATTTATTAGATAATAGAGAATATAAAAAGATGAGAAATTGTGATGCCACATCACCTTCTCAAGTCCCAGCTTTATATATATATATATATATATATATATATATATATATATATATATTTATTTTTTTATTTATTTATAGAGTTTAAAGAAATCAAAATGCACTAAACAAAAGGTTGCATAATTAAATATG